>CM045453.1:24766858-25330756 GCA_024666655.1 Dascyllus trimaculatus | reverse complement strand
GAGCCAGCAGGGAGCAGCAAGTCTTTGGTCACTTCGGTGAGTGTGGTTTTAATTCTATAAAAGCAATTAAAGTCATGTGAGAGAAGATCAAAGCAACTGTTGATTAGAACTTTGATTTTTTTAAAAAACTGAAGCTTTAGAATAAAAACAGGTAAAGAGTAGACTTTTACTAAAGGCTGGACAATGCCAGCTTAAAGATGGTTGGTAGAGTGGCAGTGGATAAAGAACAATTCCAAATAGCTTCTTGTTCTAAAAACTATACATATTTCCTCAGTTACTTGAGCAATTGGCTGCAAACCAACAAAATAAAAGCACCACTTGCATGGCTACTATCCTTTGACATTTTGTACACAATAAAAAGAAAAATTAAACAAAGTAGTTGTGAATGGGGAAGTGCACCTTGGCAAAGTATTTGTAGCTGGTGGTTGTACTTGAGGTCCAGTTGTTTTCACATCCAAGTAACCCCAGGTTTTTGTGCCAATCCTGACAATGCTGGGGCCATTTATGGAAACGGCTCATTACGAATCATAGGTACCCTCTATTGTAACAGCTTCCCCTGGTGGCTGTAGTAATCATTACAGGAGTAAAGAAGCAAAGTATAGAGCCACAAAGTCAGCATGGGGAGGAGGTCAGGGTGGACGGATGGGACAACAAAAATAAGTAGTTTTAACTTCGAAGGTGTTCATTTTCATTGTAAATGTTGCTTTTAACCATTGCTGTTCCATGATGAAGATAGTCTGTTCTCACCCAGATCTTTTTATTTTTTTATTTAATCAGCTTGTCTTGTTTAACCAAACGGGTGTGAAAAATGTCTGCTATATTTACATTAGGGCTAATTGAGGAAAGGCTGCTGTGGGTTGTGTTCAGAAGATGGGGACAAACAAAATACTGTGCTCATGGTTGTTCAGGTGGCAGTATTTATTGTCATACAGGGTGACACTGCAGAGTGAGGCAGCTTTTTAGCTCTGATTTTAGAATTAACAGGGAAGGTAGCATCTCCTAGTGATGCACATTGTTGTCATTGTTTTATCTATGTGGTTAGGTTTTTGCAAACTTTATGCAGCACTGCGGTCTGTTCAGTAGTGGACAACCAAACCAGTTGTTTTGAACTAAAGCTTAATTTCAGCTGGATTTATTATTTAATTTTATTTTCAGGTTTTATTCTTTTAATCTTTTATCTATTCCTTTTTGATCCCGCTTTTTTTTCACTCCACTTGTTTGGTTTTTATTTTTGGCTTATCAACCATCTGTGAAGCACTGTGAGCTTGGGTAAGCTGTATGGAAGTTTGATGGGCTGACTGAATGTCATTGCCAGAGAAAAAAACTTGAATTAATCAGATTAATAAGAAGTACCCACCCTTACATTTAAGAGTATGTAAGAAATCAAAGCGATTGAGGAGAGCTGAGTAGTCTGTGAGTCAGTCATCTGAAATAAAACTATAGTTAAAGCTATTTGTTGTGTATTTCATGTACCTTCTAAAAGCTAACAGACAAGAAATACTGACACTCCCTCATTACACAGCAATTCTACACACTACACATTGTTTTAAATCAAGTGTAATGTTCCTTTAACCATGTTCTCTTCTGATGCACACCAGTTTATTGCTGCTGTCGTGCTGATAGGTAGGTCAGGTGTCGTCAGGAAGCACTTTTCTGCCTAAATAAGAATAAATAATCATGAGGCTGTCCTGCATGGTAAAGAAAAAAACAACTGTGACAGAATTAAAGGAGGCAGGACAGAGAAATCTAGCGTTTTAGTGTATCCAGTTTGGCTCCAGCGATCATGCGCACTCCATCTAATATTGAAGAATGTTCCAGATTAGAAAGCTGACAGCAGCTAACTGACCAGCTGCACTAACCCCTCCCCTCCGCCGTCACAGCCAATGGACCGACGTAGATTAATGACCCCCTCAGACCCTCGGCCAATCACCAAACTCTGCTCTCATCTCCAGCCAGGGATGCCCTTGAGCAAACTCATGTGCACACACACACATTGAAACAGGGATACACACAGTGGCACTCAAAAAAAAAAAAACTGCACACACAGCCACACACTCACCACTTAATTCTGCCTCCTCTGAGGGCAGCGGGCCGCTCACTGAGGATGTTTATGGTTTCTCTCAACCTGCAAATCACCGTGGTTACGGCTGGATAGATTTACGACCAGGACCTGCCTACCAGCCCTTAGACAAACCGTGGATCACCCGCACATGCACCCACAAACACACACATGCACCCTAAAGTGAAGATGATGCATATGCTCAGACAGCATAAAGGCTTTTTGTTGTTGTTTGTGGCTCACTATCTTATGCAAAGAGATGGATTCTCTGTACGGCAGGGGGGAGCAGATGTGTCACTTGTTTGGAACCACCGTCTACTGCAACCTCAGCTCACAAAATGTAGTTGAGAAATGGTAACTCATTAACAATGTCAGATTTAAAGCTGATAAACACACAGTTCATTCCAACAAATGAAACTCTGCAGTCTGTCCCTTGACTGAACTTTTGTCCGCACTGGCCTCCAGAGCGCCAGAGGCTTTAAGGTGTAAAATACAAAGATGAAGGGGAAGATCTGTGCAGGATTTTTGCTGATTATTTTGGCATTTCTGCAGCCAAAAAGTGTCAGTTTGCAGCTGACTTTATGAGAAACAGACATCTCTTTTATTCTGTTCTTTTGTGGTGAAAGTACAAAGATTAGGCAGAAACAGCGAGTTTAAAGGGGATCTGTGTTTGCGGCGGTGTGTGAGGCGCGGTGGGGGTTTGCACCACAAAAACAGCATTTTCATCAGTTTTTTTTTTTTTTTTTTATCACCTGTGTCCATTTTGTTTTTGATGACTCATCATGACCTTGGCTGCAGCTATACGAGAGGAGAGGAGAGGCCGGGGAGGTGTCAGTAACAATCAAGCAGTGAATGCCTCCAGATCCAGAGAGTGTGTGGGCTGACTCCGGCCAGTTTGACTAAGAGAAATTCCCAAAAGAAGGAAGAAAGAAAATCCATCATTTTACTCCATATAATTGCAGTGTGCATTGTTATTATCCCCTAGAACTGTCAGTGTGCAGCATGTTTTATTTATCGAAGCACGCTCTCATGTGCACCAGAAATGACAGAGGGGGCCGGTGAAGAGTCAGACAGAGCTGGTAAAAACTTTATGGATTTTTTTGACACCGGCCCACCAATGCAGTGATTTTGCCCACCGGGGTTTGTCCCAGTTTGCCTGATGGTCAGTGCACTGCTGGTGTCTTCTCAAGTAAAGATGATTCCTGCTGAGCTGTTCATCTGTATCACCAAGAAGGCTGAGTGTCTTAAAATATGGAGCACATTCCCTCTAATTAACAAGAACTAAAGTGTTCACAAGAGTTTTCCGTCCACATACATTATTTCTGAATACGATGAAGAAGGCACTTGCAACCCACCAAAAAATCCCTGCCTCTGTTTTGACCACTTCCTGACTGAATTATAATTCCTGTGCATGCAAGCATATCGAGTATATAAAGATTATTATGCATGCAGTCATATTTTGTGTGCGGGCTTGTGAGCGTGCTCATTGCTGTTTTTCTGTGTGCAACTTCCAATACGTTTGTGTGTGAGAGAGACTGTTATCTTCGACTTTCGTCTGTATCATCAGCCTTGCATCAGCAGTGTGTTACTGAGACTCGTCCCACAGTAGCTCTTCTCAATGCTCTGTCTTGAGGAGCACAAAAGTGTTGCTATGGCCTCCACATGCCCGGAAAACCTTTGAAATTTTGTCAATACTTCTTGATTAAAATGCATTTCAGCCTTTCAGTGTTTCTTGAAAAGATGCAAAGCCTTGATGGAAAATTCTGCAACAACCAACAAACAACACTTTGGCAGCCAAATGAAACACCCCACGAATCTCAAAAGACTGAAAGGTGACTTTTCCTTTGACAAACGAGCAGCATCAGATACTCATTTAATGAGCTTTCTTTATGTAGGCATAAAGAATAAATGTTGTAATGGCAGTCAGTCTCTCTTATTATATACAGTTTCTCTTATTACAAACCTTTCCCTAACCTGTAGCAATATGTTTTTGGATTTTTTGAATTAATGTTTTTTTGCACGTTTTTTTTTTTTACATCGTTGTAATCTTTTCCTTTCCTGTATTCATCAGTTCCAATTAAACTACTACAATTTCTTCTCCCCAAGATTAATGTTATAATTCATCATATTTGTTTATGTGCTAAAAAGATGCATTTCTTTTTTAAGAATTATTTTCTTATTCCTTTTTTCATTTTTTTTTGGTATATATTTGTGTTTTTTTTATTTCCCAATTTTTCTTTTTTTTTGTTTTGAAACTTTCTTATATTTTTGTATCTTTTTAAATAATTTCTTTCATTTTTTTTTATTCCTGTCCCATTTTTCCTCCTGTCTTCTTTGTTGTGCTAATTTTTTCTCCTTTCTCCTCTATTTTAATGCTTTCAAATGAAATGCCAACATGTGTCTGATATGCAGGTTTTCCCAAAAGGGCTACTGCCTATAATGTAGTTCATCATATTTATTTTGGAAAGTGGGGTGACATTTTTTCATGTTATTCTTGTTGTATGTATTTTTTTTTTCTCTTTTTTGTCTCTATTTTTCCATTTGTTTCCCATCTTTTGGATATGTTTCATATTTATTTTAGTTTCCATACTTATTGGTGAGCCATGGTCTCATGTTGGGGTCATAGTCTGTGGTTTTGCCCATTTGTGTCAGCTGGTTGCTGGTCACCAAGTTTCATCAAGTGTTACCATGGAAACTGTCTTAAGCCAACTTAGCCTGGGGTTAAAGTGGCTTTTCAGACTTAACATAAATCAGTCTTTCTCTTGCTTTAGACTTAATCTAACTGAAAACTCTCCAAAACTAGTTCAGTCTGAAACATCTTTTTAAAACTGGCTCCAGGATTGTTTCCCAGTTCCACTCTACTTAACCGCCTCTATTTAACATAATTAGTAGGCCACAGTTTTTTTTATCGTTTCTTGTTTGAATACACTGTTGTCTGTTTGTCAGTAACAGATAAGTGAGAAGCCTGAAATGTCACCACAGCTGCAGGCTGTTGTAGCCTTGTTTGTTGGATGGGCAGTGCTGTCTGTGGTGCTGATGCAACTGTCACAATGTCTCTTTGTTAGTGACTTTGATTTGTACTAACAGCTGACTGAGCCCTCAGACTGTCTATGCATGATCTTTAGTAGTGGGGTGAGACTACATTATTTTAGCATACTTTGTCATTCTTGTAAATAATCGTTTGCACTGTTAAGTCACATTAATTGACATCTACTGAACCAAACTTCAAGTGTCATTTTTAATATGCAAATAAGCTTGGACTTTTCAGCAGCTGTTCCATCCGAAGAACTATGACTTTGTCAGGGCTCACCCATCAAATTCTATTTCCTGCTCAGTTACCTTCCTCCTTGGCCTCAAGTAAATTAAGACATTTGTGGGGAAAAAGAAGTAAAACATAAAGTTATGAACTTAATCTGGTTTTCTGATTAGCAGGAGTCAATGTCTCACCTTGAGATGTTCCTGAGAAGAACCAGCAGTGAGGACTGAGTGCGCTAGAGTTGATACTGGTACATCCAACCTAACAAACAGACTGCAATGCCCAGTATGTAGGCACACACACCTCCTGGTTAGAAAATTCCCTTGAAGAAAGCTCAGGAAGTCACGAGACCCTGAGTAAATGTGCATGCAGGCCAGTGGGAGGCTAATGACCTTGACTTGTATAAACCAGGACAGTGGTTCCTGTAATACAGTGGGAAAGATACTACTTAGATACAAATAACTAGTCACTCGGTTTAAAACTGCCTGTCCTGTCCAAATAAGTTCACACAGCACAAACTAGACACAAAGTATGCAGACATCTATGCTCATCAGAGGAGAAAGGTGGAGGATAAAATGCAACCAGTTCTATAGGGGCCCATAACTTCTGGGATAAAGGCCAGGTTAGTCTGCATGCAGACCTTAGTATTCCCCAGGGAACTCTGACTATATCTGATGCATAGAAAGTGTATGGATCTCCTCGATGCACTTAACTGAGGTTCAAGCTAACAACAAATATGTCTTGGGAAAACATAAAGAAAGGTCAGTGGCCAGTCGTGTGCCAGTGCATGGGCTTTCTGATCGTGCAGGGAGAAGATTAGAGGGCAATGAGCATTCTCCACTGACTCATAAACATCCATGCCTGCCTGACCGAACTGTAACCCAATCTGCTTCATCATGTTGGGGTGGTGCCTCCAAGCTGCATGCAGTTGGTTGCCTCTGGATAGCAGATCCGCCTCGCGTCAGCAGGAGTACACTGCTCCAAACTATCAGTCTGTGTGCAAGTGTGTAAAACTGAGAGGACCTCAACCCTTCTTGCCTGTTGATGTAAGCTATAATAGTGGAATTGTCTGTCCTCACTAAAACATGATGGTGCTTCAGTCAAGGGAGGAAATGTTCCAGAGCAGGTCAATGGCCAGCAGCTTCAGGCAATTTATATGGAAAAATTGCATGTGAGGACCACCATCTCCCATTCAGTGATCTCTCTTCATGAGTAGAGAGGCATCTGTGGTGATCACAGATCACATCCTGGCTGACTGGCTCACTACAGAGGACCCAACAGACCCATCAGACGCAACAGCCTCTGACACTTGTTTGAAGGAAACTATGTTGCCCCTGCAAATCAGCACCAAAGTTGTTTGCGTATCGTCACTCTTTCTCTTTCTTTATTCCTTAGAAAGTCCAGAATGAGCCCAGTGAAAGTGATTCATTGAGGATGTGTCATCATCCCCTTTTCCACATGTATCTAAGGGCCCAGATTCACCAGGTGTTGCATGAGGACATCTGTGTGATGAGTTACCTCCTGGCAGGAGGAAGCTGCAACGAGCCAATTGTCATTATACGTATGTGGCCACTCGAAACCCCCTGTCCTGGGGCGCGGCTGCAAACACACTCTGGGTGTTTGTGGTGACAGGCTGAATAGCAGGACCATTTCCATTGGGGAGGATACATGGAAATGTGAAAATAAGCGTCCCCCAGGTCGATTTATGTGAACCAGTCGCCTGCTATTTACTCAGCTGTCAGCTTCAGCTACTCGGCCATCAGCCTACTATTCTCAAGAGAGTCAGCTCTTCAGGACAAGACTCAGCCATCCACCTGCAGCTAAAGGATAAGGGACATTCCTTTGAAGACAGCAACGTCCGTATTCTGTACAAAGAAGACAGATGGTTTGAAAAAGGGGGCTAAGAAGCCATCTATGTCCAACTGGAACAGCCATCTCTCAACAAAGGAGGGGTCTATGACACCACTTATCAGGTACTTATAATGGAGTTCTGAGGCCACCATCAACACGCTGGGGGACCTCTTGGACCGCCATGGCTCAGGTGGTACAGCAGGTTGTCCACAAACTGTAAGATTGGTCGTTTGATCTCCGACCTCTGCATGTACGATAGATTTCTTTGGCAAGACACTGAACCTGAAGTTGCTCCCAATAGTGGATGAGCATCTTGGCCAAGAGCTCTAACACTGTTGTCCAAACTGCTGTCCAGGAGGTTGATGACTTTTTGCCTCCACTCGACAAAGTAATTTATTATCACCAGAAATTAACAAAAGGGAGCAAAGTGGTTTCAAAAAAGATTTTAAAAAGGACAACAAAGTGGTTTACCTCTTTTCAGAAAGCTTTCACATTCTACAAAGCTTATTTTATAAACCTCCAAATAAATGATGTTTTTTTTTAATCTCCCAAACTAAGTGCTTGTTCATAACTGATGATAATGGCTCCCTACATTGACTAACACTGGTGTTATGTAATGAAAATTCACAACTGTATGCTACATGTGACCAACCCATACTATAACATATAAAACTGTTACTGCTATCAGTAAACAGTAACTTTGTATTTTTTTTTTATGAAATTACTTAATGCTGAAATGCAGAGTTGGAAAAAAATTTCCTCTGTGTTGCTTATGCCAATGGCTGCCAAAAGTTGTCGGAGCAGAGATCAGGATCCTGTGATGGAATTTTAAAATGTAAATTTTAAAAAATACACCTGTAAATGACAAACTATGGACAATAAAAAAAAAGAAGTACAGTCATGCAGCTGTTGAGTGCAGGACTTTTAATGTCCAGCTCAAAAATGCTGATTTAGCCTATTATCAGCAGGTAAATCTCTTTGAATTTCACAGTTTACCAGAGTTTTAGAACTGATTTCTGAGGTAACATTCATGTATTTGCATACCAGGTCGTGTTGTGTATTATGTCAAGGACCAATGACTGGTTTGCCAGAGCTGAAGAGGGGAGCAACAATAGCAATTCAGTAGACGTCTGCTACTAAGAGTATGGTGAAAAAACCTCAGAATCATCCAAAATAGATAATAAAGAATAGATAATAAAGAAACCCAGAGTTCAGAGTAAGGCTTACATTCTAAAAAAGGAAAAGAAAGTGAATGGAATGTGTCATACGTATGCATGGACAGTGTTGGTATGATTACTCTCAGTGCCAGAAGGGAGGGACAAAACTTCTACACTGCAAATTTAACGTTATTTTTCCTGTTAGGGAAGATGTGCCCAACGAACCAGCATTCTACTGTAACATTACCCCCCAGATTTCCTAGATTGTCCCACACTTTCTCCGAGTTCATACTAACTCTCATGTGACCCAAAGCATTTATGCAATGGAATCCATTCATGGTGCGTTTGTACATCTATCAGGCAGTAGGTTGTCTGTTCATGTGTGTGTGTGTGTGTGTGTGTGTGTTTGTGTGTGTACTAAGTGCTGTGGCCAGGGAGGGATTAGCCCAGCATTTCTGTCACTAACATGGTTCATTAGTAAAGTTAGACTCAGCCAAGAAGCCAGACAGACACAGTCTGACAAAACAGATGAACCAATGGAGAGTGTGAAGAAAGATGTAAGTGGAAACAGGTGGTGAATTTAGAATTGGAAAATGTACTGGATAGTACTGAGTAGATGTTACAGCATTAAGTATTTTAAAGTCTCTCTCTCTGGGCATTAATTAAACCCCTAGGAACTCTTCTCTTGGTATCAAATGACATATTTACAAATTTTTCCAACATAATAATCTCCTAATGCCTTAAAATGACTGAGATGCAACTCTACACTATTGCTTCCTTTAGAATCTGCAGAGCGTTGTCAAAATGTTGACAATCCTTGCTCATGCATAAAATTAGCCATCACCATCGAAACATGGCGGCACAGTATCATCACTCACTTTAACTCAGAGATCAGTAAATAAACACTTTTATGTGGACACTCAGTCTCCACGCCATTGGCTACTCAGTGAAAATGAGGCCGCTTACTTGCAAATTTCGAATTTGCCAAAAAATTTAAGCCAACAAACTCTGAAGAGCAACCAGAGCCAGAAGTGTCTCGGAATAATCATGAATAAAATCTAAATTTGGTTTTTAACTGTTCTGACTAGGAATAAGTGAAGTGAAAGTGAGCTCCCCCGAATACCATGACATAGTTTACCCCACCAAAAAAACTAACATATTTACACCATGGCGTATCCACGAAGAACATCTAAAAGTTTCATTCATAAAATTCACTGCTTTAAAAGTGCAATGTGGAAAATCAGACATAGACATTACAGAACAAAGAGCAAAAGTAAGCCAACATAAGATTAAAAAAAGAAGGCAACATAAAGGTAGGATGATGGCATAAAAAAGTAAAGAGGAAAAAAATTAATCAAATGGAAAATAATGTTTCAAGGAGACAAAGAAGAGAGAGAGCTTGATGTAAGTTTGACACAGAAAAAGATTATAGGAAAAAATATGGAGACAATAAATAAATGTAAGAAAGCAATATCTGAGAGAGATGGCTGCTCTAATGGATGAAAAAAGCTCACATCTGTTTAAATCGAGACAAATTGGATAGGAGGAGGAGGAGGTGGAAAGAAAGAAGACAGAGGGATAGACGGAGGGAAATGACAACTTCTTCAGGGGAGGAGTGAGTTTGACTCATCTCCATCCAACGTGATTTCACTCTTTCTGTTCGAGACGGATACACAGTCAAAGCACACGTCAGTGAAAGAGACACAGTGTCAGACTACATTGCTTTTAAAAGGCTGTGAAGGGAAAGAAAATGGTGTTAATGGCCCCAAAATGCTTTTAACACTCCTACCCACACAAGTCAGACTCCTACCTTCCCCATCTTGCTTTCAATGGTACAATTATGAGGCTTGAAAATTTAGGATGATGCAACATGGTTTCCCCACAAGTGAACTGTGGCAAAGTCGGCGGATTTAATATTGGAGGCACTTTGATGAAGCATTTCAGTCTTTATTCCACATGTACACCGGTACTGAGTGATGATGTTTGGAATTTTCAGCCGGAGCATTTGAATGCAGACTCTGTGTCGGACCTTATAAATGTATGAACATCCAGCTGAATGCGTAACCTTCAAAATTTATTTCTGTTGTCATTTCCGTGAACTGTCCTTAAACACAAATGCATCAAAGAAATGGACACAGTTTATTGGCTACACCTAAGCAAGCGGTGCTGCAGGCAAACTGCTTTCCCAGCCTGCTTCAGCGGTTTGAAAAATAACCTGTGTGTGTAACAGGCCTCCTAAATCAGGTCTTTAGTCAGACACAGTTGTTCGCTTGTCTCATCCAATTTTGGGTTTCAGCTCAGTTGGTTTGGGCTGAGCCTCCGCATTTTTGAAAAACAAAACATATATGCAAAACAGGGTGGTCACTGCCATGACTGCTGTCTGTCTGTCTGTCTGTCTGTCTGTCTGTATGTATGTATGTATGTGGGTGTGTGGCTGGCTATGTCTGCACCATTACTTGAAAAAACATAGAGATAGGATAAGCAAACTCGGCACAGATGTTGATCTTGACCTACCCTGTTCACCCATTGATTTTGGAGTCAAAAAGTCAAAGGTCAAGGTCACAGGGTACTTAGTGCAAAATCCCCTTATTATCTCCTATATAAGCTTTCAATGATGAACTTTAGTATATATAAGGGTAGGACTACCACACTGCACCTCTTGGCGTTGAACTTGACCTTTAACCTTGAACTTTCTGCTGTGTGTCTGTCTGTATATATATATGTATGTATGTATAAATGTATGTGTGTGTGTGTGTGTGTGTGTGTGTGTGTGGGTATGTATGTCCGCACCGTAACTTGATAACAAAGACAGAGAGGACAGTCAAACTCAGCACAGGTGTTCATCTTGACATACCCTGGTCACTCCCTGCCATTTTTAGGAAGGCATCCAGCGTGGGTCTGCATCTCGCTTGAGTGCCTTCTAGTTATTCAAGGTAATTTAGTGATTTATACACAAGCTTAACTATCTAGAAGTCGGTTGCAATGCAAGTCGGTGGAGTCATTTCAAGCTGGACGTAATGTCTGGTTAAGAATATTATCTGTTCAATAAGTTGCCTTAACCTTGGTCAAGAGTTTGTGAAATCTGTTTTCATCTGAGCTCCCCTCACACAATACATCAATCAGTATCCTGAGCATGTTAATAATTAGACATCAGAGTGATGCACTCTGATGTGAAATCTCAGACACCACTGGCATCATATTGATCGCAGTTGGTTGTATGACTTTTTTTCCACAATACATCCTTGTCTAAGATATATCACTCTCTTTTGTCTTTTATGCTGAACATTTCATTTGCCTTGCCATAATTGCATTTTTTATAAATATATGGAGGAGCCATGCATCTTGTCAGTGACTGGCCAGAGGGTGCACAGATTATACCTCAGATCATGATGTATTTACTGTCCCACAGCACCATTAAATTAGATTTTTGATGTTGGCATTTGATCAAGTGGCTTCTTGTGAGGTTAAATGATTGTAAGTGCTGCACACCCTACTGAGAATCAACACCAGTGCAGCGCTCCACTGGGAAACCTTGGTACTTTGACACATACCACCCATGTAGACATTGTTTAGGTCCAAGTACAATCAGCATTATCATTGCCATACTGAAAAATCTGTTCAGGAGTAGTTTGAGGAACATGGCAAAGAGTTTAATGTGTTGATTCCTCCTCTGGATTCCCCAGATCTCAATCCGTTGTGCATTTGTGGGATGCTGGAATAACAAGTTTGACCCTACTTTGTATCTTCCAGGATTTAAAAGATCTTCTGCTCATGTCTTGGTGCTTGATACCACAGAGTCCATGCCTTGATAAGTCAGAGCTGTTTTTGTGGCGCTATACAATATTAACCAGATTGTTTTAATGTTGTGACAGATCCGTGGATAAGATTGACTCCCAGCACTGTTGAATGTGGCTGTTGTTTATCTCAGAAAATCATTATGTAAATTATAAACAGCAAATAAGCAGGCATAAACCAAAGACACTTCTTTTTGTTTTGTTTTGTTCTCTGGCACGTTGCATTGCACTAATATAAAAAATGTGTGTCCCTGAGTCAGGATTTTGCACAGACATGAATAATGGTCTGGAAGTTTCCACCAACATCATCAGAAACAGGTCAGACACTTGCAGACACTCACTGTAAATTATGTAGCCAGGGGGCATTCAGGTCGGCCAGTCTGGACTTAATTTAGTGAGACTAGTGTGTGTCTGTCTGTGCGCATTTGTTTGTTAAGTGTGTGGTCACCTGGGTGCATCCATTCATCATTATCTATGTACAGTCTCTATTGTGTGAGTGTATGTCTGTGTGTATTTGTGGCTGCTGTAAGTTATGAGTTATTGTGGTTACACTGAGGTGTCAGAGAGCAGACTTCCTTTCATACTGCTGATAACCTGCCCAGCTGGGGTCTGAATTCTCACACACATATAGATAAACAGAATGTCTTTTTTCTTATGATCTACAGACACTTTTTTGTAAATGCAACACAAACATACACCGATCAGCCACAACATTCTGACCACTGACAGGTGAAGTGAATAACATTGATCATATTGGTACTATGTGGTGTTCTGATGGAAAACCTTGGATTTTGACATCCATGTTGATGAGACTTAGACACCCAAATAAACATTGTCCCAGAACAAGCACACTCCCTCATGCAAATGGAAATCCCAAATGTCACTGGCCTACCCCCACAGGAAAATGCACCCCACCACATGGAAACAACAACAAACAATCAGGAACATGTTGAGGAACATGACAATGGCCCAACATGTTTATTTGACCTCCAAACTTCCTACACCCCATTGTGATCAAGCATCAACAGGATGCAGTGGAACAAGTTTGATTGACAGAGGCCCCACTGCACAAGCCAGAGTACCCAAAGGATCCAGTGCCAATGTCCTGGTTCCAGACCCCATAGGACACCCTGAGAGGTCCTCTTGTCCATGTCCAATGGTTCACAGCATTTTTGAGCACATAAGGGGGACCAACACAATATTAGGCAGGTGGTCATAATACCTGATTGGTGTATAGCAACAGCAGTTTTCCAGAACAAGACAGAAACCCACCTTTGAGTCATGATTACAAGTTAATCAAGGTTTCAACTCTTATTTAAATTATTTTTATCTGAGGTTTGTTTTTCCAGCATCTGAACCCAGAGCAAATGAATAACTTTATTTTCCTCTCCGTCGCTGTTCTTCTGTCCTCACTTGTCCTTCAGAGTGATTATGTTCCAGTTGAAACAATAGCGAATGGCCTGTTTACCACTCCGGCACCGGAAACGTCTTGTCTTGTCATAATAATAGAACGGAGCAATAATCCCGAAAGAGCGTTAGGTGATTTCTGTGTCCTTTCCTGTCTTTTGTACTCGCCTGTGCCAGAATGAAGTGACTGTGTTTGAGAGACCTGAAGCTGACGCTGGTGGGGAAGCATACATTTTGGTTTGCAGAGGGTAGTGTTACTCCAAGGTTTGCAGTCCTGCTGGTTGTTTACTCAGTAGGTGAAGTCATGTCTGATTTGTTTGGCCTTGAAGATGCCTCTTTTTCTGGAGGGATGGTGTGTTTTACACAAGTGGCTCTGCAGACTCTGCTTGGCTTATTAACTATTTATTTGTTTAGGTTTGTTTTGTTAGAGCTGGATATGAAAACCAAGAGTTGAACTGCACCAGTTTTAGAATTTATTATTGGCAGCAGTTTGACTTCATCTTGACTTAATTAAAATGAAACCATTCTGCATGTTTTCGTAGGAGGACTTCGAGCTGTGTGCAAGCAGCTACTGTGCAAAACATTACATTTACAATTACATCTGCGTTTCCATGATAACCGCTCAGACTCCATCTGCTCATGAAGGTCATAAGTACAATCAAAAGTTCCAGAACAACTTCTAAATGGACCTTGAGGTGATATTGTTTAGTCAGATGTGTTGAAAAGTTTGCTTACAAGCTTTATTATGATGCTTTAGTTTGTGCTCAGTGACCTGCTGTGTCATGTTTTGCTGTCTGATAAGGCTGTGTGGAGAGCGTGGAAAGCTAAAGTCAACACCATGATAACATACACAGGTTTTTACAAGATAAAGGTGATTCATCTGAAAAGGAAACAGAGCTTGCAGGGAAATGGTTTCTGTATATTGAAGGCTTTTATATATATTGTGACTACATATATTTTATCTACTTTGCTGCACTTTAATCTATTATTTTATGACTTTCCATAATACACCAGGCCTGTCAGCAAATGTGCAACATTTTATCTTGATATTTTATATTACTGTCATCTCTGAGCCCTACAGGTTCCAGTGCATTTTAAAAAAAAATTTCACAGCTGCTGTTTAAATGCCAGCAGAGGAAACAAGTAAACAGGGTCTGCGGTGCGGTTCACATTCCCATAACATGAGTGGCTGTTGTGTTTATCGAGCAAGTCGGGGTAACAGCCTTGGAATGCAAAGGTTTTTATAAGGTGGCCAAGGATAAAGTGTGACGGTTGTGTGTTTACTCGTGCAGGGACCACAGACATCTCCATCCAGCTGCAGCTTAGGTGTTTATTCAGTCGCTTCGAGTTTTTATAAGATAAGTCTCACGCTCGTTCGGTCTTATGAGTTGTACAGTACTTGAAGGCAGCATCAAAGCCACTGAGAAAAGAGGGTATTTTTAGAGGAGACTCGGGTCGAACTTTGTTTTCTCTTTGTACTTATTTGTTTCCTATCACATCAGGACAACAAAGTTTTTCAAAATGAAATAAATCGATCAGGCATAACATTATGACCACCTGCCTAATATTGTATTGGACCTGCTCATTTGGTCAAAAATGCTGTGAACCATTGGACATGGACAAGAGGACCTCTCAGGGTGTCCTGTGGGTCTGGAACCAGGACGTTGGCAGTGGATTGCTTGGGTACTCTGGCTTGTGCAGTGGGGCCTCTGTCAATGAAAGTTGTTCCACTGCATCCTGTTGATGCTTGATCACAATGGGGTGTAGGAAGTTTGGAGGTCAAATCAACATGTTTAGTCATTGTCACGTTCCTCAACATGTTCCTGATTGTTTGATGTTTTTTCCATGTGGTGGGGTGCATTTTCCTGTGGGGGTAGGCCAGTGACATTTGGGATTTCCATTTGCATGAGGGAGTGTGCTTGTTGTGGGACAATGTTTGTCCCACAACAAGCACAATGTTTGTTTCAGTGTGCTTATTTGGGTGTCTAAGTCTCATCAACACGGATGTCAAAATCCAAGGTTTCCCAGCAGAACACCACATATAGCACCAATACGATCAGTGTTATTCACTTCACCTGTCAGTGGTCAGAATGTTGTGGCTGATCGGTGTATATTAATAACATGTAAAATATTCCGTTCTGTCTTGAATAAGTAAACAATTTGATGCAACAATGTTTCCTTAAACGAAATAATGGCAAGACTGACATAAATCTATGAGGCCATAAAGAAGGAAAGCTGGTGCTCCGAGCTTCACCTTGACCCAGAGTACTAAAAACTAACAGCCAGGTCAAGAATCCAGATGTAATCATCGATGAGGATCCAGATTTTATAAAATTTGATTACCTGTAGAGTGGAAAACTGTAATGCGCTCCTTACTGGACTCCCTAATCGGACCATTACACATTTCCAACTCATTTAAAATGCTGCTGCTTGAACACAGAGTGGTGAGACCACATTAATCCGATTCTTAGATCCCTGCACTTACTTCTGGTTAAATATAGAAATTAATTTAAGGCCTTATTTTTTGTCTGTAAAGTCTCTAAATGGTCTGGGTTTAAAATATAAAGATGTAGAGATGTGTTTGGCAAGGACAAGCCTTGTGGGTCTCTAAGATCTGCAGGGACTGGTCAGTTAGTGAAGGCCAGAGTTTTCCCTTCGAAATTCTATTTGCCCCAAATGAAGTCGTTTTTTCTTCAGTAAGCTAAAGACACTTCTTTTCCCCACATCTTTTAATTTGCAGATTTATTTGTTATTAAGTCTGGTTTAAGCTGCCTGCACTTTTATTCACTTAACTTTAATTTATTTTTTCTTTTCGATTATGTACTTTGTCTTTTGTCTGTTTAGATTTTCTTATCTTTTGCCTTTTCCCCCTGCTTTAGTCAGTCAATTTCAACTGTTCTATAACATTTGTGTGCACTTTGTTTAAATTGCCTGCACTGATTTCTTCCATTTAATTCATTTGATTTTAGTCCGCTGTAATTTGTATTTTACCTTTGCCTGTAAAACACTTTGAATAGCCTCTGTGTCTGATAAGGTGCTATATGCATAAGCCTGCTTGCTGCAAGGAGAGATTTATTGGAACTGTAGTTTTTCCATGATTGATGTTCCACATGGAGACCTGGATAATTTTTTTGATTCATCAGTATAAGTCACCGATCATAAAATCTCATGTCGGAGTTGAATATTGGAGCATACAGGTAGGTTTATGACCAGAGAACAGTTCCCAGTCTCAGCTGATCCTGTGGAGCAATATATGCTAATGTGGGCTGGAAGAAACTTTGCAATCATTCACTACCTTATGTAGATTGTTACATTCCACTGACTGGCAATGTCATGTGGTTAGTTTGGTGCCACATATTTTGTCTTTATGTAATAGAGTTAAACTAATCTTTGAAGAACCAGAGAATATCGGGGTATTGACTGAAACTACTGACAAGTGAGCTGAATGACACTGATCATGTCATCAAGACCCATCAACTTTGGGTCTTGGCTTTCATAGAATTTTGACACGTACCTAAACATTGCTGCAGATTACAGACTGATCAAGAACGACTTGAGAAACATGACCAAGAGCTCACGGAGTTGATCCGGCCACCAAACTCTAGTCTCAGTCTGATCAAGCATCCACGAAATGCGTCGGGGCAAACTCAATTCATGGAGGCCCCACTTTGTTGTGACTCAGTCTGCCTGCTGTGGGCCAGTGATGATCAAGCAGCTTTGTCAAACATGTAGTCAAAAATCACTTTGTTGTCACTATGTTTGAATTTATTCATAGCTGGGGTGTGTGATCTAATCATGGCAATGTGTCCAAGTGCCTCCTTTTGAAAAAAATAAAACACACCCACCCTGGTTTTTCCCCTCTTCTCACCCCGTGACTATTCCTCACCATCCCAGGATTCTTCTCAGCATCATCTCTTTCTTGCTAGGCCATCATGACCTTGATTTCAACTCACACACATGTGCAGAGAGAAAGAGAGCGCTTGTGCTTCAGGCTTTGCTGTATTGTATAGGTTCTCACTGGGTTGCGGTTTACACAGGATTGTTCAGTGTATGCATGAATTCAGTTTACACATAATTTTCCAGTTTTATCATTTATTTGTGTTTGGGTCTGATTTAAACGTCCTATTTTCCAGTTTTGGTATTTGTTCAGTTTCAAAGTCCCACAACAACTTGGCAACCCAAATGATCCACTGCCATCATCCCAGTGCAAACTCCCTAAGACAGAACTCCTCGTCCATGCTTTGATGGATATGTTTGACGATATTAAGGAGGCTTACACAATATAATGCAGGTGGTTTTAATGTGGCAGCTGATTGGTGTATACCTACATACATTCTGTGATTGTCCAACAGAAGCATACAGGTTTGTATGATGGATGCACCTTTCTGTTCGTACTGAAGTTTTTAGCTTCATTGATGTATTATAATGGCAGTCAGTGTTAGTTCAGTTTGCTCCATTTTCAGTCCAAAATCAACAACGATTGCATGACTTACCATGAAATTTGTTTAAGGATATACATACTGTCCAGACTATTGACTCCTATGATTTCAAGATTTTATGTCTTGCGTCACCAGGAAGTTGCCAACTCTTAAATTATTTGCTGGTAAACACACATCGGTACACATACTCATGTAGATGATTTATAACCACTTCGCCGTTCTGGCTATCAAATTTTAAATTTCTCCAATAGCTTCAAAAATATATTCCCATTCCCCTCACTCTGCTTTGTATGTAGGTAGACATTACTCCCAAGAAACATGAGCATGTCGTTGCCTGATTCGCTTTGTGAACTGGAGCTAACACAACAAAAGTTATGACGTCTTGTCATCAGGGATTTAGTGGAATGATTTATGAAATTCTGACTGTTATCTGTCCTAATTCTACCGCAAGTGTCATTTTATTCACAGACTGTAATCTCATATTTTGCTCAGTTTCTCTAAAAAAGAACTAATCTATTGTGCTGGATATTAATTTCCTGCAGTGGGGATTTTTTTTGCATGCTTTTTTGTTGTTGTCTGTGTCTTGATCTGATAGAAGATATTGAACTGTAGATTCTGTAAAAGTGTCTGTCACCGTAACCCATCTACGCAACCTCACGGCTTCCAGAACATCCATGAAATGTCATGTGTGATCTAAGGTAAGTTGTGTATCCTCTACAAACATCTTTCTTGTTTTTTGGGGTTTTTTTGTGTCTGTTTTTGTCCGAGCAAATTTGCTTGACAGTCTTTGCCACATGCACATGGAAGACACAAAATAATTACTAATTCACAGAGAAGCACTTTTCTGCTCCGAGCGGCTGATAAGTAAAATCATCAGTGTGTGATGCTGTTTTCCAAAAGCTGTTATTTCCTTCGATCATGATTTTTTTTTGATTAACTTCTATCTTCAGAGGTGGGCAGGTCAAGTGTGTCTCTCTTGATGTGTTATTTTATTCATCATGCTTTTTAAAAAAACTTTTTCTCTTTTGTGATGTTGGGAATGGGTGATGTCAGTTGTTTTTTTTTTTGTTTTTTTTTGACCTGGCGGTGGTATGAATGAGAGGATGATTAGGGTAGTATCAGTTATCAGTGAGCGAACAGTGGGTTGAATGATGATTAGGAGAAAAGGTTTATATAGGTTTATGTGTGGCGGTTGTATCATCAATTAGTGCACTTTAAAAGTGTAGGCGAATGGGATATTTGTCTTATTTATGTATATTCATCAGGCAACTCTTTGCTTATATCTTTTTTGCTTTCTCTACTAGGAACATTGCGCATGAAACATGGTGTAAGTATGAGCGAAATGGTTGTTTTCCATCTGTTTTTCCTGGATAGATTTACTTAGTCACCCTAAAGTGGTACACAGGAAAGTGCACTCGGGAAGAGCATCCTCCTGAAAGGCCAATGTCCTATCTTGCAATTTTTTTTTATTATTATTAGGAAAGTGATCCGGATCTGCACCAGAATCTAATGGATTCTTCGACTGCCCATGTTCCACCTTTCTATCAAGTTTCATGCATTTCAGCCTGCTGGTGCATGTCATGCTGACACAAACAAACAGACAAGCAGTACTGATAGCATAATTCTGCCTCGTCTCTTGCCTTGGTGGAGGAAAAATAACAACTCAACCATGTGGCACGATACAAAAAGACAGGGCAGACAGTATAGCAATCATTGCCAGGTCCAAATTGTATATAAAATCAGTGTCACTGCCAACCCTTCTCATCCTGGGGAGAGAGAGTTGACCACCAGTTGCCTGCTCAGACACACAGCGAGGATTTTCACATTGGGAGTTTCATACTACAGAATCCCGCGTCGCAGAGAAACCGGCTTTTTGACCAACCTGTGGGAGTCGTGCGGCGACCAGGGCATGATTGGCAGTGTTCCTACCTGTTAGCTCAGCCAACTCTGTTTGTTGCACAGGCTGAGCCAAACACACTGCTGCCAAGAACTGAACCTGGGTGAAAGCAGGCTTATTTTAGTCAAATTTCCTCACAGCATGAAGGACCGGGATGCAAATCCCTTTGGGGTTTCATGCTCCTCCCAGTTAACTATAACAGAATAGAAAGAACAGTGTAGGAGCTCTTAAGTACATCGTGTCCAAACCTTAGGGGTTCAGAAGTAAAAGAACAGATACACATGAAGTTCCTTTGCAGTCAGTCTGTGTCTGAATTCTTTGACCCTCAGACATCACCAGAAGTTTTGTATTTTCCCTGACGATGCTCTCCCAGGCTGGGTGACCTCTTAACCTTTAGTATGGTTTGCAGCAAATGGAAAACACACTCTGATTTGTTGAGCATATTACACCTTTTCACCCTGGAAATCTCCCTGGTTGCAATGACTGCACCACTCAGATTGCTTGTATTTGGCTGAATCTGAACACAGACTATTCCTGGAGACGTCTTCATTTGTCCAGGTGCTTTTGTTATCTATAAATGCCAGTGAGCAAGTTCCATTGGCATCCATGTAGCGCCACATTATGTAATAACACCGCATTATGTTATAATCTGACGCATTTTGTAATAAAATTCTTGAACGCAATATGTAATAAACTTTGACGCATTTTGTAATAAGTTGTTACATACTGCATCAGTTCTTACAAAATGCAGGTGTTGCACTTTTTATGAAGAAAATGTAATAATCTGGTGCATTATAAACCACCAAAAAGGATGTCTTAATTATTATGTCTAAATTTTTGTTACAAAATACATCAGATTATTACATAATGCAGTGTTATTACACAATAAAGTGAAAATGTATTACATTATTACATAATGCAGCGTTACAAGCCATGTTTACCCAAATGATAACACAACCACCACCATATTAGACAAATCTGGTGTTGTGTATTAGGTCATGATCTGTTCCTTTTTTTGCCTCAGTTTCTTTGATCAGTACATAGAACCTGTTTTGCTCCATTTTGTAGTTTTCTTTTAGAAAAACACAACTTTCGAACTTTTGAAACTCAGCATTTACTCTTCACTTCCATGGCTGGCTCTTTCCTCCACATATTGGCAGACAATTCCATCTCAGTCTACTGTAAACAGACATTCTAAAACCTCTGAGCTATTTGGTGCATTAACTTATGCCGAAACAACACACAGGTGCAGAAAAACCTTTTTTGCAGTCAAGTGTCCAGCTACTTTTTGAACCCTTGCAACACCTACCTATCCAAATACTTATGGTTTGAACTTTGTGAAACAGGATTGCTCAGTTCTGATACACCGGTAACTATTAGTCTATCAAGCTATTTCTAGTTATATGAGAACTTCAAGACGAAATAGAAAAACTGAGCATTGGAATTCTGTGTTCCATGAAGTGACTGAGACACATTTGTTTTGTTTAAATTATTGTATTCCTTAGTATTCTGTGTAAAGCACATTGAGGTTACCCATAGTGGAATATGTCATATGAATAAAACCACCTTGTGGTTTTCGGTTTTGCTGATGTAGATGAGCTTAAAAACCTGTTTAAGAAGATGTTAATTTTAGTTTTATGTTGGTATATGTAGAATAAGTCCTCACTAAATGAACAGAAGTCATGCTTCCTTGACCACACAAGGCGCGATAAAAAAGTTCAGAGATTGCACCTGTAAAACTCACAAACCACAACTGATTTAAATTTTTTCCACCCTCCGCTTCAAAGTAGTTTCCTTGCCCAGCGATACACCTCTTCCAACATTGTTATCTTGCTTGGAAGTCCCGCTCTGCAAAGCACTGCCCTGAATCTCCTAAAATATGTGAAAACAGCGACCCTTCGACTTGAATTTAATTTTGGAAAAGAGGAAAAAGTCAAATCTAGTGAGTAGGGCAGATGATGAGCGACAAATGTTTTATGGCTGAAAACACTTGTGTGTAGCTAATCACCATGCTGTTACCAGGCACACAATACAGCTGGAGCACCCAAATGCCATCTTTCTACGGTTCAGGTACATTGCGCCAAATGTTGTCCGTCAGACACCTCAGGACATCACGGAAGAACTCGGCCTCGACAATCCAGACTAACCCACAGTGCAAAACTCTGTGAATGTTGAAGAAAAAACAACAATCATGCTCCTGGTGCTCCTGACCAGATGCGCCTTCTCCGATCTTGCACTGTGAAATCTGTTTTCGGTCTCTTTTTTGTAGCCACTGGCCCACCTCTCGTTACAAGTGATGATCTCGAAATGAAGACCGATTCATCCCAGATCTTTCGACTCTCACATAAGGTGATGCTTGCTCTCTGTTTGAGGGTCATGCTGGAATGACGTGCGCCTCAGTGGTCACATAAACCTGTGTAACTCTGGTCTCGCTGTTGATTGTGCGATATCACACAGCATGCCGACTTGTTGCTGCCCGTACGTGTTCCTTGCGTGCACCAGGGACATTCTCTCGACTTTTTGATCACACCTTGGAGTCTGTATGTGTGTGCATTGTAGAGGATCCTATAGTTTCTCAAAGCAAACCAGATTGGAAAACCTCTTAATCTCCTTTAAATGCAGCTTAAATCTTGTTTGCAGTATGTTTTTTGCTGCATTTGGTGTATGCTTGTGCAGCCCTATGTGAGATTTACTCATGCACATCTTCTTTGTTACGTCTTTGCATGTTTGCCTGTAGTTTTATTACTAATGCTGTGGAGTTGTGAATCTGTTTATATTGTGAAGAATTTGGGGACAGACAGCAGACCTGCAGAGCGTTAACTGCTAAATTTTAGGGTGAAGACTTGGTTTTGGGTTTGGTAAGTCATGGCTGGGGCAAGTCTCCAGCTAATGAACGTAAGCCAAATTAATGTCCTCTGAGGTGATGGAAACATGACTATGTGTGTGTTATTAAGTTCTTCATGCTCGTGCAGCAGGTAATTCGGGTAATTGAATAGTCTGTAGGAATAAAGTGTGCCATGCCAGAATGAACTCTTTTATAAGTAATACCTACACACACACACGCGCGCGCATAGACAGACACAGCAGTGAATCACTTTCATCAAATTAAAGTGACTCCGGCGCCTCAGGGCTTGTGTTATTTGTTTCTTCCTGTACCCCTCACCCACTCCTTTTTTATTTCTCTGATCTCTGTGCCCTGTTCTCTTCCAATATGATGCTGCTATAAATGTAATCCCACAAACCTGACTTTTGAGGAAAAAAGTCAGATTTTTTTTTGTTCCCTTGTCTCCAACTCTGTAGATGTCATGTGCAGAACTTTCGGTGTTTAGCTGCTATCCCAATGAGGAAAAAATTGTCTTTATACTACAGAAACAGCTAACCGTTGAATCAGACAGCAACCCATCTCTGCAGTAAAAGTTCTAGCTGACATATTTCACTCCAACAGCCATAATAGAGAGAAGCATACAACCCTTTCCCATCCTCCATAGGAATACAGTGCAAGGAAGACACACACCTCACTCCTTGACTTGCACTTTAAGTTAATCATTTATTTAATGGAACAGTTTGGATCAGAGAATGTCATTTTTATTGGACTATTTTAAATGTGCAAGTGAAGACCCACAAGTACGACTGTCCTTTTTTTCTCCTTATGTCTGCAGATTCCTCACATACGGTCTTTTTCCATTATTCAAAAGAAATATCTAATATTCATACCTAAATGAAAGCTGTTCTATAATGTAGTGTGAAAGAGGTGGGAAGATGGGAGCAAGGGACAAGAACGACGGGCTGGAGGTCAGGAGGGACAGAGGAATGATGGTGTGCGCTGTGGATGGGTGGCTGCTTGCGTCTGAGTGAATTTTGCAAATGAGAGGATGAAAAAAATGCAGAAGAATCAGTCAAAGGAGAGAAAAAAAATCGAGAAGTGAACTCAAAGTGATCAGATCTACACCCACATGTTTCTTATCCTTGGAGACCACAGCAAAAACATTAATTTGCGATGTTCTTCTCTTGCACAGCCGGAAAAAGGCCTTTTTTCTAAGAAGAGAGGACAGATTGACGGCGCTCCTCCCATTCATCTCTGCTGCATGTCAGCCAGGAGAGTGTGTGATGTAGGGCAACGCTGTCTCGCTACATCGTGTCTCAGTTAAGGGTCATATTCTCACCATTCTTTCCTACACGCCTCAATGACTTCATCAGCTCTCCTCCACCTCCTCATCATCTGTCCATGCGTCGCCTTTTCTCTGTGTGTCTGTCTCTCCTCTGTCTTAAGGCCCTTTTTCTCCGTGTTTGTGTTTACTCCTCCCCCATCAACTCGCTTCTTTCCTTCCGCTACAATTTCCATCCAGTGCTATCAATATGACTTCCCTCTCACTGAATCCGTTTGTCGTTTAGTCAATTCGTCAACTATTTCCATTCCCAACATTGTCCGGGCTAATTAACTGCAACGAGCCTCCACCCTAAATTAGATCATGCTCTGAGCATCACTTTCTTCTCTTGCCCATTTTTCACTGCAAAAATAACTCCGCTCTCACTTTTGATGGACGACAACATGCCCAGGGTGACCAAATTCAACGACAAGTTTAACAATTTGATAAAATTACATGATAAAGCCTCACATTGTATCAGCTGCTAGGACTATGGACACCCTGAAAGCCAAGAGAGTAAAAATAGATTTCTCTTGAGGAATCCTTTTTTTTCCAGTTTTATCTAAATTGAACTATTGGTGAGCTAAGCTGTGGTTAAAGGCATTTTTCAAATTATAATTGAATATAGCTGTGGACAGATAATTCCCTCCTTTCTGTTTTAATGCTAACAATGAAAATGCTTGTCCTCCTTACCCTCCATGTTAAAAAAGTCCCCCTTAAAACTACATACAATATTTAGAAGTTTTTTTTTCCCCTTTCTGCCTTAAAATGACTTAAGATGAAACTCTAGACCGTGCCTCCTTTAGAATGCACAGATCTATTAAGTCCCTGCTTCACCTACAACTCTGCTCAAACACTGTAAAACTGCTACACAATGTCAAGTTGTAATGCTGGACTAATTCAGCATCATTTGGGAGCTGGCAACCAATTCCAATGAAGTAAGATGACACAGAAAGCTCCAACTCACAAATTGACGGGATTGATTCCATAGGTTTCTCACGTATGAAACCCCTGGAAGTCAGGATCTGTGCATGGAAATGGTCAACCATTGCATTGCAGACCTGCTTCTTTCAGGCATCTTTCAGCACATTCAAACACATTCTATGGAGACATTAATAGGATATGTGCATAATAGACCTCCTGAAGTCAGGGTCAAGTTTTGCTCAAGCCTTCCTTAAAGAAACAACAGTAACTTAACAGCACTGACTGGATTAGCAACTTGCTGGGTGTGGCTCAGTGACAGGGTTGATGGTTTGTTCATCAGCTCTAGGCGGCCCTAAAGGAAGCAATTTATATTTTGCCAGCTGGCTGGTCAGTAACACTAAAAACAATCATGGTTATAGTTAGGGTTTGTTGAACAGTAGTTTACCGATTTTAGTTCACCGTCCTTCACCTGACCCACAACCCCCTGAAATAAAAAAGTGCACTGAGAGGAACAGCTCTGCCACTTTTGATTTTTTCTCAGTTGGTTGGAGAAAAACTGTTTTTTTCGCCCCATCTATCGTGGCAAAATGTTGCAATGACACTGTATCCTCCACTTTAAAGGAAGGCCTGTTACATGATTGATGCTGAGTTAGATCACACTGTGACATACCTTGCAAGGAAAAACATGCTGGGAAACCTACAGTATTTATACATACAGCAAACACAGAGCAACATGTTTTAGGCGATCTGGAACGTCTAATCTAATACTCTCATTTCTGTCTGATTTATCTCTAACAACTACATTTGGCAGCTAATCAATAAACACTCCATTGTGATCACCAGCAAGTAGACGTGCAGTTTGATACTGAACAGGTTGTGTACAATAGGTTTGTCAGGTCTGAAAAGTAAAACGACGAGCTGAAGGTGAAGAATTAAGCGATCATTTTGTCACTATTGTGGTAGTAGTGAAGAATCTGGAATGAAAAACTGTCAAACTTTTGCAAAAAAAAAAGAGTTGGTTTGTTTTTCTCTTTGCAAAAGGGAAAGCCCAACACTTCAGTCCTCAAACATGACCTCTGCTGTGCAGTTCCTCTCATGTGCAGCTGGGCTTCCCAGAATAAATTGTAAAGCCCAGCCCACAACCAACTGCCAAAGAAGGAGATATGAGAATCACTTGAGAAGCAGCGCAGTGGAGTCTTGTGCTTGTTAGAAGCACCCCCATGACTAATACATGCCAGGAAGACTGAAAATTGAGTCCCTTTAACACTGCTTGCAGACATGCACTTAAACACCATCTGAGAAAGGGAGATGTGGGAAATGACAAAAGGAGTACAAAAAATATAGAAAGATAGAAGGTGGCAGGAGAGCAGTGTCATGACAGAGGTTTAAATACAGGTCCTCAGATATTTCCCACCATCTTTTATGATTTCATTTCCTGGTTTCCCAGGTAACCATAGAGTGATGATGTTCTGATAAAGAAGACAAAGAAAACATGATGGGACAGAGAGAGTGGGAGAAATAATAAGAGGTCAATGAGAGGGAAATAAGGGGAAAGTGAAATACATTTGAAACATGACTGGATCAAAAGGAAAGTGGGTTACCAGCATGAGAAGTGCAGCAGAGTCTGAGTGGATGGTTAAGCTACAGCTGAAGAAGCACAGAAACGGGTCAAGCTCAAGAAGGCCTTACTGATGCCACTGTACTACAGTCATTTAAATGTAAGCATGTTTAAGAGAGACTGAAAACACAGCCTGAGGGCAGCCTAATCTGTAAAACAAAGCGAGCTGACATTTGGTGTGTGTGTGTGTGTGTGTGTGTGTGTTTGCCCACGAGGAAAAGATAAGAAGCTGCTGACGGACAAAAACAGCCGTGTAGGAATGATGGGTTCAAACAAACAACATGTTCTGTCGCTGGCTGACCTTCTCTCTCTTTTTTCTGATTGATCTGCCTTTCCCTATAGTCTCTCTCTCTCTGTTTACTTCACTTTTTTAACCTTAATCTTAATTCTGGTCACTCTTGTTTATCTTGCTGTATGTTCCGTATTCAATCCTTTCTCATGTCCATAGGGACCGAGAGGAGTCTAGTATGCTTTGTTTTGAAATTCCTCTCTCTTTGGATAACTCAGAAAGCAGTCAGTGATGGATGGGCACGTGGATGGACGGACAAATGTCTGGCGGGTTGGTAGCCTGTGGGATGTGACTGTCTGGCCATACAGGGGAGACTGCTGTGTAATGATAACAGCACAGGAAGGGTTGCCACAGCAACGACTAGGACGGGAAACAGCCTTGAGAGATATAGGAAACGACTTGGATAAAATGCTAAGAGTATATTATCATTTGAAACTGTGGACCCTTTCCATTAAGTGTTGACACTGGTGTTTCCCAGTGGGGTGAAGCCATCTGACTTTGATGATTCCTTCACTGTTCCACTAGCACCAATATTTGCGATATTTTTGAGTTTTCATGAACTACTATTTGGAGCTATCACAATGAAATTTAATAGACATGTGTCCCTCAACTTTTCATCATCATTAGATCAAATATTTCCTGTAAAATTAATAACATTCCCATCTGCCTCAGCTGTACTTTGTGTTTATTGGTATTTAAAGGTACCACTTTGTACTCCTTTTCACCAAATTAATACACCAATCAGGTCCCCCTAATGTCATCAAAATGCTCTGAACCATTGGGCATAGACAAGAGGACTTCTCAGGGTGTCCTATGGGGTCTGGAACCAGGACGTTGGGTCTAGGATCCTTTGGGTACTCTGGCTTGTGCAGTGGGGCCTCTGTCAATCAAACTTGTTCCACTGCATCCTGTTGATGCTTGTTCACAATGGAGTCTGGGAAGTTTGGAGGTTGAATCAACATGTTGGACCATTGTCATGTTTCTCAACATGTTCCTGATTGTTTGATGTTTTTTCCATGTGGTGGGGTGCATTTTCCTGTGGGGGTAGGCCAGTGACATTTGGGATTTCAATTTGCATGAGGGAGTGTGCTTGTTGTGGGACAATGTTTGTTTGGGTGTCTAAGTCTCATCAACAAAGATGGCCAAATCCAAGGTTTTCCATCAGAACACCACATAGTACCAATATGATCAATGTTATTCACTTCATCTGTCAGTGGTCATAATGTTGTGGCTGATAAATGTATGTCTCACATGTCCCCAATATGTGTCATTAAATTTTCAGCTCAAAACTCTGCAAAGATGGTTTATCTTACCATGACTAGCACAACCACTGGTTTTAGCCATGTTCTAAACAGGCTGCTGTCCACACATTCAGGAAGAAGACTCTCTCTGTGTCTGTAGTTGAACGTGCAAAGCAAAACAGTTGGCTTCCCAACAACCGACATAGATGTGAATGAATACATTAGACAAGGACTCTCTGTCGCTTCTGATTTTCCATCTGAGTGATCATTTTACTTGGAAAGGTAGTCAGACAACTTTACAATTCTAAAATCACTATTTTAGCGATGCAGAGCAGCAGTTTGAAAATAGCACGGAACTTGCTGCTGGCTATTACTTAGTCTTAATAAGCTCAGTGTTGGTCATTATTTCATTCTGGAACAGAACAATTTGTAAATGACAGCAGCTAAGTTTGGAATTTGGCTGTACTAAAATGCAGTGTATGTGAGCAGAAATAGACGTAAACAATGGCTGAAGTTGAAGCACAACAGGTGACTTCAAATGACTTCAAATCTAGTACTTGTTTATTGGTTTTTAAATGGGTCTTTAAGTTTCCACCATCTCTGTCTCAGTTTCCACAGAGCTCAGACTTGTGGACATATGATCAGATTTAACGGTAAAGTTAGCCACGTTAGTCACACAACATGCTACACTCAGGAGGTTTCTATTGTCGTGGGGACATTACCATCAAAAATACTAGTGATCCACTGGATTTTCAGTTCCTCAGATGCTGGGAGTGCACGAAGAACTGTGAGGCAGCTGCTCTTTCTAAATCATGTCATAACCAGTGGCCAGTTTGAGCTTGACGACTGTTAGTTTGTTGGCTGGTATGTTGCAGTTCAGTAAAATTGTCATTGGCTTGTAAAACGAGAGGACTTTCTAGTTGTGGGGAGGCTCGAGAAATGGCAGAAGTACATGTCTTCATATGTTAACAGCTTTTACTTTACACCTTCAAGTTTTTAACAAGCACAAAACACAATAAAAAAGGATTTTTCGCCACATGGGAACTTCACCAATTGTTGGCATGCTACATAAAAACCAAGCCAAATATAGGTAGTATTAAAAAGAGGCATAATCTCTGCCAAAAAAAAATGGCCACAAAATTGGGGTGCATGAAATAAACAAAATCAATCTGCAAAATACACAAAATGTTCAGGGTGCTTGCTACAATAATACACATTAGTAAAATTTGAGGTCGTTCGAGGTGACGTGCTTCTAGCGACTGCTAATGCACCTCCATGATAACTGAAAATGACCACAACTGATTTAGTTTGGGCAGAATAACTCTGTTCCCGAACAGTAAGCCAGTCACATCAGACTCAGACTGAATGTCAGAGTGAAAATGAAATGACAGTTCAGTTTGGTTATCAGTCCACCTGAATCTCTCCAGTGTGGTTGGACTGTTGCTGACTCACAGGATCAGAGAACTGCTGCTGCTGCCACTGCAAAGTGATTGTGGAAGACTATGATTAGTGGAGATTTGATTGGTTCAGCTACATGACCCCTGCTGACCTTACTACTGATACACTGGTTTGAAAAGTGTATTTGTGGTTTCCATGGTGACCTGTGTGCTCCTTGTGTTGTGCGCAGGAATATATCAGAGAGCTGAGCAGCGCTCGACAAGCCCAGTGTCATTGTTCTGCATCTGAAGCCTTTTTTCCTCTGTTTGGCTTCTTGTTCTCTCTGTATTCACACTTACTCACTCTGTTTCTCTTTCTAGGTATGAGGTGAGCATTAAAACACATTTCCTATTTCACTGCACAGGTGATCAAACAAGCCATTGTTCCATATCATATGAAGCAAAAATAGAATCAAACACCTGATAAAAACATTTTTCTGGCCACAAAAAAGCAAAGCACTGGAGGCAACAATGCTAGAAATACTTTATTTATCAAAACCAACCAGCTGATATTTTTAATAAAACAACAGAGAAAGACAATAAATTATTTAGGTAAAGCATACAGTTTTGTCATGAATATTTTTTTTTTAATGCAGCAAAGCAGGTTGACTTTCGTTTGTTCAAACTAACAGCAACAATTTGTCCGAGTTGAAAGTATGACAGCACGAACAGAAGGAAAACTGAGACTAATATGAGAGTAAAGATAATCTGCAATGTTCTCAAAGGTCTAACTGTGTGGTTCTGAAGCGCTTAGTAGTTGTCAGTTATAAAATGCCTGATGTTGAAATACATGTGATTCCGCTGTTAAGAACTGAAGGAGAAAACAAAAGAGCTACATGGAAAAAGAGGAATGTCACTTTGGAGCACGCAACAATGGAATGTGCTGATAACACCAACACACTGGCAGACACAGGATGGACACACACGAACACACTTCCCCTGCACATACATTTACGACACATACATTTGCAATTGATTTAATGAATTAATCCTTTTAGTCTGTGGAATGTCAAGGGAATGCAGAAGGTGATGTAATTGAATGTCAAAAACTTCCAAACATTTAGATTACAATCATATAGGCTTTGACAAAGTAAAGCAGCAAATCCTTCAACTTTGGAAAACATTCAGGCATTTCTGTTGATCAGCAGTTAATCAGCTGTTTTTCTTTCTAAGTTCTAAAAGTTCTAAATTAGTCATTGCATACATTTCTTCAGCAAAGCATCTTGGGATAATGGCACGTCAACTAACCTCACCGTCTGGTTCGTTAGCTACTGAAAATATAACACGGCAATTTACCTGTCAACTGTCCCTCTGCGAAATCTGAAAGAATCACTCACATTGTGCGAGCTCGACCGTGTGTTTGTCTTTTTGTTTCAAAGTGTGATGCACAGAAACAAGAGTAAACCTCACAAGAAAACAGAAGCTCGCAGCAAAACTGAGTTTCTTTTGTTAGACGAACTGCAGCCAAAAATGACTACGTGTGTGTGTCTGGGGTAAATTAAGTGGAATGCGACTACCGCACAACCTGACATAGTTTTGCTATATTTAAGAATGTTTGGTGTCCCACACCTGCCAAATAATACCCTTGACTTACTGTAGACACATGCTCATAAAAATGCCGCCGGCACGCAGCTGATCGGGTTTCACTGTGACCGAAGAATCGTCTCAGTGTCCACTTATTCTTTGTTTTAGTGTAGTGTGTGAAATCCCATTTTCTCTGCATAAATCCAGCCTGTGAGCAAGCCTGAGTGTGTAGACGGCGTAACACATGGGAGGTGACGATGGAGAGATGACAGATGACACCGTCTTTTATTTCTCACAGCTGGATCGTGTCTACGGAAAAAAATGGTAAGCAACTTATTTGAATTCTTGCTCCGTTGCTTTGATGCTGCTGATAGCTTTGATAGCTACCTGCACACGCACAACAACGCACTCGCACGCACAGCCGCATGCCGACCCGCTCACATGCTTCTATCTGCTGCCAGACTCTCACAGACTGTTGGTAACCCTCCACCCTTGAAACAAAAGGACCTCTTCCTGAGTCGCATACACGCTCGAGTATCAGTTGTATTTTCAGCCGAGAACATTAGTCTAATTCCTGCAGATCTTTGCAGAGTTACAGAGCAGTGGGTCGGACTGTGAGCATTTTCAAGTGAAAGGGGGGAAAAAAAGGCAAAGACTCGAGCATGCTGATTGAAACCGCTGAATGAGCAGCAATCTTTTATGTGTTGTATCTTGATAACGTCTCTCCCTCTCTCTCTCTCTCTCTCTCTCTCTCTCTCTCTCTCGATTCTCATCCTGGAGTGCTGGTAATCTACAAATAGACTGCTTGATTGTCCCTTTTCTGTCAGCCGCCTCTCCTCAAAACTTCCTCTCCATCGCTCTTCCTGAGTTTCTCCCCTCTTTCCTCTGTTATGTGTTTGGGGTCTGAGGATCACGGTTTTTCATCCGCATTAGCAGAATTCAGCCTAGCAGCTAGGAATGCCAGGAATGCTCGGAAAAAAAACAGGCACAGCGTAGCGGCCCAATCTGACATCTCCTTTGATGTGTTAGAGAGAGAAAGTGATGAGGGGAAAGAGATAAGAGTGTGTGTGTTTGAGGCAGTGAGGAAGAAAGAAAAGAAGCATAAGGTGTGTGGATGGATGAGCAGACAACGGGAGGCGTGAATATTTCCAGACAGGAATGTGTGCAAAACAAAGGAACCCTTAGAGTTCTGTGTTAATAACTAGAGTTTTTGCTTTTAGGAAGCCTGGAGTGAATGTAAGTGTGTCAGTGTGCGATTCAGAACTGGAGGGTTGAAGTTAGCCTAATTTCACATAAAGATAAAGTGTTATTTTGGTGTAAACTTCCTCCAACCCCTCTGTCTCCCTCCTTCTGTCTCATGCTCACTCATCTCAGCATGCTCCTGGCAGGAGAGTTGCCTGAAGTTTCTCGAAATAGTCTTATTCTAACACAAAGAACTGCAAATATGAGTAAAAGACTGTGAGTAGTGGTTGGAGTCAATTCAATTTCAATTCAATCAAGTTGACATTCATCAAAATCCTTTTAATCTAAATGTAATTTCAGTTTAAGACAACATTGGTGTTATTTTCTCAGAATGTTGTATGATGATCTTTTGATATTTCAAATGGGTTCCAGAGTGTAGTTTAGGAGGAAAAACATTTAAAAGTGAACTTCTCTGGAGAAATTTAACTGTTATTTTATCACTTGTGATGTTAAACTGTGGTCTAAAAAGTGATGATTTAAACACCCGGCTGCAGGAAAGTTATCTGACAGGAAACGTTAATGCTTTCAAACATCTGGCCTGTGCACATTGAAAGGCTGGGGGTTTACCTGCAAGAGCAAATGTCATTGTGTATGATACGAGCTGCAGTTTATCAGTCAAATTTTTGCCTTCTTTGCTGCATGTTTCTCAGCGGTGCTGTTATAATATTTAGTCCATTGCAAAAACAGATAAAAGAAGAAGTCATCCCACAGTTCCAGATGCACGCGTCGGTGTGAGTGTCTCAGCGAGGAGGCTGGGAGGGACACGCACACTCACACGATTCATGATGTGAAAGGAAGATTTCATCGATGACCCAGCGGACCCGCGGCCTCTGATGGTGCTGATACAGAGTGGCCTCTGGGGCGTACTTCAGCACCTAGAGGAGACAGGGAGAGAGATGGCGAGGATGAAGAGGCTGACTGGTGGGTGCTGAACATGCCTTGTCAAGTCATCGCAGTTGACGGCAACGAATCCGGTTTGAATATGAAAGTGAATATAACAGGAGAAAGAACCTCAGTCGTGACAGAACCCAACAGGGGTTCAACAGAAAAGAGAAACATTGTTCCTTGGGAGAAACCGCATGTGTCACAAAACCTGACACTGAAGCACATCAAGGAAGTCAAAATATAGATTAGATAGCAAAGGCGAGGTTTGTAGTAGTTTTCAACTTCCCTGCACTGGAATTCCTGTATTATTTTAGCACTCATTCATTCCCTCATATGAATTTTCAGGGTAACTTGGAGCTGGAACTCTTCCCAGAAGAGAAACGTCCAGGACATTTTGCCAAGGGACCAAGGAAATGTGTCTCCAGTATCTCCGAAAACATATATAACCAGACAGAGTACACACAGATATATACAGACAGATTTATACCGTTTTACTGTCAAAAAGCATATTGCAGGTTTACAAATGCGAAGCCAAAAAGCGGCTTAAAAGGCTCTGAGAATCTATAAAAGCACTATAGAATTGATCTTACACTTGGGTTTAGTCAGCGTTTCACTATAAGTGACTTTGCTGCAGATGGCCACAATGTTCGCAGGTGCCACCTCTAATGCGAAAATAGAGTGCAAGTACAAATTGTTCCACAACCGATGCAGGGAATTTGTTCTCCAAAGCTCAATGAGAGTGAGGCTGCCAGTGATTTATGTGAGGACTTCCCTCACACTAGTGTGAGTAATAATGTGTTTGTTTGGAAGTTAAATCACTGAAGGAACCAGTTGCAGGTCTATGATTGGAGGAGAAGAGAGGAGGGCGGAAATCAAACTCATGAGAGCCCACATTGAGGCTGTTGTGTCTGCATGTACAGTACAAACAGACACAATGCACCTTTTTCATGCTCTCATACACAGTGACTCACACACATATACACACATAGCACAATTACAACCCAAATCCCACTTTTGTCTAAATTCCCATTGTATGATTTTTCAACAGCGAGAGAAAGAGAGACAGAGGGAGAGCCCCGTGGACCATGTTTCAATAATGAAGCTATGCAAGAACAAAGACACAAAGAGATGGAGGGAAATGGAAGAAAAGAATGAATGACAGGCTTAAAGAACAAGAATGGTGGCATTGCTAAGGGATAAATTGAAAATGGGAATTGGGAAGAATGAAAGGATGATGGAAGCCCAGAGAGACGGGAAGAGAGTGATAGAATGCTAACAATGAGCTGAGAGAGATACGAGGGAGAGGAGGACTGCGTAGAAACAAATGGAGGAGAGGAGCAAGGGGGAAAGTGTTGAGGCTGCTGGTGCATTGCTGCTTCATTGTTGATGCAGCTCCTGCCTCTTGCACGGCCAATTTCTCCCTGCTTTTCCCTCACTCGGCATCAGAATCTCCTCACTCATTCACTCCCTCTCTCACTTGCACAGTATCTTTTCTGGTCCCTTTTAGATGTGCACCTACATTGCGGTGTAAATTTAATATGTCAGTCATGTGTCTGCATGAGCCTCTGCATCACTTTTCTGTAAGTTGAATGTTGTCGCAATAAATGAAAGGCCACATTGTGCACCGGCATATGTGGAGATATATCGAATGTGCATCTTGTTCTGCCGTTTTCAAAACACTAACTTTATTGAAAGTGCCAGTGAATACCCGGTAGATGTGAAAGTCGGCCTCTGCTTCGACGTGGCTGGAGAGAATAAAAAGGTATGACACTATTAATTAGATAACAAATAATGTAACTGATGAAGAAATTCATTTAGAGGTCCATTAGTATGCTGCCTCTACTGTGCTCATAATGGATTTTAAGTAATATGTCATTGCCAGGCAAGTTTTAAAATCACTGATAATTGAAAAGAACCTTCTTCATCCTTAACATAATTACTTTCCATCTCACTTCAGTTCTCCAGCAGCGACAAAACTGTGTCTCACACACCAGGTGCCAAATATCACATGAGCCATTATGGAAAAATTTACATAATGGAGACCTATGTTTAAAAGCCCAAAAGCCATTATTCATCAGAGAGATGGAGTTGACAGTGTTTTGTACTTTTCACCTTTCAGTCTCTCTGTTACCTATTCTGTCTTTCATTACTTTTTTCTTTAATGAATCCTGCTGGTTTATTGTGAGAAACAATTATCACTGTAGTTACTGTGCAGTCTGTGCAGTGTGAGTGTATGTGTGTGTACATGCAGTAGTTTGTACACTAATCAGCCACAACATTAAAACCACCTGCCTGATGTTGTGTAGGTCCCCCTTCATGCTGCCAAAAAAACTCATTGGGGCATGGATATGGGGGCATCCTGTGGTGTCTGGCAGGGAGATGTTTGGGTTCTGGGTTACAGGGTAGCATCTCCAAGGACTGAAAATGTTTGTTGCATCCCACAGGTGCTCAATGAAAGTGGCATTTGGAAAGGTTCGGTCAATGCTGGTGCTCCTGAGCAGTTTTTGGTGTTTGTCGTTGTCCTGTTGGTGGGAGGCTGCTGCTGCCGTGGAGCGTAGTTGCCATCGGAGAGGTGTGCTTGGTCTACAGCAATATTTAGAAGGATCGTACATGTCCAACTAACATCCACACAAATGCCAGGACCCAAGGTTTCCCAGCAGAACATTGCAGCGTAACCAGATGATTAGTGCTGTTTATGTCACCTGTCAGTGGTTTTAATGTTGTGGCTTATCGATCTAAAACAGTGTGAGTGAAAATATGTCAGAAAGAAAGAACTGAGGAGCTACAAACTGCAGCTTAGGTGATTCTGTGTGGTCTGTGAATGTTTAAACTGGGTCTTCATTTATTAAAACCTACCTCGTGTAGTTTGAGTGTTGTTTTGGAGGCCTGACAGGTGCAGCCGCTATTCCAGTTATTGGTTCCACAGCCACAGTTCCCGCCGCAGCGCTTCACCAGCAGACAGCGAGGGAAGAAGACGGCGTTGGTGGTCCTCAGCTCCTCGCGCAGGTTCACGGAGTAGTTGCGAGGAGTGCAGCTGTACCGCTTGACGTCGTCGTAGAGACGGTTCAGATCCACTGGATGGCAAGAAAGAAAAACGGACAACAATGCTTTATTCAATTTTGCTGGATTTTGGACAAAACTTTTAGTATTTGGCTTGAGGTGAAAGCTTTTTTTCAGTATATTCTTTATGCCTTTTTGTGTTTATTTTTAAGGAAAATTAGTCTTTTCTTTATTTTAATACATTGGATCTGCTGCTGATCGCAACATCCCATCACACCTCATCAACTGCTTTTGGTCGAAGTAGCTATTATGCTATAAAATATGAAAGAAACAGCAACAGGTGAATTAAAGTTTTTCTACTAAAATCCAATACAACGTTTTGGCTAAGGAAGAATGAAAGCGACAAAAATCTGTTTTGATTTGTTCAGTTATTGCTTGTCTCTTGCTTCATATAATCATAAATCAAAATGTGCCGCGTAGTGGAGACACAGATGGAAGAATGAAACAGAAGGAGGGTGTAAATAAGGCAAAGTGACTGAGATTCAAATATGCTCAGTATTGATCGAGTGAAAATAGGTGAGAGGCGGAGTTAGTTATGAGGACAATTGCAGTGACAATTGACTGCACGGATGGAGAGACGAGCGGAAGAAAGAGCGACACAAAGATGCAGAGAGAAAGAACAAAAAGGACAGAACAGGAAGCAGGGGCCATTAATTGATTGTAGATTGAATGTATTGATCACAGTCTTTCTTCGTGTCATCACTTTGGAGAAAAATTACCTCATTTGTGCATGAAGGACCTGCTTGGAATGGCTCAAAACCAATTTCAGGAGAATCAAATGGATTATTTGACCAGCTGATGGGAAATAAGGGGCTAAAGCGCTTGTCCAGAGGGGGGAAAAGCAGGAGCTTCAAAATGTGGAGTCTGATGAAAACCTGCGTGTACTATCTCTGTACATTTCACAAGTATTGGCATTAGCAAACACTTAGTGAATGACATAACTCTGCTTTGTTTGATCGACAAGGATTGCACATTTCCATGGACAAACGACAGAAAGAAGGAGACCAAGAATGTATTTTCTGTTGAATACAGACAATACTCCACATTACTCTGAAGGCAATTCAGCGTGAAAAAAGGTTCTTGGAGAAATGGATGAGAGGAAGGAGAGAAAAGACAGCAGTAGAAGAGCAGCAATCAGTGGAGGATTGACTGCTCACTGATTGTGGTCATCAGCAGGATAATAATCAACACACTGTCCATACCGAGGGCGACAATTACACCTCTAGACCTGTCATCTTTTCCTTGAATATATACATCTCAGTAGTAGAAGATAAACTGGATGAAAAACAAAAACAAAAAAAATGGAAATGGAAGAAAAAAGGAAGTAGAAGGGTAAAAACTAAGTTTACACCAATATTGCTATGAGTACTAACTAAAACGTTTTTTATTAATCCTTGATCTATTAATTTTTAATAAAATTAAACAAATAAAAACATTAACCCACAGCTGTAGTGCCGATTTGTTCCACCAGGAGGGGTCTCTTGGACTACCAGCATTTCCATGTTGGAAAGCAAAGCATTGTGGGAATTTAGCAAGTGAAGTGTCACCATCACAAAGTCTCAAGTGACACTTAATGGTTACCAGCCAGTTTTTTTTTTGTTTGTTTTGTTGGAGAGCTGAAGCGAATCATGGCAGTGTCGCTATGAACTAGTGGCTGACTGTTAGCAGAGTGGCTCATAGTAATAATCAGAATAATAGAAATGTATAAGAATAATCAGTTATTGACTGATCACGCTGCTTACCATCACTGAAGAGCTCTGTTTAAAATTTGCTTCCTTACTACTGGCAAAGCCCTAAAAACTCAGAAGTATTAAAATGTTTCTGTCCTTGTTTTTACACATAATTGCTGCCAGTAGCTGCAAACCAGGTAAATCATTATATTACTGTTTTTTGGAACTAGTGTGTAAATATACAGTAGTACTGTACCATGACATTAGTTTGATGTTTATATTTCATTAATATAAATACACACATCACTGCTGAGCATATTTCAGTGATGGAAAATAGACATTTCAGAAACCTTTTTGTTCCTTGCTCTGAGAGGAACCCCCAAAAACCCCTCTGCACAGAATGAAAGATGGCTGCTCACCACAGCCTGACATTATTATACAGCATCAAAGCAGGTGTATGCCACTGGCATGCAATATGGATGCCACAGTAAAGTGAATTAATTTGACTATCAAACTGACTTTATGTGAGAGCAGCGAGTGAAATCTCCACTTCTAAGAGTCCATCAACTGTTGTCTGACTGCTTCAGTTTGATTTATTTACCACGTTGATAAAATGAGCTGTAAAAGGTTATGAATATTCTCTTAATGATCTCCTAAGGTCCACAGGAGTCATCCATGAGCGCCACGGGAGGCGCTCATTGGTCTACAGCCTGATGCTTGACTGGCTGCGGAGACAACTTTAGGAGAGGGTGACTGAGCAGCCGCTTGGCTAAAGCAGCATGACAAGAAGAAATTGCTGATGCGTTCACCTTTATGGTAGATTGCGACTGTCCTCTGCCCAAAGCAAAGCGCGGGGAGAAAGCACTGAACTAATCAAACGCAGCGTCGGCTTGAGCACTCAAACCTTTTAAGCCTTACCGTTCAGGCCTTGATGACAGGCTGCGCCTGTGCCCACAGAATAAACTGCACCACAGAGAAGAGCAGTCAGGGTTCGAACAACGAGTGGCTGCCCAAGTATCGGCTTTTCCACTGCTAACCAGTTGATTTTCTTTTGCCTAGCATGGTTCTGTTCTCCATTCAGGAGCCTTTGGAATGACTGAATGGCTCCACTATGATTCTACCAAAGTCACGTACCCTTTTGTAGCATAAGACTGAAAGAAAGTATTAACCCATCTTGTACATGATAATCATTTCTACAACCAGTGGAACTAGTTACTTACTTTCTTCTCCAACGAGTTGTCCCTATAAAGCACATCGAATCAATCTGAGGATGAATGAATTTTCTTAGGCGATACCTAGATTTTCCACTTCATTAAGTGCAATAGGCTTTTATGACCCAACACAAGCATAAAGGACTTGTCAGGATCAATACTTGCAGTGAGCTGCAATGGTGTATCTAGGTAAGATTGGCTTGCGTCCAGTCCAAGTGACCGTTGCTTTTCAAGCTTTGCCGCAACGCTGTAACAAGGGAGATCAGTCATGCAATAGAAAGTGCCAAGAAATTGCATGTACACCGTATTAGTATAACAATGACAAATCTGCTTGATATGCTATATTGTGTGTGGGTGAGCATAAGAGAGAGGAACCAAGGGGAAATGCAGTGGGGGTCAACAGAAACCAAATGCTATTGATAATCAATAAGCAATTGTTGAAAAGAAGGAATCTTTGCAGTGGGGGTTTCCAATCATGTCATGTGTTGGACTCCCGGTGAACAATGAACAGTAATGAAGAGTTGTAAGGTTTTTCCACTATTTTGTGCCACCTAAACTGTGATGGCAATCGTTTAAGTGAGCTTTGCTGCTGCAGTCCTTCAAGCTAGCAGGACTGATGATGGCTGACCTCACCTCAGTGTGCATGAATTTAGTTTTCCTATTGCTGCTTCACAATAAAACTTTTCCACTGGAGAAGCAGAGAAAGGCTTTTATTGTGAAAATGCTCTGGGAATTATAATGTGTCTAATTTAGAGTGAGCAGTTCAGGTAAACTCTACCCTTATGTGTGGTGCAATGACGCCGCTAGCAGCACCAGTGGGGCTTGATTGATTATAACAAAGCTCTGTGCTACTAACCCTCCACAGTGTAAAAAATTTAACAGATGACAAAAATGCCTGTATTTTTAGGCCTTTCAGTTACCCTGCAAGCCAACAATAAAATAAGATTAGGCTTATGATGTGGAATAGAGAAAAAGAAAAGCTACTGTATTCACGTGTTCTTTACGTGTTTGCACGCTGCTCTAAAATCCCTGCATTCTCTCCCAGAGGCAGTCGCTGTGTGCACATCTGCTTTAGACTAAATGAAAAGTGGATTATGTCTGCGTTTGTGTGAATTTTAACAGGTTAAATGAGGACAACTGATTCAAACATTGTGTCTGCATCACATTTATTTTGGATGAGTGGAGACAGGACGTTTGTGAGAAAATCAGTTTACACCTATCGGCTCATTTGAATAAATCTGTTTTTTTTAGAACACATGCAGGAAATTGAGAATGATGATCATTTGCTCAAAGCAAATTGACCAATCACTCAATTTCTTTCTTAAGGACTGCTATGTACATTTCTTAAATGTATTTATTTAAGCTTTATTTTACCAGGTAAGTCATTAAGAACAAATTTATATTTGCAATGACAGCCTGGTTTGAAGTTTGAAGACTACTGGAATATTGATGGATCCCAGTCATCACAGCTATAGGTAGAAATGATCTGTGCTTGTCTGCACCAAAGTCTTTCATCTTTTTTGGATCTCAACTGTTTAAATGAAAATACTGAAGGCAGTAACACTCAAGAGCTTTAAAGCAAAAGTATTGTGTTTGTCTCAGCAACCATCTCTTAGGGTTTGTGGCAGATGGATAAAACTGAAAAGTTGACATAAAAATAGTCCTAATGCTGAACAGCATATGTGCAGCAGCTTATTGATGTTTTATCACTGTATTTTATGTTATTTTTTTGATCTTTTGTCATTGAAGAATGACACTTTCAATGATAAAAAGAGTAAATGTCATGCTTCAGCTCACCATACGCAATAACAACTATCTTAACCAATTTACTGATCTGAGATGTAACATCACGCAAAGACGACCAAGCACTAAGAATCCATCCAGGCATCTGTAACTGCAGTACACACCCAACAGTGTGCTACACGGAATATACTTCTGCTTACAGCTAAATCATAAAGAGACATCTTTTTTCTTGCATCTCCTTTAGTGAAAATTCGAGGTGACAGTGAACCCATCATTTCTGCTTTTTGATTTTACTAAAGAGTCAGAGAGCAGATTTTCAGCAAGTGATGGCATCATGGTTAGTGACAGAATTGTGTGAATGCCAGCAGCGATGAGATGCGTCTCTCACATTTGCGATGTTTGTTTAGATTTTTCAAGGTGATGCAAGGCCTGATGTAAAAGAAATGGTATAGAAGCACATTCACCCATCTGTCGCTGTATTGGCTCTGATGGGCACATTCACTGCTGTCTCACAGGTAAGTGTGTTTCTGTGCATGTGGGTGAGGTGCGCATTTGTAAGAGTGAAGATGAGGGCACAAGTTGTATATGGGTGGTTATGCTGTGAGCGTGTGTGTGTGTGTGTGTGTGTGTCTGTACTTGCAAGGCTGAGCTTGTGTCTGTTTAAGGAGAATGAGTGTAATCTCAGAAGAGCAGTGGTATGGAACGCTGTCAGGGCGCGAGGGAAGAACAGACGGAGGCAGAAAGAGCAAGCAAGAATGACTTTGTCACTCACAAAGCCACCAGCATGAAAAAAGTGCAGTGTCTGTGCACATGTGTGTGAAAATTACAGAATATACCCTGTTCTAGTGTTAGTGTGAGTACTATTATGATTTAACTTCTTTATGTGTAAGGATGAATGTATGTGAGTTACACGGACCTAAAATTAATATTATTATTAGGCTTGCTGTCCTTCATGAGAAGAAAGGTGGGTGTCAGCCTTTATGTGTATGTGTGTGTGTGTGTGTGTGTGTCTTAATGAAAACAAAGCCAATCTGCTGACTGTGGCAGATTTCTGCTCCACTACACAGGTTGAATTTCCAATTAGAGAGTGCTACACCGGTGTATCAAAGACCTGCAGCACCTTCGCAGCTCTAGGTAGTCCTGAAATACTACCCTTTACAATGTACGTAGTCGTCTCATGCCAGCCGAGCACACACATGAACTGATAAATAGAGATAGATTTGCTGTCAAGTACAAATACTTACTAAGGAACAGGAGAGCCCTCAGGTAGAACGAGTGCAGGAGAGAGATACAAAGGCGCAGGTGAGAGAGAGAGATGTGGTCGACTCACTCAGGTCGACTGCAAGCTTGAATGGTTTTATACGGACAAGCACACACAGAAACACCCTCTTCCTCACATGTGTGTCTATAACAAGCATAATAATTTTCATATTTGCTCAAAGACATCCGCTCTAGCTGTGCATCCTAAGGATAAAATGTATTGCCTTGGTGACTCCAGGTCGTTGGCACTGACTTCACAGAAAAGAATTGCCTTGAACTGGTCCTGTCTCGCCTTAAATCTGCCACTGACTCACTGAGAGACCACCCTAAAGGGGAAAGTGCTCATTGAATGATGCAACAATTTAGTTAGGCAGTGTTTTTGTACAAAATATGCACAGGAGCTGTTTCATCATCAATGATCTTTTACATTTACAGGAAAACAGAAACATTTACTGTACGTTCGAAAGTTATTTTCGCATAAACTTACCACAACTTTTAATTTCTGTGCAGTTAAGCGCACAGATTTTTTTTGTACGTCTTTCATTTGTTCCAAAATGCTAAATCAGTGCTATACTTACCTGTGCTGTACTTGAACTTAAGGTAACAATGCTGATCCATCACAGTAATTATAGCCCTGACTGATTTCCCTCAAATTACCGAGCCGTGGGCTTTGTCCTCTGCAGGACTGTACCACTGCATGCAATGTATAGCCCAGTATGTGAGAATGGGCCTCCCGCTGTGTTGGTCTGTCTCAGTCAGCACAAGACTTCACGCTCTCCTCTCCCCTCTATTACCCAAAGCTACCAAAGTCCAGCAACTGCATCAGACTGCGGAAAAATTCTGTGAACACTGCAAAGTTTTTGAGGATCACCAACTGTAGAAAAATAAAATGGGATGAGAACAATAAAGCTTTAATCTTTTTTGCATTAGCTTCACTGATTCAACATGTCACTTGTTCTCTGGCCTTACTATAAAACATAACACTGTACTACGAAAGTATATTAATATCCATCCATCCATCCATTATCTATTCACTAATTAATCTGTAGGGTCGCGGGAGGGCTGGAGCCTATCCCAGCCGACTCAGGGCGAAGGCAGGGGACACCATCGACAGGTCGCCAGTCTATTGCAAGGCTACACATAGAGACAGACAACCATGCACATTCACATTCACACTTAGAGCCAATTTAGAATCACTAATTAACCTCAGCATGTGTTCGGACTGTGGGAGGAAATCTAGGGCTACTTTTTCCATTTGTAACTATTTTATTTGCTGTAAAACTAGGATTTAAAAAAGCAAATTTTTGACTACTTATAAAATGAAAATAAAAACTCTTCACCGTAGATAACGGTTTTGTTAACTCCCTGAAACCGGAAACTGTTCTAGGGTTCGAAAAGAATACAAAACTACCGAAATGACACCATTTATCATAAAAAGAAACTGTAAAAACCGAAACAATTCCCAACAGTCTTTGAACTAATCATGTGTGATGTGCCATTCTGCCAGGAAACTAAATGTAAGCTTAAAATTGTGATATTTTAAAATCACTTTATCTGACATTTCTTCCTAAAAAAAAGTTTCCTCTTGCCAAATTCTGTAACAACAACAAAACAAACAACAAAACAATATTGCATGCTCCTCCAAGCAACTGAGAAGCCATGAGCGAGTCAGCTGCAACCAGCAACCACGTGACAAAAACTTTTTTTTCAGCTAAACTGGGTTGAACTGCAGGCTGTGCTTCCAAAGAGCAGAGATAGGATAAGCGTGTAAACAAAATAAAAATGTAAGTAGTAAAATATCTACAGCATCTCTAGTGTCATCATTATTGCACCACTAATGGTAACACCTATGAGCAGATGGAAACATGCACATATTGATTCCATTTTTTTTCTCATTTTTTATAAAACAAATAATAAAAGAAATGTAACTTTTTTCTGTTTTTATGATTCATAGCATTACAACTGTGTTATACTGCACCAGAGACTTATAGCCACGGTTGTGCTGTTTCCATAGAGAAGCTGGTCTTTATACTGCAGTGAAAAACAAGCCCACAGTGAGTAAAAATGTGTCCAGAGACTGCTTGGGGTTCAGAGGGTTTATTGTCGTCCTACTCATTGTCTTTCAGTTCTGCATTATAAAACTGTCTTGTACTGCTTCTGTTTGAGGCGATGGACACATGTTTATCTTTATATAAAATACACCTGCCTTCTGCTTTTTATACGGGAAGGTATAAGGGCTCAGGTGGCTTGTAAAAGGTGGATGTGTATGTCTTACCTTTGTTATGTCTGCTTGCCAGATGATAGGCCTTGGATTTGTAATGTATGTGTGTTTGAGTGTAGATGCTGTCCAGGTCCTGTCTCCAGGTGCGTGGGCTCAGGGATTTGAAGAGCTGCTCCACAGTGTCAAAGGCAGCTATGGTTCTGTCTAAATCCTCCAGTGAGAAAGGAACCTCCTCTGTGACTGCCGCTGACATCTTCCCTCCACCGCTGTCCTGCAAAGGTCAAAAGGTAAAGATAAAATAACCTATTCTACAACCAGCAGTTTGCAATCATTACCTACATTAAAATGTAAAATCTTTCTTGGATGGGTAACTTTATGCTTTCCTCCACCATTATCCAGCACAGAACTACAATATGGTCCAATTTATGGGATTACTAGAGATTAACTGGACAAATGACATCTTCCATCGTCATTACATGTGTTTGGTAGAGAATCTGCTGGCTGCGCGGCGTATTTCCATCAGGTTTCTGTCCAAAATGTGGAATGTGCACAGAGATTTCTGCAGTGGGAACGCCACAAAAATCACAATTCAGCGTTTAGTCTATAGTTACTGTGTGTGCTGTGGTTACTAAGGTCAGCACTGTTTTGAAAGCATTGAAAAGATATCTAAGGATCCATTGGAAGGTTTGGAGATATCAGCAGATTTTCTCCACAACGTACCACAAACACAAAGGTCATGGCCACTGTTTTAATGACTCAACGTCTTCTTCCACAGTGTAGCTCTTTTTCGAAAGGAATTTTTCTCAGAATCTGAAATGCAAAGTCAATTATGGGGGCATACTGTTACAACCTTTGACTTTATTGTAAAGTATAAATCAAGTGCATTTTGAAAATAATTCTTCCTGACCACATCAGCAATGCACTTTCAACATGTCAATATGCAGCCACGTCTTATACGACTATGTGAGATATGACGAATACGTTTCTATTCAACATGTCTTCATCTAACTAGTCATATATTAGATGGGGCAGGACTTGCCACCCTGGTCACCTAGCAATGGAGAAGAAGCTATAAATATGTGAATAAATGGTTGTATTTCAACCTAAAGCATGTTTTTTCCTAACCTAACAAATTAGTTTTGTTGCCTAAATCTAACCAAACAGTGATTAAAAATGAAACCTAAGTCTGAAAATAATGATCTCACACGGGATGCAAACCCTGGTCCTGATGTGGACTAATAAATCCATTTCTTACCACAGAGTTTGTAGTCCTTTCGAAAATACCGTACTTTCAAAATGTGAACAAGTATGCGGTTTAGTTGTACACTAATGTAATTTTTGCGAGACAGGGTTGAAATATGGTCGTAGTCCAAAGAAACCAATGTGTCCACTGAGATGAAAATACTCTACAAAGTGCGTCATCACAAATAAATGATGGCATCTCCGTGACAGCAGCCTATAAGTAAACCTCATTGTGAGATTGACCTTCACTCAAGCTTTGGAAATGCTACAAATCATTCCAAGCTGGAAAACACGACCTTCACTCTGCCTAAAAATTGATGCTTGATATCTTTATTGTGGAACTAAAACAACATAAGTCCTCTGAAATGTATATTAATTTCCCACTTTTATATATATGTTGTTAATGCCACACTTATTGCACCAATGCTTTTGAATGCCACTGCATAATAAATACTACTACCCCCCCTCTGTGTACATGTCAACATGCAGGAAAAATAAACATGGTTAAGACAGCTAAACAAGACACTCCTTAAATTTATTAACCTTATGTGACACATGCTTTTTCTTTATATATATTTTACATGTTGTTAGCAATAAATACTGGCAGTGAAAAGGGGGCACGAAAGCAGCAGCACATCACACAGATTATTCTTGGATGGCCACTCCTCCCTGCTGTAGGCTATTTCTATAGATAGGAAGTAATTGCCATTAAATCCTTATGGCATGTATTACTGTTCTAACTTTTAACGTTGGCTGCCGCACTCAGCAATAACTTCCATAAAGGTCAAAGGACAAGGGTATGTAATGAGAGGATTTCGATAGCTTACGGAGGAGACTTGGATTCATTAAAGCCAACATGGGAATAGAAGCACTCTTCTGGGACATTACTAAGTATAAATTAAAAATGCAAATTTAAGTATCACCCCATCCTCCGATAAAAATGTAACACTGGCTCATATAAAATAAATGATGACCCGACAGCTTAACAGACTATTGAAATAAAGAATTTTAAGGTCCACACATTGTCATCTACTAAAATTTGTATTTACTTTTCTTCCTATTTATAGGGTTTTAAAAGGTAAAAGGTCAGCACATGGATTAGAATCTGAGGTCTAGAAAAAATCTTTACCTTTTTAATTAATGCATCATAATATGTATCTGCTCAGTAGTCTGACACAGCTACAAAACATGAACATAATGTAAAATAATCATTAATCACTGGAAAAACCTTCGTAGCAGCCTGGGATATAAAGTGAAGGAGGCCAACGAGCCACACATGTGCATCTTGCATCCCACGGGCAACGGCATACTCATGCATATGCACGTTAAAACACACACCTACACACATGAAACTAGTATGAATCCAAGCAGAAAAACTTCCTCGCATCCCGATGCACACTAATTATTGTGATCACACATGTCAATGAGTTCCATCGCTCTCGCGCACAGACACAGACAAATTATACAGATTACACGTACTTATAAAAACATTAGTCTAAGGAAGCATGGCATTTCACATGTCAGGCTCCATGCATAATAAATATGGTCCATGCATGCATGAGTGTATGAATGTGTGCTGTGTGGGTGTGTGCCAGCCTATGCAAATGGACCATATGTCATAATTATTAGTGTAGCCCTTGTTCCTAGCATGCTTACGAATACACCTTAGTGTGGGGTGTCAGGGTTGTAAGGCAAGTGATGCTATATGTTTCTGTTCATGTGTTAAATAGTTAGAAAAACACAGCCTGGAAGAAAAGAAATGCAAAGTTTTTCAAAACACTGATTTTAGTTTTAAAAGAAAATAGCATAAACTCAATAATGAGTGACAATGTCTTAACCTGACATTTGTTTTTCATCGTACAAAGCTATTAAATATGCATTTATGTCTTCCTTTGAGTGGTTAATGTGTAACTAAAAAGCATGTCTGGTGATTTGCTTTTAATTTCAGGATTTTAGCAACTCATTAAGCGTGTGTGTGTTTGTGTGTGTGTGTGTTCATTACTCACCGACATGGGCATAGTGACAGGCTCCCAGTTGGTTTGGGATGCAGGTAGAGAAGAGTCATCCTGCAGAAACGGAAATAACCAGTCAAATGATCAGTTAAGCGTACAACGGATAACCAAAAACACTGGAGACAGAAAAAAGAAAGATGATTAATTAGAAATGAACGAAAACATTAGTTTGTGTTTCTTACAAAGGAGGAGTGGTGCTTTGTTATCGACAAAAGCAGCTTGATTGTAATTTTTGATGCTGTAAAGAAAAATAAAACAGATAATGGAAAATGAATATTTGATTAAAGCCCTTGTGTAAAGGGGTTGGAACACCCACAATGGCCGCTCTGGAGGTATATAAGTGGTCTTATTATGGATGAATTACCTCCTCAAAGCTGCACACACAGACTAGAAAGATAAGAAATGTAACTGAACTGCTTAGTCTGGCAAAAAAGCCACTAATAATGCATAGCTAAGTTTATATAAAGTCCTTATAAGCAAGTCTTGCCACTTGGGCGCCATACTGGTGATACCCCCAGGCAGTTATTTGTGCTTAACAAGACCAGTTCCCTATCTAAATGAATGGGGAGAGAGCAATGACTGCAATTTCAATGGTCATGGGACATAAAAAAATGCATGTCAAATCTGAAAACGTTTGGTGACTTTATAAGAAGCGTTTTCCCCTGCAGAGTATACTTCTGGGTCATATAACAACCATCGTTGCTGTTGCAGAATTCTCCCAATGATTTCTTTTCAGGATTCTTTACATTCTTTAAGTCGCAAGTCACTCCCTTATAACGTCTCTTTGTTTAAACACTTTGAAATAACCTGTGCCCATCCAGCCACCCCACACACCTCTATGGGGACTATTGCACTATACATTTCTACTGCATAAACAGAATTCACCCATCAGGCATGACATTAGGACCACCTGCCTAGTGTTTTGTTGGTCCCCCTTATGTGGTCAAAAATGCTCTGACCCCTTGCGCATGGACAAGAGTAGCACTGGATCCTTTGGGTACTCTGGCTTGTGCAGTGGGGCCTCTGTCAATCAAACTTGTTCCACTGCATCCTGTTGATGCTTGATCACAATGTGGTGTAGGAAGTTTGGAGTTCAAATCAACATGTTGGGCCATTGTCATGTTCCTCAACATGTTCCTGATTGTTTGATGTTTTTTCCATGTGATGGGGTGCATTTTCCTGCGGGGGTAGACCAGTGACATTTGGGATTTCCTTTTGCATAAGGGAGTCAAAAATAAAGAACCATGTTTATTTGGACACCCAAATAAACATGGTTGTGGGACAATGTTTATTTGGGTGTCCAAGTCTCATCAACACAGATGTGAAAATCCAAGGTTTTCCATCAGAACACCACATAGTACCAATATGATTAATGTTACTCACTTCACCTGTCAGTGGTTATAATGTTATGACTGCTCTGTTTATGCTGTTTGGGATAAAAGTGTATCAGCTCCATGAACGGGACGACTGACCTGAAAATGGTGTTGGCGTGGATTGCACCTTTGAGGTAATACCACCTAGGTGACACTTTTCTTAAATCTCAGAGGCATGACAGTCATATTGCACATATTTCCACATTTACTCGCAGAGTATTACTCCTACAATTTTCACACCTATCTAACCAAAGTGCAGTTTCCTGTAAGTGATGGTAGAGTTTAGGCACCTTAAACCATATATAATGGTTAGGAGAAGATGCAATCTGTCAGCTCAATGCTCCTACGTTTTTACTTTTCACATAGCTGCCCTCAAACATGACTTCCAGGATACAGAGTGGAGCATGTTTTCCAAGACATTCAGGTGTCTGCCTGTCTGGCTGATCGACTGTCAGTGTGCCAGCAAAATCCTAAAAGAATTTCCAATGAAGCTGGTCACAGCATGCCTCTGTACAGAACTCATCCGACTCACACGTTTGGCACAAGTACACACATTCTTTGTCTTTCTCTCCCTTTCACACACACACACACACATGCACACACTGTCTCTGGGATCACCCTCTTTATACGCTCACACATAAACTCTCACCAGCTATCGAATCCCTCTCCTTGAAGAGTCTTAAATACCATCTCCGGTCAATGTGGAACAGTAAATCTGTCTCAACTGCACTTCAAAGACACAGTGCCCTTACTTTGTCTTGGTGTGTCTGTCTGTGCGTGTGTGTGTGTGTGTGTGTGTGTGTCTGTGAATGTAATAGAGGTGACTTCAAAGCCAGTCAGTGTGCAAAGGTTTTCGCTTAACAGATTCTCGCATGTGGCCTTTGGATAGACGCACTCATACACATAAATGCAGACCCGAAGCAGCTGCGAATGAGGTCAGAAGGTTTCCTGTAAGAGCATGTGTGCATGTGTGTGTGTGTGTGTGTGTGTGTACTTGTATTACTCATGCTGCAGGGACATAGAGGTTTCAATTTTAGGATGAATACCTGGTTTATAAGTATAGGGTAGGAATTTAAGTTAAGATTGGGAAAAGCATTCAGGTTAGGTAGGTAGTAGTTATGCTAAGTCTGCAGGAAATTAATGTAAATTAATGTAACATCCTGTGAAGTAATGGAAATATGTCTCTGTGTGTGTGTGTGTGTGTGTGTGTGTCTGTATGAGTAAATGCATGTTTACACATTCCTACTCTCATTTCCTTTCAAGATGAAATGCTTCATGTCATGCACATCTGGACCACTGAATAGAGTTGAAAAAGACACAGGACATGGACAGGGATAACTGCTTTTATAAAATATTTTCTTGTTTAATGCAAATTTGATATTTCATGTATTTGTTGGAAATGTGACTCAGCTGGAAGTAAATTAAACCTTAATGCAGGTTTATGTTTTAAACTATTCAAAATGTAAGGTTACCTTTCCAACTAAGATTCCACTTTTAGGTCTGTTGTATTTGATGTTTACTCTGACTTTTTTGCTGCAGCTTAAAAAGAGTAAAGGGGCTTTCAGACTGAATGCGACAATGGTGCCGCTGCCCTTTGGAAAGCTTTTTTTCCAGTGGCTTGTGCTGCGCCATAATGGTTTATTTCTGCATCGAGCGGAGCGCAGCGTGCCGCCCAGTGAGTTCCCAAGCACACTGCGGTCAGAGTTCAGATTAGCTGAACTTTTACTGCTGAGCACTGTGATGAATACCTGCGCAGCCGATAGAAAGGTGACATCAAGCAGGGATGGAAGGCAAAACGAAGGAGTGTGTCTTTAGTTCCTTAACTGAAAACTAGCCAGCATGTTATCCTTAAAAAATCGCCACAATTAGAGCATTTATCCAAACCAGAAACTGTTAAAATACAAAGGATTGTCAGATGTTTAATGTGTGACAAAGAGTTCCTTTGGGAAAAAGAATTAACAACATGCTCCAACCAGATTATGCAAAAAAAACTATAAATTCTGCACGCCTCTGCGCACCTGAGAAGTCATACTGAATCAGCTGTGAGCAACAGTTACATGACAAAATTCAGGGACGTTTCATCTGAGCTGGGCTGAACTGCAGGCTGTGTTCACACAGAGCAGACACAGGGAAAGCATGGAGACACATTAAAAATGTGAGTTGTGAAATATGTATAGTAAACAGAGCCACCATGTTCTCCCCAGTATTAATAACACATCTAAGTTTTGTAAAATTAGAATCGGGCAGCACGGTGATGCGGTGGTTAGCACTGTTGCCTCAAAGCTAGAAGGTCTTTCTATGCGGTGTTTGCATGTTCTCCCTGCGTGGGTTCTAACCTCTGGCTTCCTCCCACAGTCCTAAGATGTACCGTGGGTGTGAATATGAGTGTCTTTCTATGTGGCTCTGCGATAGTGCCAGTCTATTCTAACCTGCCCAGGGTGTACCTGGTCAGTTGGGATAGGCTAGTTTAGGGCACTACAGAGGATAGGTGTATAGATAATGGATTAATGGAAAATAAATAATCAATGAAATTAAATGAAAGTTTTTTTTTCTTTATTTATGGAATCAAATGTTTATTATGTTGTACTAAACCCATTTTTGAGTTCTTTCAACTTCTAGCCATGTTTGTGCTGTTTCCATAGAGATGCATGCCTTTATATTGCAGTGAAAAACGAGCCTACAGTTAGCAAAAATGTTACAGTAGCAAAAAAACAACAAATGCACAGAAACCGCCAATGGTTCAGATGGCTAATTACACAACACAAGTTTGCATTGTAACAAGATCTTGGGAGAAAAGCCTAGTCTTGGTTACAGGAATAAATCAAAGTAGGCATGTCAAGTGTGTTTTAACAGACAGGTTGCTTGCTATTTCAGGATGGGCTCCCCACAACATCTGTACATCTTTAGTAAAGGCTTTTAAATTAGAATACTAGTTTTCACACTCATATTTTATTGACCTAGTGTTGTACTTCCACTAGTAGTTGAACTCTGAACCTGAGCTGAGCTGTTTCTTAAAGGGCCATAAGGCAGAATGTTAAATCTTGTATCTGGGTGTGGAAATCAAGTTCTCTTGAATAATAGCAAGCCATGCTGCACTGCTTTTTTTCTGGTGTTAAAGTGAGTTAAATAGGTAGAAACAAGATAGAGATTTTCTTTTTGGAGGAAGTGTGAGACCTTACACTTTTGTAACTGAAACCATTTTAGTGTTAAGGTAATTATATGGTAATTACCAAATTATTACATAACAAATAACTTCCAGCAGACAATCTTTTGAAGTTTTGCTAAAATCCCATCTTCTATCATTAAATCCTGTGGTTTATCTGCTTTGCTTTCACACTACAAACATATCGCAATTTCCCAGTTGGGTCATCATACAAACTTTGATTTGTGTGATGACATCCCAAGTAATAATCTGCAGAGCAACTGATGAAAGGTTTGTTATATACGGCAGTGAAGACATAAAAATGCTCTGTCTTTACATTTTGGATTTTGTGAAGTGTCACAATAAAGAAACTGTAGTAAATCTGCAGCCATTTGAGACTGTTGTTTCAAATATAAAGCGAAGGGCATACAAGGATCTTTGAGAGCTTATGTCAACATGCGAAAACAAGCTCATTTTGAAGATAAACTCTTTTTGGATTGTATAATTTATGAATCACTATTTGGTAGAGAAGCAAAGTGTAGTATTTGAAGCAATACTGCCATATAAGCCGGTGGCGGGGGAATATATTCTTATTTACAGTAGCAGTCTAGTGGAGGGGACATCAGGGAGCTGCCTTTTTCAACCTCCATTTTGTACAGTTGGACATTGGAGCAGCTGAGGATTAAGTGTGTGGCGGACGATGAGGAAGGAGAGAGCATTTCCCTCTCGACTTCTACCCCCCCCCCACAAGCAGTTATCTCCCTTCCAGCCACAGGGCACCTAACTTAGTAGATAAATCACACTGACTGCATTTATGCTGTCTCATCTATGTCTGAGTCTAAGCTAATTTTCAGGTTAGAGACCTGAGAACACCTCCTCTCACGATGCACTGAGGCCTTTCTTGTGGGTTACTGTGAGACTTCTGAGGCTGTAGTATATTTACTGAAACTTACTTTTAATTCTGTGTACAGAAAATCCAGAGATCTGTTTCTAAACACATTGTACTAGTACATGTTAGAAAATAATGGCTGAAAATGTGAAAAGACTACTGGCTATTTAGTACTAAATTGTGGAGTTGAACCAAACTAAGCTGTTTTTCAGCACTTTTATGTTTATGATGTTTTTTTGGAAGACAGAAATAATGGGTACCAGGCAGTTTTACAAATTTTCATCACAGACAGTTGCAATTCTTTGATGTTGAGTCATTCCATGCCAACTCACCTAGGGCCTCCCAGTTGAGGTCATGGATTTTCTTGAAAAAAAATCATGCAAAAACTTCTACCTAAACCATGTAACCTCGTAAAATCCCACAGCTCTACTCCAAATACTGTTTGAGTGATGAATTTTGAAAATAAAAGTTGTTGAACATTATTTTTGTGGGAGTGTGGAATTGGGTTTGCAAAAGAGGCAGAGCTGGGTGTCATCCACGAAGCAATGGAAATAGATGTTAAATTTACGGAAGATATGGCAGAGGGGGAGGAGGTAGGTGATGAAGAGGAGGGGCCCCAGGACAGAACCCTGGGGCACACATGTGGTGACTGGGGAGGGATCGGACATGAAGGAATTGAACTGAATGAACTGAATGCGGCCTGTGAGGTAGGAGTGGAACTAGTGAAGGTGGGTGTGAGTGATGCCAATGGAGGAAAGTCTACTGAGGAGGGAGGGGTGTGAAATGGTTTCAAAGGCCACACTCAGGTCAAGCAAGATGAGGATGGAGAGTGAACCGGTGTGAAGTGCAGTGAGGAGATTGTTGGTGATTTTGATGAGGGCAGTTTCAGTGCTGTGGCGGGGGCGGAAACCAGATTGGAAGGGCTCGAGAGGCTGTTGTGAGTGAGATGTGCGTGAAGCTGAGAGGAGACTATTTTTTCGAGAATTTTGGAGATGAAAGGTAAATTGGAGACAGGGAAAATACAAGAAGAAACAGGTAAAATGGTACCAAGGAGTGCCACCAGAAGAATCTCACATTAACATATCAACAGCATGAAAAAAGACAAATAAATTATTTAAATAATTTAACTAATAATTAATGGTATGTTTCAGCTTCATCTAGAGTCTATTTTATGTCTGTATCGGGGGCACACATATTGAATGACTCTGAATGGGATTCTAACTTGGATCATATTTCCTGCACCTGGATTAGCAGCACATCACCTCACTGTTACTTGTAGATCTCAGATAATAAAATCAACACCGGAAGAAAAGACACAGGGAGCAAAACAAACAAAAATAAAGCTCTGTAAAGTTCCGAAATCCTAAAAGATAAACTTAGAGCTGCTTCCGCTCAAAATAAATATAATGAGGCAGATTTGCGCTCTCATATTTCCTTTTTTGAGCTTTTAAAATAGCTTAAAATGTTCATCTTACGCAATCAAGCGCACTCATTACTTCATGTAAGCCTGTGCCGCAGCTGACGAATCACAGCAGCTAAAAAAAAAGGTTTGAAAAGGATCAAAGAACAACAATTTTGGGGGAAAACAGTGACATGAATAATGAGTAAGGCCTCTGTCTGACTGCAATGTTGCCCACAGTGTTTTTTTCTTTTTTTGAGAGTACAGCAGCAGTTGTATTCAGACATAAAGGTCACATTAGGCCACAGTCTGAAACCAATCCAAACACATTGTGCATAAATACATTTTTTAAAAAGGTATCCAATCTAAAGTAGACCAAGGATAATGAGACCCCATCTGAAACTTGGTCGACCCCATCAGACCCCATTCACAGATGCCTTTTCAAATATCTCACTCATGCACGAAGCCCACGTGAATTTTATTACACTTTCATTTACATTCAGCCGTAAACATATTGTATGCATCCACATCAGGCAGATCTGATTGCAAGACCTCTTGATTTTCCAGAGCGACATGCAAATCAGCGTTAAGCCCCACTCCAGTTAAGAGGGTGAAATTTACCTGGAATTTATGCTCGCACTCAAACCACTATCCTACCCTCACTGATCATGCAACGGTTGAAATATTTAAGGATCGGATCAACACTGCAGCAGTACAATGCTCCGCTAATTAACAAGCAGCCATATGGGTTCTCTATGAGCAGCAATAAATGTCACATTTCCTGCATGAGCTCCTGTTTTCCCACTTTGCCTAAAAGAACATATTTTTCTTAGTGGATCATTGTAACACACATACAACCACATCCACTTCATACTAGATCTATAAACCCAAGACAAGTGGCTATAAAACAATATCCTATCCAAACCTGACAAAACCAATATAACAGGAGTCGACTCGAGTCAAGCTTTGCCTACAAAAGCTGTTTCACTTGTGTTTTTATCAATCGTTTGTCTCACAGAGAACAGATATATTCAAATTTAATCTTCTGAACCACAAACAGTTTCTGCAGAAGTTTTGCTTGTGTCACATTTCTACCCACTGTGGGCTCATTTTCACTGCAACATAAGGTCCTGCATTTCTATGGAAACAGCACAACATGATGTAAATGTTATGTCATTAATCTTAAAAAAAAAAACAGACAAAAAACCCAAAAATGCACAAAAGTTCAATTTCTTCAACTGCTTATTTTTCTAAAATTCAACATATATTTTCTATATACTGTAGATATTTTACTACTTTAATTTTTAATTTGTGGCCATACTTTTTTCCCATCTGCACTGTGTAAACACAGCCTGCAGCTCAGGCGAACACTGTTTTTGTCACGCAACTGTTGGTCACAGCTGTGCCACTAATGGCTTCTAAGTTGCACTGAAAAGCGCAGGATTTCTTTTTTGTTTTGTTTTTTTACAGAATCTAGCTAGTGCATGTGTTTCATTTTTAGCAAATTAAAAAATGTTATGTGTAGAATGTAACTATTTTTTATGAAATATCAGGATTTTAAGCTTCCATTTGGTTAATTTTCCTGAAAAAACTGAAAGGGACACGATTAGCTCAAGGGTCCTCTGAAACTTCAAACTCTGATGATTTTTCTTATTTTTACTGTTTCTGGGTTTAATTATTGGTACAACTTTGGTGATTTCTTAAAGATGACACTCTTTTAAAACCCACTGGCAGGCTCTAGGGCTGCACCCAGGGTTATTCAATACAACTATCTACACAAGCAGCTCGTGTTTGGCTCACGTGCTATACCTCCATAAATGATGAAGTATATTTTTATGCTTCACATCTATTTTCCTGGGTTCTATACATGTATATGAACACAGTGACGATGTATTGAGCTCAGTGTTGACAACACATGGACGCACTGCCCTGCTAACATACTGCTTTCTGTGTCGACGTGGTGTTGATTACTGGTTTGGGTCTAATGCCAGGAACACAGAGAACCTGTGAAGACCTGTAACATGGCAGGGGTTTAATAGTAAAATTGTGTTTTGTTTTGGCCCCTATTACCTGGTTTTTCCTCGTACGACTCCACTCTGCTTCTCTTCTCTCCTGCACCGACTTTGTTTTGTTTTCCCCTACGGTTTTTCTTTTATCTTGTCCACCTCAGTCCACTCCATATTGCTCACTGCCTCTCAACTGCCTCTCTCCCCCTTCTGTCTCTCTCTTTGTCTCCCTCAGTTCAGGTTGTTTTAGTCATTAGCTGACATGCTGATACCATCTCAGACACCTGTTCTCTCCTTCCAATGCCGCTTCGCCTCGTTCTCTCCCTGCCTCCTCTCCACGTCTCCCTCTCCTTCCTCTCCTCTCCTCTCTCTGCCTCCTCTCCTCCTCCTCCCGCTTATCTGTTCGACAGGTCTGGAGAGAACAAATTAGACCTGCTAAATTAAGCCACACACAGAGCTGCAGTCTAGCTGGAGGGAAGCTGTGTGTGTGTGTGTGTGTGTGTGTGTGTTTGTGTTTGTGAAAGATGGAAAGACACAAACTCGAACCAAGAGCTCTTTGAAAAATGGGTAAAAAACTGATCAAATGAGATAGGCCTCAAGAGGTGGATTCTGTTTTAAAATGTACAGAGGTGTGATTATTTGACCAGAGGAGAAATAACAAAGGCTGAGGAGGGAGGAACGACAGGGGAAAGCAGTGAGAGTCTGAGAGGGTGAGATAAGGAAGTTGTTTGTGGTTTATGCAGCGGCAGAAAGTACATTTAGGCAAATACTCCATTAGGAGGTGCTTTAACTTTTTTTGGCCATTATGTTCGGTTGAACGTGGTGACACCGCCGTAGGCTCATTTAGCTCAAACATGCAGTTTATGGCTGTGAAATTTTTGTGTCCAAAAAGCACAAACTGTACATATTAAATTTATTAAAGGTAATATAAAAATGATGCTATTAAAGTGACGGATCATTAGCAAATACAGGATCTCGCTCTGCCTTTATCCCATGTGTGCTTAAACCACTTTTTCCTCTTTTTTTCTGTGATAATTAGCAGTGCCACTGGTCCAACCCTGTCTGTGATGCTGTGTTTTAAAAGAGGAAACCTGGAAAAATCTTTAAATGCCTCTCTGTCCCGCTGCTGCTCTTTCTCTTCCCTCCTTTTCTGGTTATAGGGAGGGAGAACATCTTCAAATGTGAGTCCCTCTCTTCCCTCTTTCTTCTTCCTGACAGTATGACAAATCTAATCTCCTCATCCAGTCATTTGACACCTTTAAGAGAACGTTTTCCTATCCCTCCTCCCTACCTCGCCTCTATTGTCGACTGGACTTGTGAGAAGGAAACAGTCGCTAATACATTTTGGCCTTTTCCTGACAGTGTTACTAGATCTTCTCTCACTCCTTTCCTCCCTCCTCTCCTACCTATTTATCTCCCACTGTGATCTTGTATCTTTTATTTATTGTCGAGTGCAAGTTAAACAGTAAAGAAGATTTTTTTTTTTTACCTGCAGCATTGCAGTAGTACCCAAGCTGAACCCGACGTGATAAAAAAATAATAAAAAACCCCTTTAAGCTGCGTCTCAAATAACAGCCCGCAATTCACTGTCAGTCGTGTGTGCAGGAGTGTGAGTGTAACGTCTCTCACCAGCAGCGAGTAGTAGACTATGAATCCTGGCTTTGCGACAAAGTAATCATCAGACTTGAAGGTGACTCTGAGCATGTTGGTTTTGGAGTTGAGACTAGGTGGTGCCTTCTGCCCACACCAGCGACCCCAAATTATAGTGCTGGTCTCTGATTGGTCCTCCACTTCAACAAAGTCATACCTGGAGTGTGTGTAAGAGAGAGAGAGAGATGGAGAAGTAGATGAATATGTGTGAGGGAAGAGAGAAAGCTGGAGGATAAATATTGTAGACTGTCAAGAAAGTACAAAAACAGAGGCTGAAAAAAAATCATAAATGGATGAATGTGTTTCTGAATCCCTCGTCGTCGATGGATGGATGGATTGAAGCTAATTCAAGAAAAACAGAAGTAAAGTTAGGTTTGATTGACTGATTATGATTACATTATTGATGAGGCCTGAGAATATCAAAAATCCATCACAGTTCTCACGTCGCATATGTACTTCATGTTCTGCTATTTCCTGTCCAATGAAGACTCACCACTGTCATTTCAGACATGTTCCACAGATAAACAGTTTCACTGATCTGGCTAAATTTCAGTTCATTTACAACCTATCTTCTTATTTGGCTATTTCTATTTCGTGCTGTGTAAGGCTAGATGGGTGTAGATCTGAGCGTACAGTATAATTATCACCTACAAGAAATACACCGATCAGGCATAACATTATGAACACCTGCCTAATACTGTGTTGGTCCCCCTTATGTGCTCAAAAATGCTGTGAACCATTGGGCATGGACAAGAGGACCTCTCAAGGTGTCTTTGGGCCATTGTCATGTTCCTCAACATGTTCCTGATTGCTTGATGTTTTTTCCATGTGGTGGGGTGCATTTTCCCATTTGGGATTTCCATTTGCATGAGGAAATGTGCTTGCTGTGGGACAATGTTTATTTGGGTGTCTGAGTCTTATCTACACAGATGGCAAAATTCAAGGTTTTCCAGCAGAACAGCACATAGTACCAATATGATCAATGTTATTCACTTCACCTGTCAGTGGTCATAATGTTGGGGCTGACTGGTGTATAACTTCACCATGTTCATCATCTTAGCTTAGCATGTTAGCATGCTGTCATACGCTAATTACCTCTCACTGATGGGAGATGTCATTTGTTTTGCAAGACTTTGAGCATCAACTATTTTAGAAAAAAAGAAAAAACATTTTGACCCAATAGTGGGGCTAGAAAATAAAGTCAGATGACCACTAGTCTAAGTCATCAGATACTCACATCAGGTATAAATCTGCCATTTCTGGTGTGCATTCTGAATGTTACTGTTCTAAAAATCCTCTTTGCTTGTGGAAACAACAACAACCTCTAAATAGTAACCTACGTGCTGAGAATGCCAAGTTTTGCCAAGTATTTGGATGGTGCAATGAGGCAGGCCTGCTTGTTTCTTTTGGTAAATCAGCCATTTTAATGACGGTGCCGGTCACCTTGTGTGCAAATGTCGAATAAGCCCATTTTCCTATCACTACTATGCAAGGGCATTGTCGGTGTATCCTCGGCTTAGCACTGCTGAAGACCACTGTGATTGGGTTAAAGAAGTACAAACAAACTAGAATGTTTATTCCCCTTATAACACAATGATAATGACAGACTGTTCTCCAGTGGCAAAACAACAGTAATGCACCAGTAAGGACATTATGACACATTGTTGGGAAACCATAAATTCCTGTACCAAAATTTGTGCTAGTCTGTTCAGTAGATAGACTGAAATGATGGCAATAACATCTTTTTAATTTTCCTGTTACGAGATGGAGAACATTTGGCCGTTTCTCATACACAGCTTAGTTTTAGGATCTTGAGATACTTTTATGGATCAGATCCATTACAATGCGTTCTCAAGCCAGCAGATCATCCTGCTAAATACTTGAGATGAAGAGTTTTTTTAATAATTTTGATTAAATGTCCTAGCAATCAGTGCTTCCGTCAATTATCAAACACACTCACATATACAGACAGTTAATGTGGCACACAAGATTTAAAAAACTGGGCAAAGCTCTTCTCTCCTTCTTCCTACCTTTCCAAATCTCTCCTCCCCAACTTCCCCCCCCTGCTGCTCCCCCTTGTCTTTTCAGCAAAGTGCTTACAAAGACGGCTGAGTTGCATATGGGGATTAAAAAGTCTATTTTCTCCCCTCAGTCCTCAAGGACAAACTTCTTGTACTTCTTGCCAAGAAAGCAAACTTCAACTATCCATCTCTCTCCTAGTGATTATACCACCTCATACCTTTTTATGTTCTTTTTCTCTTATGTGCCTTCAATCACAATTTATTATTGCTGTGGTAATGCGCAAGTCATTTTCCCATATTTTATTGTTGCTGTTTTTCTTTCAATTTGAGACTTCTACACGATAAACTTTTCCTGTCACACCAAACCGTCCTCTCCGTCGCTTCATCTCACTGGTCTCCCTGGTTCTTTAATCACTAGTACTTTCATCTGACTTTTCTCTTTTATAGCGGTTGTAATTCATCACTGCTCCCGCCTCTTTGCGCTCAGTCCTTTTTCCCTCTGTTCAGGTTGTCTTTCTCCTTTTGTCTTTTCTTCTAAAGGCACTTCATGTCACTTCTCTCTATGTTCTGCTCTAATCCTCTTTTCTGTATTCCATCCCTCCCATCTGCCAGAGTTTTTCTGTCTCATGTTTTACCTGCACACTCCATTCTCAGCCTCCTCCAGGCCGAAGTGTCCGTCAAACTCCAGGTGCATGCGGCTCCCAGGTGGCGACAGCAGTTTCCATGACAACAGCAGGTTGCGCGGGTAAGCGTTGGGGTAGCGTGGGCTGTGGATGGCTCCGCCCACCGTCGTTACCGTGACGTTTTCCTCTTTGCGGTACAAGTCTGTGGTGAGGCGATTGCTGTCTGTTAGTGGTTACAACTAATCAGTTAGGTCGTCCATTTGTAGATTAAATATAAGCAAAAAAGAAGCTCATTCACAGAGACATGCACACAAACTGCAAATCCACATGAAAAAATTGAATCTTTATGGAAGCTGGCACAGAAAGACAAACACAAACTAGAAGCACAAAACATACAGAGAGACAAATAATATGCAAATTGTGACATTTCAGTCTAAACGGTGACTTCACCTCCAAATAAAGACATAATTTAAATGCATGAACACATAGGATGAGCATTCTTAAAATGCATTGCTTGGATTTGGGGGTTTTTTTGTTTGTTTTTTGTTTGTGTGACTGAGATACACACGCAGCAGGACATTTTGCAGTTCAAAACTTCTCAGTGCTCTCTGCTGGACAAATTATTTAACGGGGACACTGTTTCTACATAGTCTCAAACCAAATTGGGCATTTCCATACTGCAGTCTGTCATTGTTACTGGCGCACATGCACATTTTATCAGCAAAATATTATAGCTAGTGTTGACCAATTTGTTGATTAGCCTAAAAGTTCTCTCTGTCTTGGTCAGCAGGATGAAAACAAAAATATATAGTACAGAAAAAATGAGAAAAAAGGCACACAGTTCATCTTTTAAGCAATTCCATAAAGGAGAAAGAATGAAGAAAGCGTCCAGTTTTCAGAATCTGTAGTTGTTTTTCTATTGAGCGTTCAATTATGTGTTCATGCATCCGTCCCTGTTTTGTAAGTCTAATGTTTTCACGCCCATTAGATTCTGATATTTCAGTCAAAATGGACAATTTAGCCAATTGCTTGCAATAACGTTTAGTTACCATATTCACTCTAGACAAAAGGTCAAGGGGTTAACAACAAAATGATTTAAATTCCTTTTTCATAAATGTCGACTATAAAGTTGAGAAGAAAACTGGCTGTTCACCACAGTCCTTTGGAATAATTCTTGTTGAATTTAGAATCACATATATTTTTTTTACAGCATTAACAGTTTCACTGCAGAAACACACGTAAACACGCACAAACACACACACTGGCAAACTCACTTGATTCTTAAAGATAGATATTAACAATATCATAAAACCTTCCTGCAGCTGTACTTATCCAAACATATTTACAAAGACATGAAAAAGAATAATGTGGACACTAGTCTCGATTACAGGCTCTGCTTTGTTGACTGCTTTTATAAACTATAATGGAACTTTCTAAAGGAGTATTCAAAGTGCAATAAATGCTCATCAGTACTGATAAAGATCACTGGATACCGTGCCCTGACAAATCAGTGCAATCAAAAATCTAACTTGGCTATTCCACAGCCAAACTTATTAATTTCCTATACATCTGCATTGCTGACTTCCTAAAAATTAGCCAAAATGTCCCTACACACACATTCACAGACACACACACACACACACACACACACACACACATAGATACACATAGATACACACAGATGCACTCAGAAGGTCAGGTAATGTGCTGAAGTAGGCTGACAGGGCTGTATTTTTCTGAGTGTTGTGTGTTTTTTGCAAGAGAATGCATAATCAAGGCACCACAGCCTGCACCCCTGGGAGACGGTGATGAAGCTATGGCCTTCTCCTCCACCCCTTCACTGCAAACTTCCCTTAATGCCTCCTGCTTCATCCTGTCGTTCCTTTCCTCCTCATTCTCTACGATCGTCTTCTCCGCAGTCAGTGACGCAGTCACATCTTCTGTTAATTGTGACTACAAGCAATTACACCTGTACCTCAATGTGTCTTTACATGCGTTACTGTACAGGGCACAGCATGCACTTTCAGTGTGGAGCACTTGTGCACATATGCGTGTGTTGGAGCAGAATTTGTTTGTACTGGAATTCTTCCACTCTGCTGATCAGAGGCCTGACTGTGTGGCTCCACTCAGTCATAAAAGTGCTTATGTGTCAGGAACTTTCACCCACTAATGTCTCTCGGGAACTGAGCTTGAAGTGTGTGTGTCTGTCAGCGTTGTGCATAAGGTAATTTGTGTTAATGCGCAAGGGACTGTTATATTTCTGTATGCATCATAATCATGTGATAGCATACATAATTAATGTCAAGCAAACAATGCATTTGTGTCTTTCTTAGCAGTGATATTACAGCATATCAAAGAAAAACCTCACTTTTAAAGACATCTTTGAAGTGTCTGCAGTCGGCTCTCTCAAGGAACAGATGCAGAGATACAATTCACTGTTTCTGGCCACAGAATTGTTCAGCACATAATCCTTGTAAAACTTGCTATTTTGACATTTTTGTGTGCATTCTCCTGTAAAATGAATTAAGCATTAAAGTGCCCACCCATGCACACAGGTGTGAGTGTGACTGTGTGAGAGCATTAAGAAGAAAAAAGACACTAAAAAGTAAAAAATATGCAAATATGCTCGAGCAGCACCCGGCTCTTTTGGATGCTTTAACGCAGTCGCACCATTGACCTTAACATAAATCATGCAGTGATGTCAGCGACAGTATTGCAAATGAATGCAAATGAAACAATGATTGGGAAAAGGGAGTTTCAGTTAAAGATCGAGTCCAGAAAAATGACACTGCTAGAAAGTGACATTCCGTCAGTCTGCTGAGGATATGATTTTGGGTACAAGGCTCATGTGGGATAAGGCTTAAGGAGAATCCTGAGGAAACCAACCGATACATCTGAGGGCACAGTGGGATATGCAGTACAGTCTGAAAATAATAGGACAGTGACAAATTTTGTTAAGCCCTGTACTACAGCACATTGGTATTGAAATTAAACATAGGCTATACTGACTTTTAGCTTTAACCAAGCAGCTTCTGGGGATTTTATTTTATTTTTTTTCTGTGACATTTTTACTCACTGTGGGCTCATTTTTCACTGCAATATAAAATCCTGCACCTCTATAGAAACAGCACAACCATGGCTGGAAGTAGGGAGAACTGAAACATATCTTTAGTGTTGCATGACAGAGCTCTATTGCAATAAACTGTGAAAATACATGCATAAATGTATGTATATTTACAATAAATGGTTTATTATTTGATTATTTTATGTTTGATAAAGATTTTTTAAAAACTGCAACATTTTTCCAAGTGCCCACAGGTGTTACCAATACTGGAACAAAATTGATGACTCTACATTGTAGAGTCTACATGATATAGATATTAACCCATTTAGAATGTGTGTCCACCCCTCCAAATTCTATAGTCTTATCATACAAACGTTCAATGTGGCTGGGTCATTAATGGATGTGTTTGTGGCCCTGAGGATTGCATTTTTTTAACATTTTTTTTGCTGAAATAAGTTACAATTAGTTGATTTTAGGTAAATTTTTAAAGGAAACATGTAGGTTTAAGTCATGTTTAAGAAATTTCATGACTTTTAGCTCAGATTTGGTTAATTTTCCAAACGGACATGCAAGTTGCACAGAACTGAGTGACGGGCTGCTGGAATGTAGAAACTCTAGCAATTCTGGCTAAGATAAGTGGTGGAATTTTGGCGATTTTTACAACAATACAACATGCCTTTAGAAATCAGTCAGCAGGTTTTGGGCTTCAGAGGATTATCAGTTTTTGAGGGTTTCATACAATTTCTACAATTTACAATTTCATTTTAGCAGATGCTTTTATCCAAAGCAACGTACATCTGAGAGTAGATACAACACAAGCAAGGATCTAGGGTATGTAGGCGGGACAGCATTAAGGACCGATCTCCCACATCAAGGTCAGGGGTGTTAGTCACTGAGCTATCCAGCTGCTTCATAATACTATAAATTATAAAATGTTCTTTTAATAGGTGTAACGATATTAGCATTTATTAAGCTTAAAAAGAACTGAATATAGTCTATATTCATGCATTTTTATTAGAAATCATTGTTTCAGGCGGGAGTGATTGAAAACTAAGATTTTTAAATGACGGGGAAGGAGTGGGATGGTGCATTTGCATGAGCGGTTGCAGAAATTACATAGAATAAACAGCCCCACACTTGTCTTATCTTGGATAAATAATAAGTCTACTGTGTCTAAATGTGGCAAAACTAATTTCAGTCTTTGGGTTTTTATCAAGCCTTGCTGCAGTTCTATTCTTTGCACTTTTTTCATCCATTTGCAAAGTAAGATCACAGCACATGTTGCTTTCTAATGGTACTTATCAAAGCCACAAAACTCTAAATCACTGTCATTAAATACATGTCTGACAAGCCCTATGCTCTAAACCAGTTGTACCACATTTATCGCTTCAAAACCTGACAGAAAGTTAATGTTCTGCAATCGCAGGAAATGTGATATTGTGCTGATAATATCACTGGCTGTCTGACTCACATCCTGCATTTAAACACTTTCTCTCTCGCACACACATGCAAAGTCTGACTCTGGCAATTAGGCTTTCAGACTCCTGATCTGACACTTAAGTAACTGTGACAATGATGCTGCATGACTGTGTGGTGAGTTTGTGCGTCGGGGGCAGATGAAAGTGTGTTTGTGGATGTGGTAGGTTTCAAGAAAAAAAATGTACGTGTGTAATTGCATGCATGCATGTCTGCGAGGGTGTACGTGGGTAAATTCTCACTAATTAAACTTGGCTCTCCCACCTCCAGTGCCAGGGTGTGATGTTCCTCATGACTCTGAGATCTATTTCTGATCCAAGTGCCAATCAGACTCTAATCAGCCAGCAACATGGTGCACTGGCAACAGAAAAATAGCTCTGTTGAGAAAGTACTGACAACGAAGACAAGATATCAAACTTCACATTTCTCTCTTAATTAAAAGCTGACGTTGAAGTCGCAGGTGTGCAAACAGTTGCTTAATATTAAACTTTTTCAGTCCACGTCTCTATTCTGTGCAAAGCAAACTCTATTTTTCTTGAGTGACAGTTTGCATATGATACCTTCCCACTCAGAGACATACTCCCACAGGACATTATAACAAGGCGACCCCATTTCCTACATCTGCCATCCCCTGTCTGACATATCCTGTCTGACTTTCATCTTCTCAAAATGAATTCTCATAAGCCACAACACTAGCTAACAGGACACACATAATACATTCACTTTCAGCTGTGAAAAAACTCCTCTGAGAAATGCAATGCTGCTGTTTGCGTTCTTGGTGCCATTCCCGTTTTCTATCTCCAAAAAAACCCAGGTGTTTTAAGCTGTTGTGGAGTGAGGACTTGATGTGCTTTGAGATTATCAAGTAAGTAATTACACTAGTTTTATGAAATCCAAATTATCATATTGCAGTGTCGGAATAGGTTGACATTTCTGGTGAAAAAGGCTAATTTGCCTTCTGGTAGAACGATGAATGATCTTTTCTTTCATTCCGAAGCTACAGCCAACAGATAGTTAGCTTTGCTTAGCAGGATGACAGGGAACAGGATTTTGTTGTGCAAAAATAACAAAAAAACCCAACTACCAGCACCTCTAAAATTCATTAATTACCATGTCAAACCTTATCGTGTCCACAACCAAGCCAAACACAAAAGAAACAGAAAACAGAAGGAAGGATAAAACCAAAGAATAAAACAAGAATTTATCCTTTTAAAAGATTAAAACAGAAAATTAATATCCAGGTTTTTGACAGTTTTGTGTGTAAAATGGAGGTTTTAAATTGTTTTGTGTGTTAATATCAAAGATTTTGACAGTTTTGTCCATTAGAATCTTAGTTTTTAACAGTTGTGTGCCTAAATATGCATTATTAACCAGGTTATTGACAGTTTTGTGTGTTAATATATGTGTTCTTAACTGTTTTGTGTAGTAATATTTGAGTTCTTGACTGTTTTGTGTGGTAATATCCATGTTTATAACAGTTTTGTGCATTAATATCCAGGTTACTGACAGTTTTGTGTGTTAATATCTGGGTTCTTAGCTGTTTTGTGTGACAGCATCCACTTTTCTCACAGTTTTTTGTGTTAATATCCAGGTTACTGACACATTTGTCTGTTCATATTCATGTTATTTACACTTTTCTGACCCTTTTGTACTTTAATATCCACATTACTGACACCTTTGTGCATTATTATCCAGGTTTTTCACTGTTTTGTCAGTTAATATCCATGTGACTGACACTTTAGTACATTAATATCCAGGTTGCTGACGACTTAATGCTTTGTTTGAGTGTTAAAGACTGATGTCTGAAAAAGTGTCTCATGCAAAGGGAAACATTTACTAAAAAGTAGTCAGCTTTGTACGTAGTTATTTGTATGCAGCGCTGGATCACTTTGGCCAACTTCATTCATGCTATGAGATAACTATAGAATCAGCCTCAGGGTCGACTACATATGAGCTGAACCTTAGCGAGGATCTTACAAGGCAACTTGGATTTGGCATGAATGCACCCATGGAAATAGCTCTGCCAAAAATAGATGGTAGCTTGAAAATATTCCTTTTATTATTATCTTTATTACAACAGACCCTCTTGCTGTCATTTTCAGCTATCTGCTGAATTGTTTATTCATCTGTGTTTGGAAACAGAGTGTAAAACATGGCCCATTATCAGCGAAACGGCCACTAAACACCATGAGCATGTGTGAAAGTGTGTGATAGTGTGTGTTTGCATCATCGGTTGTTTATACGTGCATATAGTGTGTGTGTGTGTGTGTGTGTGTGTGTGTGTGTGTGTGTGTGTGCACATGTGTTCGTCACTGTATATGGGTTGCATTTGTGTGCATGTGGGTGTGTGTTGGTTGTGGATGTGGGGAGCTGTACTTGCGCCCTCAGAGTATTTCCACCCATGAGAAATAACCAAAGCCTTTTCCATCTGGCTAAATGTTAGCTCAAGGCATATGTGTGTGTCGGTGTACGTGTGTGAGCTTGTGTGTGTGTGTTTGTTTGTGTGTGTGCATTTCTGTGCTGCTTATCAAAGCCTATGCTGGCTCCACTGTTTTGCCACTCTCTCATGACAAATCAGCTTTAAATATTCTCCCTTGTTTCTCAGTCACGCTCACACAAGCATAGAGGCATGAAAAAGGCATACACACACACCCTGGGGGTGAACACTGCATGCCGAGGGGTGTCAGCTTTGGTCAGCATCGCCTCTCGACCCACATCCCTCTCCTCTCTCTCTCGCTCTCCTTTACTTCCTCTGCTTCCCTCCATCCTGCACCATCTCGCTACCTCTCTTTTTGACCACAACAAAAACACTGAAGCTCTATGTTTTCTTTTTATTGTTTCCTCTACTGGACACCTGATATAAAAGCTCGCTTTTGAAATTATTTTATGTTTAACACTGATTTAAAACTGTGTTAATGTACCCTGAATAGTTCAAAAACATACTGCACCACTCCAGTGCATCTTGCTCTCCCTCTAACTCATATTTGACTCTTTTTTCCACATTATTATTTCGTCAAAGCCCTTACCTTTGCTGCTCAAATCAATTAACTTCCGTCATTTTCTTTTATGCAAAAAGACAGCATGTGTGTTTTTTTTTGCAGTCAGTGTAAAAGTGTGGGGAATTGGGATGCTGGAGTGATGGAATGACGGAACGGCGAGGGAGACAGAATACATAAAGGATTGAGAGACAGCTGGGACCTTTCGGCCATGCTCCGGTCTAACTAGCAACATGATCAAGAAGAAAATACATGTTAAAAGAAAGGGTGTGTGGGAGTGTCCAGTGCATTAGGCAGGCCACACAGGCATTCATCTGAGAGTTACATGCGTGTCGAAGTAGCTGGGGTGAACATATCCATGAATTATAGAGAACAGCAGGCCTATAGAAAAGAACACACCACATGCATCATGCTCCTTTAGTTGGACATAATAGAACTGCTGCATTAGCTGGATGGCCATGGAGTTGTGGTCAGAAAAGTATACAGAATAACGGGAATATAGATTCACAGAAAAAGTGTAAAAATCTTTCAAAAATGTATAAAACATAAGCAACATATAGAAAAATCTGAATATATTTGTCTTGTCCTTTTTAGCCCTCATTTTCTGGGTGTGTTTTCTTTATGTCCTGTCATATTTTTGCTCATTGTAGGTTCATTTTTCACTGTAACATTGTTGCATGGGAGGTTGTAGGCAGCTTTCCAAGGCATGTGGAGGACAAACATCGTGCTGGTAAAAATCGGAAGCTGTTCATTTGCAATTTTTAAACAAACAGCACATCTCCAAAAAGAAGAAACAGACACAGAAATAGCAAGAGAAAAAAAAATCACAAATTGCATTAGGAGTGCTGCATTGTGCTTCTGTCTGAACAAACTATTTCCTCACTCATATATATAGAAAGGGGTCTTGCCTCCCAGTATAAACTGGCCAATCAGGACACATCTGTAATCCAATCATATTTGAGATCCCACCTACCCAGTGAACCAATAAAAGAGCTGCTTTGGAGGCGTGCCCCCTCTTTAACCTCCAGGACAAGATGGCTGCCGCAAGGAAGAAACTCAGGTGATGACTTCAGTAAACCATGTGTCTTTTCTACCCGGCTGCTTGCTTAAATCAGGCAAGTAAACTTAACTTGAAAAAGTATAACGTTCTCCGTAGCCACTGGACTAAATGCAGCAAAACAGAAATGCAAAATAGTGTGTCGTTCATGTGCTGCATGTGGTCAGGTGGATGGAAACAGCACATCCATCCATCCATTATCTATACACCGCTTATTCCTCACTAGGGTCGCGGGGGGGCTGGAGCCTATCCCAGCCGACTCAGGCGAAGGCAGGGGACACCCTGAACAGGTCTGGAAACAGCACAATCATAGCTAAAAGTAGAGGGAACTCAAATGTCTTCTGTTCAGTATGACACATGTTGATAACCATGGAGTCAATGGTTGCAACATTTTTCCCACAGGTTTTAAAAAATACTGGGAAAAATGCTGCCTCGAAATACTAGAGACATTTTTAGTACTTTCATTTTTTTCCCATGCTTGCCTCCTATCTGTTCTGTGTAAACACAACCTGCAGTTCTGCCAACAAGTCCCTGAATTTCTGTCACCTGTCCCACTGAGTCACTAATGGCTTCAGAGTGGCTCTGGGGAGCACAATTTATTTTTGGTTTTTTACAGAGTCTGGTTAGAAAAATTGGTTTACTTTTGGTGAATTTTTAAATGAGACATGCAGAAAAAAATGATTTTGTTGAAACAACATGATTTTAAAGCTGAGATTCAGTCAACTTTTAAGATGGGGAGTTGAAAAGTCAGTTAACTAATTAACAATTAATTCTGCTTGTACAGTTTGTCGATATTAAAAATGTGTAATTTTGACAATAAAAAACACAAAACAAAACATGTCTCTTAAGTTAAAGCAGTAGGCAGATTTTAGTTTCAATCATTGAGTTCACTTAACAGAAAAAGTTTCTTAAATCAAACTGAAATTCTAACATGATCAGTGATCAGTCTGAACAAGCAAGATTAACTAGCTTTGACTCTGTAGCTTCCTTTGTAAAATACAAACTTGACCATATAGTTGGTGTTCACACCAACGGACAGACAGCTTAAATTGCTGTACATAATTAGAACCTACACCGATCAGCCACAACATTATGACCACTGACAGGTGAAGTGAATAACATTGGTCATATTGGTACTGTATGTGCTGTTCATCTGGAAAACCTTGGATTTTAACATCTGTGTTGATGAGACTTAGACACCCAAATAAACATTGTCCCACAACAAGCACACTCCCTCATGCAAATGGAAATCCCAAATGTCACTGGCCAACTCCAACAGGAAAATGCACCCCACCACATGGAAACAACATCAAACAATCAGGAACATGTTGAAGAACATGACAATGGCCCAACATGTTGATTTGTCCTCCAAACTTCCTACACCCCATTCTGATCAAGCATCAACAGGAGGCAGTGGAAGTTTGATTGACAGAGGCCCCACTGCACAAACCAGAGTACCCAAAGGATCTAGTACCAACGTCCTGGTTCCAGACCCCATAGGACACCCTGACAGGTCCACTTGTCCATGCCCAATGGTTTAGAATATTTTTGTGCACATAAGGGGGACCAACACAATATTAGGCAGGTGGTCATAACATTATGCCTGATCGGTGTATGTGTGCTTGCTGAAAAAGTTAAAAACATCACAAAGTATACAGAGCTACTGTATGATTTAGTTGCACATCACAGAAATAGAAAGCACGTCTCGTTGCAACATCAGCCTTCAACTGTCAGTCAAAGGAAAAACAGCCACTCAGAGGCCTGAATCTTAGACTTGGATTCCATTAATATGTCTAAAAACTATGTACAATAGCTACAGTATCCTCATTGTATTCAAAGTTTAGTTTGACGAAAGCATTTACCCATGTTTTTTTTCTGTGTGTAACTCTATTATTATATTTAGGACTTGCTTAAAACATCTGCTCAGAAACATCCTGGTTGCCTGGCAACATTGTCATACAGAAGTTTCTATTTCAAAGCTTTTCGTGCCTCAGTGATGTCAGCGACAGTCCTGTATAGATATCAATTCACACACGTCTAACTTCTCACAAACAACACACTCCTTGTGTCGTTTTCTCCTGCAGTAAACCTACAGCACAAGCCAGTCATTCATCCATTTCTCACAATCTCTCGCTTTCCTTCTTTCTGTTTGAGTTTCTCTCTATTATTCCTCATCTCCAGTACAGTAAAATAAAAGTTCATCATGACCTAGCACTTGTCCTTATAGCCCCCTGCCTGGGGACAATTTAGTACAATCCAAAACACTGTGGGGTGCTCGTCTCGTTGCCGTTCTCCACTCATAGGAGGGGTGACGCCCTCTGTGTGTGTCTGTGTGGGTGGATGTTTTCAGTGTGAGAGCGTCAGCATGTGAGAGGTTGCGGGAGAAAGAGGTTTGCGTGTGCTCTGTGGGTGACCGGGTGAACACATACCTCTGTTTAAGGGTTTTGAAGATTTTGTGTGAGTGCATCTGTGTGTGAGAAGGTGTTTATGTTCCCTTTAATGCTGAAACAAAGGCATGCCCCGTGAACCGCACAGGGGAGGTTAGAAAAACAGCCGCAGACATGAGCAGACGACTGTTTACTGAGCTGGAATACAACACCTAACTCAGAGTGGACATCGGCATAGGGAGAGGACATAAGTGGAGGGGCAGACAGACAAACAGACGGACAGACAGAAGCAGAAATACAAAAAAGGACAAAATGAAGGTGACGACAGGACGAGAAACAAGAATGAGATGAAGCAGAGATGAAGGACAGTGGGATGGATGAGAGAGATACAGGGAGAGACAGTGATTGAGTGAGGCAGAGAAGGACAAAGGTGAGAAAGAAGGGAGGCTAAGTGGGAAACGTGGAGAGAGAAAATAATTGTGTGGACAGACCAGATGAAGAAGTAGGCAGTAGTGGCGGTGGAGAGAGGCTGTGAGGGAAACACAGCTTCGGCTACTGTACTGTGAAAAGAACAAGGAAAGCCCCAAGATACCTCAAAACTTCAAACGCCGTATGGGCTACACCAAAGAGCATGTCTGAGTTGGACTCGCAAATAAGCAACGGCACTAACTGCTTTGTGAGTTTCTGTGAAGTTATGTTTGTGTAAGTGCTTCACTTGCTTTGTTGTGATGTGTGCCAATTGGTGCAAATTCGTCATTATCTCGCTTTTTGCATCCATTTCAAAGGCAAAAAACACGGAAGAGCATCACTGGGAAGCTGTGACTCACTGTATATTTAAATTTTTCTTTGGTACTGGGGCCTTTTTAGGTCCTTGCATCTTCGCCAGTGAGTTTCAATGGTCCTCCTGGGCCTTTGATTAGCATTAGCATCCACTTAACTTTATAAGCACCTCTCGGGCATCTATGACTCAAAACCTGTTGATGGGGGCAAATTAGCCTAATGGGTACAAAGAGAAGGGATGAGCTGCTGTCAGCCAGCTATGGTGCAAACTCTGTAGTTATAATGATACATTTTTTAGTTCTTTTTGTTTTAGTCATTCCGTAACCTTCTCTGCACATGATATTTATTAAATTGTCTCTGAATCTATTTACTCAAGTTTGTATAAAGGATGATATGTGCCATAAATAACTTGAGATTAAGGGTTCATGCATTAACTGTGGTAAAGACTCCCAACACGATTTTTTAAACCTTTTTACAAAGACCATTTGGTGTTTTTTATATCCTGGAAGATGCATCGTGAGCAAAATAAGCAGTCATGGCTGAGAATTTCCACTTTGAAACTGCAGACAGTCCCAAAACACAGATTGAGGCTTCCAGGGTTTCCAGTTCAAACATGTATGGCTGCATTACTCCAATATTTAATTAGGTGTTTGAGCAGAGTCACAGGTGAGCTGGTGTGCTCAAGCTGCAGTGAGTGGAGCGAGAAGCAGGCAGTCCCATATATGCATCCATTTATTCTAGAGAAAGCTATACTGTGGACTTCAATTTTAACCCTCTCAACCCCAAGCACTTGTTGGGTATTTTTTGCCCCTGTCACATTTATGCTCATATGCTACAAAACAGAAACTTGAATTTCTAAAAATTTGAAAAAGCCAAGAATCAAAATGTACAGCTTTGAACAGTTAATCAGTTGCCCAGTTTCTGCCAAAACATGCAATATATAATTTACTATTTATATTTTTAATTTGTGTCCATACTTGTCTGTTGTCTGCTCTGTGTAAACACTGCCTGCAGTTCAGCCCAGTCCAGCCTAAAATCCCAGATTTCTTTGTCATGTGACTTCTGGTAGGAGCTGAGTCACTAATGGCTTTATGGTTGAAGCAAGTCTTTTTTTTTTTTAACAGAATCTGGTTAGAGCAGATAATTTTTTGGTGAATCTTCAAAGGAGATAGAAATGATTTTGATGAACTATCACACCTGGCAAACTTTTTCCAACAGAACAACATGTTGCAGATGATCAGGTCAAGGACTTTTCGAAAGCTGAAAATGTGCCTGTTCTTTCTGTTTTTACAGTTTCTGGCTCTGAAAAATGGTATAACTTGAGGTAACACACATTTCACATCTGCCAGGTTGTTTTGGGGGTCAGAGAATGAAGGCAGGAAGGGATTATTTTGATGGAAGAAACGTCTGACTTTGATACATACAGATGATCTTTTTAGTCAACAACCTGAGAGGGTCTTTATTTGTTCCATTGGGGAGCATTAGCAGCAAACTGTTACTTTTGTTGGACATAAGATATGCTCCTTTTGTAAGTCAAAAAAACTATTTTCCTAAATTTCTAAACTGCAATTAAAAGATTGACAGAAGTTTGCTTGTTTACGCCGCCAGTTACTCTATTGTATACCCCATGAGATACCTGTGGCCTCCTCTTTTAACTGTGTCAGCCTCTTTCTATTTCTTATGTGTTGCATAGTGGCATAACGTGTTCTACAGGCATTAAAAAATCAAGCAGACTTACGATGGATTTCAACATCCACAAATCCAAGTTGAAACGCGTGTGAATGGAAACAGGACACAGCTTTAGCCTTGTTTCTACAAGCTAATCTCTGTATCACACTAAGCTAACATCTCTACATTCTCCTCGCCTTGTGCCGGCCCACTTAGTATGCTCCCATCCTCCGCTGTGATATGCTCCTGTTTAACACCTTGGCTAAGCTCGCTGAATAATGCAGAGGGGGAGCGACTTCTCGCTGAGTCAGCACTGAGGACAGGTCAGTGGAGACACTGTGGTTGAACAGCTCTGGCAGCCTTGACACACCAATGCAGAGGCGGCACACACAAGCAGATGCATGGGGGGGCTCGACGTATTCGTATAAAGGCAGGGGTAGCATAGAGCACGCCTGTGCAGAAATCGAATTAGGAAGATGGGACTCAAATGCATAATCAATGCAGATTAAAGCATGTTTATGGCACACTAATTACATACAGAAGCCCCTCATTTGTGTCACTTGCATCACTTATATCTGTCTCCTCTTGTAAACACTCTAAATAAACTCAATTAATGAACTCAATAATATGTTTATGACTGTGTAAGTAAATCGGAAATGTAAAGAATGCATGTTTTTCTCCAAACATTAACATCTAAATTGGTTACAGATGCTGACGCACACTTGACAAAACACAAAATCCTGCAACAAGCACGAACTCCAAATCCAAATAGATACACACATTAATTTAAAAACACAGTGCCGCAAAAATGGAAGGATGGAGGAGGAGTCAAAGGATGGCGTGTGACAGCGAGCGCCGTCTTGCTAAATGAGGAGGATGAAAAACAAATTTCTTGAAAAATGTAAACAGAGAGCGGAAGAGAAGAAGAGCATCAAAGGAGGGAGGACAGGGGGACGTTGAGAAAAGAGGAGTAAGAGAGAGGAGGGGGGAGGACGGAGTGATAGCTGAGACAGAAATCCATGCCTGCAAAGAAGGAGGGAAAGTAAGAGGAGAGAGCAGGTGGGTGTCGGAAGCCAGCTCAAGTTGTAACGACAGATTGTGAGGAGGGTTTGAGGGAGGGGCAGGATAGAGGGAAAGGAAAGGATGAGGGATGAGGGATGAGGGGGGCTTGTCCCTGTGTAACCTCCTACACCGTGATGGAGTGTATTTACCGAGACTTCATCAGCAATATCCTCCCTGTGTGTGTGTGAGTGTGTGTGAGTCTGTACAGTGTGTGTGGCTTGATGCAGAGTGTTGCTTGGCATTTGCATTATCTTCTTCCAGGGGTGGCTCTTTGTTTAACACTGTATCTGCACTATTAGGAATGTGAGTCATCAGACTTCCAAACCTGGCGGTGTCAAAAGACTCCTCAGGCTTCCTGCGAATCAAACAGAGGATGATTTTCTGTTTTGTATAACTCAGACTTAAAGCAGGATTAAGGGCTGGGTCTTTGTTGTTGCCACATCAAACAACTACCAAGGGATTCTTCAGACGTTCCTAATGTCTGTCATTCAAACTGGCACGTGTCAAGAATGTCACCTCAGACACCACAAGCATTTCGTGAATCTCTTGTGCCCTGAATAGTTTGCAAGTGCATTTAAGTGAGTCGTTTCTACATTAAGAGTAAATGTGATAATGTGTGCGCCTGCGAGAGAATGAAAGTGTGTGTGTTTGGGAGGCTTGTTAGTGTAGCAGTTGGCTCCTGCTGACAGCTACTGCAGTCTGAACAGCAGGGCTGACGAGGACAATCAATTAGCCCTGATTTGCACAAATGCACACACACTCACACTGGCATTCACATTAAATATGTGCACAGAATAAAACGCGCATTTGAAACCGGATACAGCGCGTGCAGCCATGATATAATAGGCATTTAATGGAGGGCTTTTAATAGAGATATGGAGCCATTGGGGAAAAACTAGTCACTCCAGCTGTAGCACCATCCAATGCCATTATTTTACCATGTATAGTGGTCTTTTTCTTTACAGACTTTAATGAGTTTGCCCTCAGTATGTAAAGAGCTATTTAGTTTAAAACAACAGCTATTCCTACCTGATCACAATTTAGGTCATTAACACTCATTAGGATTTATTCCTATTTTTTAATTAGTTATTGGCTACTATACAGTAACAGCTATTAATTTTGCCAATGTTATTTTATGAGGAAACATGGTTTTAGTCCCATGTCTCATCTAATCTATATAAATAAAGTAAAAACAATTACTATTAGATTTTTTTAAGCAGATTTTGTTTTATTATTCTATTTATTTACACATTTTACACTTACCCTGCCTCTGGTGTTTACTCATTACAATCTATTTACGATAGCATTTCTTCGGTTCCCCAGTTCCTCGTGTCCTGTTTTATTCCATCCTTTAATTAAACCATAATGTTTATAAGGGAGTGGAGGTGGAGAAGGGCCATTGTTTTATTGCTTCTTTACTCCTTTTGTTCTCTAAAGCACTTTGTGTTTGTTTTTTGTATGACAAGTGCTGTGCAAATAAGGTCTGATCGATTAATTAAAAATGAGTGAATAACTTAATTTAAATCATGTGGCTCTACAGAATCAACTTTTACCTGTTATTTTCTGAAAAGGAAAGTGTCAAGAATTTGTTTTGTGGTTGGTGGTGGTGGGGTTTGACACTGGAGTACTGATGACACCGGTCTGAGTACTTGAACCACGGCAGCATTCTAGAGACTCGGCGGCGCTCGGTGGCTGCGCACACAACTATTCGAAAATCAAAATTATTATCCGAATACCACCACAATGAACGAATATTCAGATATTCTAATATTCAGACCAGCCCCAGTGGGCACCATAATTTGCATGACTCAGCTCCACTTATGTACCACGTCTTCACTCATTTTTGATAGTGAAGATGGTGATGATCAAAGCCACCATGCTGAGCTTCAAAGTTAGTGTTAAGAATCATATAGGTGATGCCACAGAGAGTGTTTCCATCTTATATACAGTCTATAGGAATATCTGGGAAATACAGCACTTTCAGTGCCCTTTTTAATGCTTAAGCTCAATCCTTAAGAATTCTTGAAGTTGGCCTGGTCCTGTAATCAATGAAATGTTTCGTGTATTGTGCCATCACTTACACCAATCAGGCATAACATTATGACCACCTGCCTAATATTGTGTTGGTCCTCCTGATGTGCTCCAAAATGCTCTGAACCATTGGTCTTGGTCAAGAGGACCTCTCAAGGTGTCCTGTGGGGTCTGGAACCAGGATGTTGGCACTGGATCCTTTGGGTGCTCTGGCTTGTGCAGTGGGGCCTCTGTCAATCCAACTTGTTCTACTACATCCTGTTGATGCTTGATCAGAATGGGGTGTAGGAAGTTTGGAGGTCAAATCAACATGTTGGGCCATTGTCATGGTCCTCAACATGTTCCTGATTGTTTGATGTTGTGTGGTGGGGTGAATTTTCCTGCAGGGGTAGACCAGTGACATTTGGGATTTCCATTTGGATGAGGGAGTGTGCTTGTTGTGGGACAATGTTTATTTGGATGTCTAAGTCTCATCAACACGGATGTCAAAATCCAAAGTTTTCCAGCAGAACAGCACATAGTACCAGTATGATCAGTGTTATTCACTTCACCTGTCATTGGTCATAATGTTGTGGCTGATCGATGTATTTTGTTAATAGTTGTCAAACCCTGGAGATGACTCACAACTACTGAGTGTGTACAGACACACTCATGCTGGGCATTTGGCAGCAGGACTGATACAGACAGACATATTTCTCAATCATCATGCTGACATTGTTTTGAAACGGAGGCCGGTGGTCGTAAAATTAAATAATACATCAAATTAATTTAATAAAGTAGCCGCCTGGACTTCAGTGGTTTGCTATTTGGCTGACAACCAGTGCTCATGGAAAGCTCTGTAATGACTGATATTTTGAAACAAGATCACTTTTCTTCATATTTCCAACAATTTATGTTTCAAAAAATTGTAACCGTGAACTTTATGAGGAAGAAATGAGGGGAAATTGTGTCTGGGCTGTGTAAGCAGTCTGTCTCTGTGTGTGTGTGTTTTTGCTAAGCCCCAGCTGGGGTAGCACAAGTTTATCAAAAATCAGCCCTGATCCCTCCAAGGGCTGCTTGGACGCTGTTTGCTAGATGTATGTGTGTGTTTGCTCTGAGCGCTGTGTGTGATGCTGAGCAGATGCTGATGTTTTGACAGCCATCCTGCTCTCAGTCTGTTTGCCTCACATCAGATGTGTGTAAGTGTGCATTTGTGTATGCATTTTTGTGTCAGGAAGCATGTGTCCAAGCATAGCATTGCCTGTGTGCGTGTGTGTGTGTGTGGTCATATCGCAAGGTTAAGCAGTGGTCTGACTGTCAGTGTGCATCTGACCTTCTATCTACCACTGGGATCACTTATCCTGCTGCAGGCTCCACAGTAGCACATAACACCATCCTCCTGCCATTTCTTTCCCCTTCTTCTATTTTCCTTTCCTGCTTTTCTTTTTGCCCTAAGTTTTCCTTCCGCCACTCTTTCATTTTCCCTCTTTGATACCCTTCTAACAATGGCTTCTCCCTCTTCTTCTATCCATGTCCTCTCTCCCCATTTCTCCCTCTCTACTCTGTACTTGTATTCTCCGCTCCCCTCTCTACTCTCGCGACTCTCTCAGCTGCTCAGATACCGAAATTCACAGAGTTAATGATGAAATGAAAAGGATAGGTGAAGCTAATGAAGACAAGAGGAGACGTGGGGGAGAGGAAGAGAGACAGCAGAAGAAATGCTGAGATACACAAATGGAGAATGGGGGAGAGTGAGGGAAATATGTGGAGGAACGCTGACAGTTGGAGAAGGAAAGATAAAAGTGTTTGACAGAGGAGGAAAAAAAGGAATCTTTTTCATTTGTGTCAGGGTACCATTGTCACAGTAACAAAGACATAGCTCTCACAGTGCACTAGAGGATTTGTCAAACACACTCTCTCTTTCACACACACACACACACACACACGCAGTATATAAAACACACAACATAAATACACAGAGTGTTTATCTCTTTTCTTCAGCAAGGGCGAATCTCCTGGGGTGAGAGCAGCTCTCGCTCTCATCTTTCTGCAGTGTCACTTCTGACATTTGTCATGTTCTCACCCTTACTTAGCCCTGGCAGCAGAAACCCACTGGTATCGTACCATTTTTCAGGATCTCTATCTTGTACTTTAAAGCTGCAGCAGGTGTTGAAAACATTTGAAAGACGTGATTCCTTCGTGTCTCTTTTCTTGAGAAAATATCCTATAACCAGCACTACAGTATTTCACTCTCAAATGGGATCCATACATAACCCTTCTCACACAACGGATGACTTGACTGCTAAGTTCTGCACTAGTTTTGCAATGCAGGCCTCTTAAAATTCCAAAGAGTGGCAATTTTTTAGTTTTATTGATTCACCTGTTGTGTAAAATGTCTGCAGTAAATCTGGTACTCTATGTCAAGTTACCCATTTCTTCTTTCTTTCTGGCAGACTGGATTGTGAATAAGCGAAGGATTGGGATTTGTAAGTCTCATTACCAGCTACGTCTGAAAAAAAAAAAACTTCATTATGATGACTTTGGTTCAGTCAGAGAGCAGACAGATTATTATGTGAATGCAGAATATGGAGAGTTGAGTTTTGGTCTTGAGGCTCCGAGCTTCTCCTGCACTTAGAGGATGCACCAAGGTCGGCACAGCAGACACAGAGAAGTGATGGTAATAATTTTCCTCCCAGGGTAACCCAGCCTCAGAGCATAACAGGTTGATACATGGTTGCAGATAGAGCTTATAAAATGCTATATATTATGAACAGCTGCAGCACCAAGTAAACACAGCTGTTTCGGCAGACGTTTTAGGTGAACTACAACACAAACAAAAACTGAGCAGGACATTCGGTCTAAATAGACTATGTACTGCAAAGGGGTTTGTTGGATTAAATTGCAGCATGTTGTCAGGTGTCAGTGTAGCTGTTAACTTGTGCTGTTGGTCTGAACTTCCTCCCAGACTTTAGGATAATTTTGAACAATTAATCATGTAATCAACAAATCCCTCGAGACAATTTTTTTGTTACAAACAGAGCTCAATAGCAAGTGACACTGAGAACTGTGACTGTGGATGTGAGCATTTTTTAAACAGCAGCTCCCACAGGGTTGAGTGGACTCATGCACACAGAACACGTAGAAGTCACAACATGTGTGAGCTACCTGTCAGGAGACCATGTGACACTGCAGTAGACAGTTGGACCTGTTTTTGCGCCCACTTGTAGGTGTGTGTTTGCCATTGATCCATGAACACCAAACTAGTGCAAAGAAAAAAAAAACATCACATTCTGTGTCAGTCAGCAGCTGGGACGAGCTGACTTTTACGTGGGTCTGCAGCTACCACTAAGAGAAGAAACATCAGTTTTCACAGTGGTGCACCAGGAATTATGTGGTACACCAGATCACATCGTGGTGATCACGCCACAACAAGACAAGTGTTACTCCTCAATCAGACTACTTGTTAAATATGGCTCCATGCGCCCCAGTCTTAAAATGAAATTCAAGTTGAAGGGTGACTGTTTTAACAGACTTTAAGAGATCCAGCACCCACCACAGATGGTGCTTGACATGTTTACATAACGGGACTTCCGGGGAGCTGTGCAGAGGTGCTGGGGGCGCCATATTACTGTACGAGAAGACTACTTTGATGGCGACGGCAGCCAGTTTTAAATCGGGTACAGTTCTTCACGGGCATCATCTCTAAAATTTTTGATCGCCCCTTGTACAAATACATTTTAGTGGGTACATAAACAAACACATATCCCAGGCTGAAGTCTACAACGGCACATTATGTCGCTGTGACAGTGGGCACTGTTGAAGAAGAGAGCATGTTTAGTTTACGTGGGGTAGCAATGGGTGCAGTTGATTGTCTACCATACTGAAGATGTTATCATCTTTTGCTTTAATATATTAATTTACCTACAGTGTCATATAGAACTGCTGTTTTTTCAGTTACTATCCAACTTTAACATAAGTACCTGCCACACAGCTGCATTTTATATGCTTATAATTTCCCTCACAATCCCCTCAAAGAACCTGTTTCCATCCACCACCTTGCCTGAGGGGATATCAATGTAATTAACACACCAGCTGTACCTACAGTGGCATTGTTATACATCGGAGTTATTTGTGTAAATGCAAAGTGTGATGTGGGTTTTTAATAGAAGCTGTTCTGGCAGCTCATGGTGGTCCAGCGCCTTATGTTGTTATTTATTTTAGTATATTTGTGTAGCTTGATCCAAGGCTCTCTTTTGCTGTCAATATCCAAAGGGATCTGTAAGTTTGTACATATAAGCTTGACTTGTGGATACATTATAAGTCCTGTTTGTACTGAAAGCCTATTTTACAGCTGAGTAATTTAGGGGAATATGAAGGGAAGTAAATTTGCTCCGTTTGCTATATATATTTTTACAGGTTGTAGGCCATAAAGTATCACTGCACTTAACCAATACCCATCCCCAAACACACACAAACACCCTCCTCCTCTCTATCTTTGTATCTATAACACGATCGCACAAAGGGATCAGCAGTTTTCTCATGCATTTACTGTTTAGTCACATTAGCTTTATTTGTCAAGGACTGGGACGGAGTTAACTCAGTGAGAGAAGCTCACTATGCAGCTAATCTACATCCTTTTAAAGCACACACTCTCTTTGGCACACTGTGTTGTCTTCCCCTTATTATCCTTCCTCCTTATTCATCAGGGTTTCTCTGACTTTTCGGGGGTGCCATGAATCTCTGTTCGCAAATTCCCTCTGTCTCTCCGAACTTTTCTCTCCCTCTATGCACTTCTTATCCCTCAGTCTCTTGTTTATATTACTTCCGCTGCTTATTCAGCACACTCCTCCAAACTCATATTTCTTCCATTGTGATGCCGTGCTCTCTGTATCACTCTTTTCACACCTCTGTTCCATCTGTTTTCATATCCATCACTCCCTATTTCTCTTGTCTCATTTTGTCCCTCCCGCTCTTTCACTAGCCCTTACTTTCACCTGCTTGTCAGCTGTTTTTGTGAAACTTGCATATTGGCAGACTACAGCATCTCTGTCCTCCCTTTCTTCAGTTCCTCCTTTTTGATTTACCCCACTCAACATATCATCTTCTATTGAATTAGAACTTTCTACTTGTTTATTCCCACACTATTTTCCTTCTTTTGTGCTAACTCTCTGCCATCCTTGCAAAAAAATCCCATTTTAGCCATCTTTTTCTCTCATCTTCATCATTTCATTTTCTTGTCTTTCATCTACTTGCTTAATCACTTTCTTCATTCCTCCTTAGCCTTCCTCTCTTTCTGTGCACCTTCCACCTCCTTCTTTCTCTCTGTCGCATTGTCCTGCTCCTGTTATCTACAGCCAGTGGCAGTCAGATGGCTCAGCTGCCAACACCGACTACACTCTACAAGGACTAAACATCTGTCTCCCCTTTCTCTCGCTCTCTCTTGCTGACTCCTCTCTAATTCTCCTCTACTGTGTCCTCAACTCGACTTATTTTCAAAAGTGCTTGGCTTATAAATTGATTTATTAGAGCCAAAAGAAGACAATAAACATCAGTAGAGATAAATGACTCTGCGCAACACCCAACAAGCTTGCATTAACAAGTACAGTGCTTCTAAAAAGTTTTCATCCCCCTTGGAAGTTTTCCTCTCCTATTGCTCTCTAACATTAAATCATGGTCAATGTAGTTTGGCTTCATCATCACCTCAAAGTAAGACAGATTTCTACGAAGCAGTGTCAATTATTTAACCATATATAATGTAAAATAAGTGACTGCATAAGTATTCACCCTTTAAATTGACTTGCACAATTCAACACAGGTGCAGCCAATTGCTCAGAGAAGTCACACAACTAGTGAAATGGAAATCATCTGAGTGTAGTGAATTTGTCTCATGTAATTGTAATATAAATACACCTGGATCTGGAAGGTCGGGTCACTGGTGAATCAATACTACTGGCTGTAACTGCTCTGTGAAGACAAAAAGAACGCTCAAACCAACCCTTGAAAAGCTTATTGGAAAGCACAAGTCAGGAGGCAGATACAAGAAAACTAAGTCACAGAATATCCCTTGGTAAACTAGGACATCATTAAAAAATGGCATGTGTGAATCTGCCTAGACCAGGCCATCCTTAAAAACTGAGTAACCCTGCAAGGAAGAGACTAGTAAGGGAGGCCACTAAGACATCTATGACTCCACTGTCAGTGGAGAAGCTGAGATGGGAGAGACTATACATGTACCTGCTCTTTACCAGTCAAACTTTTATGGGTGAGTGGCAAAAAGGAGGCAACTATTGAAAAATGCTCGACTACAGTTCACCAGAAGGCACATGGGAGACTCTGAAGTCAACTGGAAGAAGTTTTTTTAGTTTGAGAACAAAATTGAACTTTTAGGCAATCAGACTTGATTTAAATCATGCCCTCCACAGCTTGAAGCATGGTGGTGTCAGCAACATGATGTGGGGATGCTTCTTGGCAGGAGGCCCTAGAGTGCTTGTAAGGGTCGCAAATTATAGGGAAATCCTGGAGGACAACCTGATGCAGTCTGCAAGAGAACTGGGACTTGGGAAAGAAACAGTTTCCCAGCATGACAATGGCCCAAAGTATACAGACCAAAGCTACACAGAAATGGTATAAACACAACAAGGGGAATGTTCTGGAGTGTCCGAGTCAGAGTCCAGATCTCAATCCAGCTGATAACTTGTAGCTGGACTTGAAAAGGGCTGTTCACTTATGATACCTGTGTAACCTGACAGAGCTTGAACAGTTTTGCACAGAACAACAGGGCAAAATTGCAGTGTCCAGATGTGCAAGACTGACTGAGACCTTTTCACGCAGGCTCAATGCTGTCATTGCAACTTAAAGGGGTGAATACTTACGCGATCACTTGTTCTACATTCTATATTTTTTACTAATTGACATTACTTTGTAGAAATCTGCTTTCACTCAGTTTTATGACAATAAATAAACAAATACATAAATAAATTGTATATCTATAAAATTCACAGGAGTATCACAATACAAAAAAATGGTAATATGATGGCAGATGGAGCACCAAAATCTGTTAAATAAACTGTTAAATTCAAGTTAGTTATCTGTTAAAAGGAATTACTATTCAAATTAATACATTTTGCGAAAGTATTTTATGTGAAAAAACTGTGTTCTTTGTTTAAATGAAACTTTTATGATTATTCACATTTATGGTTTTGTGGTGTTATTTTACATCAGACATGTCAATGATGTTCATTTTTATCATCTAATAATATTTTTCCCATATTTCAAAAACATAAAAAAAAATTCATTAAACTAAATTTAAACAGTGGAGGGTTTTTTTTCTTATAAGTTTTTTGCATTAGGCAATGAACTTTACATGACTGCACAGTGAGTTTTTTACACCCTTTCTCTTTTGATCTGTATATATGTTGAGGAACAGTTATTCTGTAGGAATTTTACCGCCTTCATGTATTTTAATGGAGTAGATCAAATATTAGAAACACTTCAGCATTATTCAGTCCACTACCACCACCAAATATGACCTCAGTAATAGCCATAAAGTAGAATTATCACTTTTCTGACAAGGTCAACAAACACTGAAACTAAATACGCTTTTTTGAAAAGTAGAATTTATGGCAGAGCTGTTGTATTGGATTGCACTTGGTTACACAGCTGTTCCTAATAGTGTGCTTGGACATCATAATCCATCTCAGCTCCACTTGATGGATCAAAGAGAATAATGTGAGACATAACAGAATTTACAACAAAAACTTTCTTTATCAGTTCCACAATCACAACTAATGGCTATTATGTTCTTATAAACTGTTACAGATTTACATACTACTATACCAGATTGTGTTACTTCTGTAAGACGGTGTGATCATGTTGGGTTAGTTTTATTAAAATATCATAAAGATACATCTAAGGAATCAACTGATAATCAGTCTGGTGTGATTAAAATTTCTCTGATTAATGGTATGGCTATGTTTTTTGTGGTTCAGCTAAAGTCAGCTAAACTCTGCGGTCTCAAGTAATTTCCCACCTACAGCACTATCTGATTGGCTACATGTCATGAGTAACAGCCTACCAAAGTTAGAAAGCTCTGTTCTGATCAAACATAAAAATAGACAGAGGCCTTCCTACAAAGTTTTATATCAGAATTTATTGTTTGTTGATTTCCATTTTTACTGCAAGTGTAATCGGTTGCCTTGATTACTATTTTTTGACTTCTGTTTATCTCTGTATCCTTATTATAAGTCATTCAATTGTAATACTAGATAGCAGGTATGGCTGCTGTTCCTTGGATTCACATATCTTAGAGCCTAATGGAGCAATTTAATCTTCTTCAATGTGCATTCTGTATATATGTTGAGGAATTTGTAGTTCTTTTGAATGATCAGATTTCAGGAACAAGGTGAAAAAAATAACATTTCGTTACAGACTGAAAGCAGCCTGACCATTCTAACCATTTCCCCCCCACTATGGCTTAAGTTTCAATCAGATACTGCGACTGAGATCAGATAATCTGCTGATGTGTGGTACTGTACTCGGTCCTGCTCTCCCTCTCCAGAAATATCTTATCTGCACACCCCTTCACTCCTCCTTCAGTCCTGCTTTCTCCCATCTCCTCCCTTCTACTCTGTCCATTTGGCTTGCAGTTGGTTTATCTCTTTGAAAGCTGACGGGGCAGAAAAGTTGAGGGACAGGTCTTTTAACTTGGCATATCTCTCTCTACACACCTTTTCCCTCTCCTCCTCCTCCTCTGTGCCCTTTAAGCTCCCTTCTAAACGTTCACTTCTCTCCTCCTGCTAAAATATGAGCACCCCCTCCTACATGACTCTACTTCCAAGGCATCATTTCACTCTTTGCCTCTCTGTTGTCGCACACACATGCAACACACACTGTTCTCTCAGCAGGCTGTCCAAGTGGTCACCACCCAATTTTGTCTGCGCAGGGGAGGAAAAGGTTGTCTGCCAAATATTTAGAGGTGGGGTCACTTTGGCTCACGCAAACTGTGTCTGTGTTTGTGTGTGTGTGTGTGTGTGTGAGAGACGTCCAGTGTTTATTGGGGGATTCCCTTGAAAGGGAGATCCTGTAATTGTGTTGGCGTGTGTGTCGGCCTGGGTGGGCGGGTGTGGAGTATTTCCACGTCGGGTGTCCTGAATGTGACTCATGAATTCCAATAACCTCAGCGATGCCCCTCCCTGCTGTCACCCCTGTGTTTAATATGGTGACACAAAAAAAACATTTGGAACCAATTTGCATCCTGTCGTAAATCAGTTCATCAGAGCCAGAGTGATAATAAAAGACGGTGTGAGCAGGTTCACGGACAGCAAGTCGTGCCAAAACTACATCTGCGTTTCCCTCCATCTCACATAAAAAGAATGAATTTAGGACAATGCAGTTCAGATCTGGAATAGTTTACACTTGTGATTGTGATACAAGGTAAAGCTCCACGATAGCTTGTAAATGGACATTAAGAAGGGAACTGTTTTGTCAATTGATGTTTCCAGTGGTGAAAATAAAGTTTGGATATACATCGATCAGCCACAACATCATGACCACTGACAGGTGAAGTGAATAACATTGATCATATTGGTACTGGGTGGTGTTCTGCTGGAAAACCTTGGATTTTAACATCCATGTTGATGAGACTTAGACACCCACATAAACATTGTTCCACAACAAGCACACTCCTTCATGCAAATGGAAATCCCAAATGTCACTGGCCTACCCCTGCAGTAAAATGCACCCCACCACGTGGAAAAAACATCCAACAATCAGGAACATGTTGAGGAACATGACAATGGCCCAACATGTTGATTTGACCTCCAAACTTCCTACACCCCATTGTGATCAAGCATCAACAGGATGCAGTGGAACAAGTTTGATTGACAGAGGCCCCACTGCACAAGCCAGAGTACTCAAAGGATCCAGTGCCAACGTCCTGGTTCCAGACCCCATAGGACACCCTGAGAGGTCCTCTTGTCCATGCCCAATGGTTCAGAGCATTTTTGAACACATAAGGGGGACCAACACAACATTAGGCAAGTGGTCATAATGTTACACCTCATCGGTTTATATTTAGTGACTGATCAGACTTTTGGCTAGATTACTCAGAAACAGTTCAGCAAAAATAAGTCTATTATTATATCTCAAACTTCTAATTTAAAGTTACCAGACGTACAGTAGCATATATTCCAGTCAGTGTCAGATGGCAAAAATCCTTTATCCTTGCAGTTAAACTTTGGAGAATTAACTCTGGTTAAGTTTGGTTTTGCTATCAATGTAATTTTACTGTTAAATAAAAAAGAAGCACATTTAGTTTTAAGTAAACATATTATCTGTTGTGGGACATTTCTTTTTAAACAAAGAACATGCGCAATTACAAATCAGCATCATTTTCACATCACCAAATGCAAATTCTGGGGTCTGTCTAAGTCATGACCATAAGCAATAGTCATGTGACAGGAAATCATGTGACTTGAGAACTGAAATGATAACTCCACTGCTACAAAAGCAAATAACTTAACTTATAATATAATCTTAACTGTTTAAAATCATATACAGCATGTGACTAGCTAATTTTTTTTACATTAGATTAGGTGGTAAAGTACCAAAACTTTTTGGTCCACAGTAAGAATAGACATCAGTCGGAATTAGTTTAATGTCTTTTGACTTTAGGTTTCCAACTTTTAAAGTGAACTTGAGAGAATTAATTCAGACAATCCTACCAAATGTGCTTCTGTTGTTAGTGATAGAGGACAAAATCCACAGACCTTGTTCTGTGCAAAAAAGCAACCCAGTTAGTGTTTCCACCAGCAGTGTTTCCTTACTGAGCTGACTCAAAGAGGGATTTTATACTAAACCGACTTTATAAGTTAGCTGCTTGATTCTCCAAAGTCGGCCTGTTAAAGCCTCGTATTAACTCGAGGTTAAATTTGGGACATGTTGTCGCTCAGAGAAAGGACTATTTTGTGCACCGCTGGAAGCATGTCAGGAAGTGATCTCTTTCCTGAGGACCTTGTGCATTTTTGTATTTAAATGTATATATCTTTGATGAATAACTGCATGTCAGAGCAATACAAGTGCTAGAGATAAAGGAGATATGTCAAAAACAAACAAAAAACCTCCGACCTGCATTTGACAGCCAGGCACTACAGGACTTACTTCCTTCGAGTGAATCTCAGTCCGACTGCAGCTTCATGCATCTTTATCTTTACTCTCTTTCCTCTGGCACCTGCCCTCTGACAGGCTCATATTAGATAAAAACCCACCCTCTTGATGTTTGGCAACTAATCAATATGGAAAGATATAAAGTACTAAGAAGGATATAGACACTGAAAAGCCTGTCAAGTTTGACTGATAAATACTGTTGTGGTAGAGTAAATGAGACCAATATTACATCTAGTATAATCCAGGTGTAATATTTTGAAATCTAACTTCTGAACTTAAAAAAAAAAATCAGCTTTTTACATTTGAAACTGATGTAGTTTCACAATATATAACCGAGGCTTTAATGAAACAGAGCTAAATTGGTAAATTGACTGTTTTGCCCACTGTCTTCTTTTTAAATAGTGAATTGCATGCCAGAAATGGGATGTTCCGCTGATCGGTGTAAAGCTGGGATTACAGTCCTTAGGGGTCTGGTTCCATACATATGCAGCAGATTGGCGTTAATGTAATCTGCTGATATGCATTGCTGCAGCTCTTGTATGGCCTCCAAGGACCAATTATACATCACTCTTACCCTTGAAGGCCCTCGCATACTCACAAGCATGTTGCACCTGTTGCCACTTTAGGAACTCATATCAGGCATTTTTCATTAGCAGTTCAAATTTAAATCTCCTGTGATTGACTGATTTCGTCAGGACAGGATAGAAGTGATTGCCTCTAATTTCAATGTTGTTTCTATTTTAAGTCTAGATTTAAGTTTCATTTTAAATTAATTTTAGTTCAGAGTTGGTAAAAATAAAACTGAACACTGTGAACTGTTATGTGTCATCTCCACCATGTTTCATCTTTTCCACCACGCCATCTATTTTCCCTCACAGCACACATTTTAAAGTAAAATGTATACAAACAAGATCATTATAGCATTATTTAGTAAATTTAAAAATTGTGCAGCTATAGTTTCAATAAATGTACAGAAGAAGAAATGTTTTTGATTGCCCAGTTTAAAAAAAAAGATTGCTATAGTTCATGCACACATGAACTATATTAATCTATAACTTTTTTACATTATAATTAAAAACTAATCTCTCTAAAATCCGGAAATTAAATGTGTTTATGCATTTGAGCAGATCAGTGTGCATTTGAGACTTCATGAAATACTTGGCAACACAATAAAAGCCACAAATTCTGTCTAAAAAACCCTCCTGTTTTGTCGTGCGATGAAAAGACAATTTGTGTTCTTTTAAGATTTTCTGTATATCAGGATGTGTTTCTATATAGTATGTAGTAGCGGAACAAATAAATACATTTTAGTACAAATTCGACAGATTTTCTGTAATTTTCCAAACCAAAATCGACCACAGTTGAAGAAACTCACCTTTGTCTGCATGAATCAGAGTATCTTGGACCTTTTTGTTTATTTCTCTCTATGTGTGCCATTTTTCGGCAGACATGTGAATGTAGGTCTTTCACGCGTATCACAGTGAATGTTAAATGTCTGTGGGTTCATAAACTAAATTGGACCAAATGTATTATCCTGGTGCAGGTACCATTGTTCTGTCTGAGTATGCCGGCGTGCATCTCTGTGACACTGTTTTGTCACATTATATTTGCTCACAGAGCCAACAGGGTGAAATAGCTTTTGATTAAAAACAGCTGAAACAGATGGGGGAAGGTGGGAAGATAAAGACAGAAATGAGAAAGGGAGAGATTCAAAGAGGAGGATCTGGAGAGATGGAGTGATACGTTGCGAGGCAGAGACTGATAAGAGAGCTCTGAGAGAGGAAGGCAAAAGATAAGAGAAGAATTATTGGAAGAGAGAAGAGTAGGAATCAGGAGGATATGCCAGGACTCTTTATAAAACGTATTGCGGTTTTCTCACTAGCAGGAACAGAAGCTTTACTCTCTGTTTAGCAGAGCAGTTCCACTGTGTAGCTAAATAACATGGTAACCACGGCACTAATTGCAAGCATGGTCTCCGCATGGGGCATTGCTATTTATTTATACTCCAAGTGCAACTGCGCGGTGTGTGTGCGTCTGCATGGTAATTTGCGCGTGAACTTTCACACACAAGTACGATGCGTGGTTAAGTAATACAGTTGCATAACGTAATCTTAATCTTAAAGCCAACAAACTTGAAAAAGATAACAATGCACTTAAATCTCCAGTGTTTCGCACATTCCCTCAGACTAACAAAGGTGGCTCTCAGTATGAATTCATTCTGCAACAGTGATTTTAGCTCAACACATGATGTGCATTCAGATTAGCCGAGCTGCAGCGAGAAAATTAACAGTTAAAAGGGGAAGCACTTAACATAGTTTATATGGATAAATGAACATTTTTAAATGGAATATTTTTATCTTTTCAAGTGAAACTGATAGCACCACTTACTCTTCAACATCCCAAAAAATGCAGTATAGACTTTCATATGAGTACTTGTAATGAATGAATAAGTATAATATCTAAAGAAAAGCACTTAGGTGGTATGTGACACTAAAAATCACAGTTATGTATGTCCTGTAAGTGTTGATTTATGATGGGGTTATGTCTTATATGATTTTCTATTGCATTCTTAGTGCCTGAGGACAGAATTTTGTTTAATGTGTTGAGTAGCTGAGGCCAAACATTGCTGGATTTTTGGAGATGATGTCAATACCAATTTTTAGGGATTAAAAGTGTTGATGCTTATATATGGCTGACGTTCTTCATTTAAATGCGAGCATATGTTGCAGTAATATTGCAAAGGAAAAACAATGGGGTCATTACCTTTTTAGCAATGTATTCCACAAATCGGTTAGCACTTTAACTTAAGGCAGCGCTCTACTCCACCACCGTCTCCTCAGCTGTGATATTTGCTAAGCGTTGTAAACATCAACTCTGCTGGACAAACTGTACGATAAATAACTCCAAGCATCATTTCCTGTATTATGTTCTGCACAAAAAAGCTTTAAAAAACCACATTGGTGCACATCAGACAGTCAATATCAACTAACCAACATAGTGGTTGGGCTATTGACACATCTCACACTTGTCTTACATGCCACTAGAGGGCAGTCACAAATTGACAGCTTGTGCCAAAAATTCTCTCATATCCCAATGTGCTGCTTATTGACAATGTTTGTCATAAATATTTATCAGAATAATCATCGTCGAGAACAATATCAGAGCAGTGCTCATTAAAACCAACTCAGTTTTAAAAGCAGGTCAATTATACTACTATTCTAAGACACATGAAGACAGCTGAACATGTGTGATAGTTTGTGATGGCTGACTCTGTCTGTCTGTCTGTGTATTGGTTTTTGTCCTATCTAGGTCATCTGGTCTTTTCAGTCGAGATGATAAGTTGCTCAGAGCAGAAATGCCAAATAGTGTTTACCTTGTTCTGCGTTTTTGCATGTATATTTGTGTCTCTTTTTTTCTACAAATACACTCCCGTCTCCCGTCTTACCCCCTCACCCGCCCCAACCCTTTAACGCACCCGCAGACACACTTTAATGGCAGGCGAAAGGAACGAGCAAAACGCTGAACAAACAAGGGAGGAAAAAACCTTGGGGGGAATTCCTCGAAGTGAGCTAAGACGTTCTGTCAGAACATTCATACACAAACACACGTATCCAAATACACAAAGGGTTTACGCACACGGGCACATTCACAATGCCGAATGGACGAGCGAAAGCCGCAGAGTTCCTGCGAGCTTCAGGTTCACTCCTGCACGTGGAAACAACCCTAATCACCAGCAGTCAATCAAATAAATGGAACTAAGCTCTCATATTCTACATAAGCCGACTGTTGAGGCAAAAACCCAGAAACACACACACACACACACACACTCACACACACAAGTAGAGATAACTTCTGGGCAGAGTGTTATTGTTAGATTTTATGCAGTGGATTAAAGAGCTGCAGAATCTAAGCATCTAACAAGCAGCCTGTCTCAACAGCAGCTATCACATTGTCTGATAGTGTTTGTTGATGAAGAGATGAGCGACCTCACTGTGATCACATCAGTCTGATTTGATATTATCAGAACATATGAACATTTTGACAAGTGTGTCAGGAGGTTCTTCATTGAACCGTCGTTCCTTTTTTATTGAGTGACTGTATTTTAAAGACACTGATCAGCCACAGCATTATGACCACTGACAAGTGAAGTGAATAACATTGATCATATTGGTACTATGTGGTGTTCTGATGGAAAACCTTGGATTTTGGCATCCGTGTCGATGAAACACACACAGAACAAGCAAATTCCCCTTAATGCAAATGGAAAACCCAAATGTCACTGGTCTACCCCTGCAGGAAAATGCACCCCACCACATGGAAAAAACATCAAACAATCAGGAACATGTTGAGGAACATTACAATGGCCCAACATGTTGATTTGACCTCCAAACTTCCTACACCCCATTCTGATCAAGCATCAACAGGATGCAGTGAAACAAGTTTGATTGACAGAGACCCCACTGCACAAGCCAGAGTAACCAAAGGATCCAGTGCCAACGTCCTGGTTCCAGACCCCATAGGACACCCTGAGAGGTCCTCTTGTCCATGGCCAATGGTTCAGAGCATTTTAGAGCACATAAGGGGGACCAACACAATATTAGGCAGGTGGCCAGAATGTTGTGGCTGATCAGTGTATATTTAGTGACTGATCACAGACTTTTGGCTAGATTACTTGGAAACTGTTCAGCAAACATATGTCTATTATTATATCTCAAACTTCTAATTTAAAGTTACCAGATGTAAACTGGTAACATATTCACATATTCCAGTCAGTGTCAGATGGCAGAAATCTAAAGAACATTCATCTCACTGTTACCCTTTGTTTCCTTCACTAAACGCAAAAAAGTCATTCACTTCCTGACAGGGAATTAACAGGGAGATTACAAACTTTTGTTGTTGGAGAGTGAAGTTCAATCAAAATTGCAAAAGCTCCTGAACCTGTGTCTTATATTGCTGTTAATCACGTACTAAAATGAAAGGCTACCAAACTGTTATGAAATCCAGTTAAAGTTCTGTGAGCTCCATTGCCCCTGTGAACTCACTTAAGCTGTGATGTTGATATAAATCCCACCTATGCAGGTGTTCAAGCTGTGAGCAAACACGACAAAGATAAAGCGACAGTCTCGAATGTTAAGAGAAAGAAAATATTTCATCGCACACCAAAAGGCAGTGGCTTAAAGAAAAAAAAAAACGACTTCCAAGACACTTTAAGTTCTAAAAGACACAGTTGGCAGCATCACAGTCAAGTTTAAAACTCATTGCAGAGCAGCAAACCTTCCAGGATTTAGAGGAAAAAGGCAAAATGTCCCTATGAGGAATCAGATATTTGAAAATAACAGCTGAGAAAAACCCTGTTTTACTGCCAAAGATCTGCAGAAGGCCATGATGAAGGCAAGAACAAAAGCAGCAGTGCAGACTTTAAGAGCAATGCTAAGCAAGCAAAGCACTTCATGCCTGGAAACCTTGACCAAAAAGTGAAGAACAAGTCAACACGAACAACAGAAAAACTCGGCATCTAAAGTTCGAGAAAAACTACTGGAAACATTTATTGAAAGTCATAAAGGTCATTAATAATACTGACTGTGAGAGTTGAATGATTTTGCTTATGGGCCTTTTTGGAGATATTTTTTATTCATCTGTAGTACATTCTGCCCTGCGTGTGAATTATTAAACTATTTTTCCAAAGCTTTAGTTGATGTCTTTCACTACATTATATTCACATCACTAGCATGTCCTGCAGGTTTGATTGCAAATGCAGGCTTTCTTAGTAACATTAAACAAACAAACAAACAAAAAAACAAACAGCAACTACAGAGGAGATTTTCTGCAGAACTAAGATGAAGAACTTTTGGAAAAAGTAATAAAAGCTTCCATTCCTACGGTATTGTAAACGGGGAAGTTGGTGCTTTAACTGTGCCGCCTTCTGATCTTTTCCAGCTTAATTCTTTTTCTCTTCCAGTTCTGTAAGAGAACAGGCCCTTCTTATCCTGCTGATATTTTGAACCTTGACCAAATGGAGTTGGTGCAGCTGTTGTCTTTAAAAGCATCGACTTTTACTTTGCAACAAGCCGTTTCTTTCTTAACAGTCACCACTTCTTTTTTTTTTTTGTTGTTTTTTACCCCGATCCATCCCGCAGTGCTGCTACACCACAGCTGTCACTCTGTGGTGACTACTGGGACGTGCCACATCATTTACAGCATATTGCTTTTGACTAGCAAAAGGTGTGCATCTGGCAGGGTGCTATCACTGCGGATGCTTCATGCTTCGATTCAAAAGATAAAACTCCGACACCGACTACAAAATGTGATTAGATTTACTGCCACGTTTGGTTCAAATGACTCATAAAATGCCTAATCGTGAGCAGATGAATGCAGTAACCAAAAAAAAAAAAAGAAAGAAAATGAAACGAAGGCATTTTTGAGGTATTTGATAGGTGGCAAAGGTCACAGAAATGTAGGCTATTTAATGTGTAAACTGTCAGACTGTGTTATTCTTTTTTCATGAACACACACAGACAGAAGTGTTTGGTGAAACCGGCCTCGGGAGCAGCCATCCAGGTTCGAACCTAATACAGTGGTATTTTCATGTTTCCCAGCCAAAAGCAACCCTGCAGCTGAGTGTGTGTGTGTGTGCATGTAATCAAAGGTACTGCACCATGACTTCAGCCTCGGGGCCAAGTGGAAAGTAAGCATGGCACACCTCCAGGAAGTTATATAGGCAAGTGGTTCAGGGAGTCCGAAAACTTCAGCTTCAATGAAGGAAGAGATGCAGTGCAGCAGTGGCCAAGTCCCACTAAAAGGCACCCGGTTGGCTGAGACGTGCAGGCTTTTTTTATTCAGTTTGCTCTTCCTCTTTTCCTAACAGCTTAGTTTGCACCTCCTTTACATCATTTAACTTTCACCACCACTCAGTTACTGCCTCCTTCTCTCACTCTTTACAAGTTTCCATTGTGCCAACAGGTCTTTCACTACAATAAGACACAAAAAAGGCTCCACTGTCAGTTAACACAAGACAATCAGGCAATGCAAGGAAAGTATTTGCCACTGAAATATCTCAACTTATTATTGATCATCTCACAGCAATATTACAGCAGAGAAAGGAAGTGGAAAGGAGAAAAACAGACCCAATGATGCAGTCAGGAAAAGAGCACAGCACTTATAAAGAACAGGCAGGTTCACAATAATAGGGAAATAATAAAGAGATCTCACCGTCTCTCCTGTTGTTGCCCCTCATCACTTTGGCAGTAGAGACCTGAGCCCTCCCGACCTCAGTTACCGTCCCCAACAATAAAACCATCCACATCTGGAAAACCAGCGGTCCTCTCATGGTGCTGACAAACTTAAAACTCCTCCAGTGGCTCAGATTAAAAATGCCTTACTACTTTTTTTTAGTATTTCCCTCCTCTACCCGCAAATAAAAGCCACTTGTTGACTCTTTGTGCCTGACGCCTGGCGCACACGACGTCCCGAGTTGTGCCAAAGTGCCAAAATATCGAAGCGCGTTTTTTTTTGCTTTCCTCGAGAAAAGTTACGCGCCCGAGAGAGGGGAAAAACTCCGAAACAACTGAAGCGCAGGTGGAAGGTAATATAGCTCCGTTCACGGTCAAACTTGAGGCTCCGGGCGCCTAACTTCTTATCGCCGTGAAGCCAAAAGAATTCCTTTTCAGTCACTGAGAAATATCCCGCATACTTCACTGGTTTCTATCTAACGCATCTGCTCTGTGGACGCGTCAAACTTTGCCAACTGAGTGCTGCGCGCTCACAATGAGTGTGTGTGAATGTGTGAGTGTGTGTGTGTGTGTGTGTCCGTGTAATGTGGGTGTGCAACTACGCGAGATGCTGGGGCGGGAGGTCAGAGAGGCAGATCAAAAAGACCTTAAAATACACTTTAGTCTATCTATGTGACTGTCTGTCTGTGTCTGTGTCTGTGTCTGCACTGCTTTCCTTCTTGTTGGCACACACACACCTCTGCAGAGTAAAATGGAAAGGAAGCATACCAGAACTTCAGGGAAGGCAAGGAAGTTCCTGAGGTTAGTTCTTGGGTATTTCACTCGTATTGACTAATTACAGGATGCAAGTAAATTCATAGAATAACATGTTTTCATAACAGTGAACAGGATAAGACTCAGCTCTTACTGTAAATGACGCCATTTATTTGTCTTCCCTGTGACACAGTATGCGACAGGAATAAGTAGAGCTTGTGCAATAAAAGTTGCATTATTTCTGACTTGACAAGTGCAGTGTTTCTTCTTAAAAACAATCAAAAAACAAACACTTTAGAGCAGGGGTCTCAAACTCCGGTCCTCGAGGGCCACTATCCTGCATGTTTTAGATGTTTCCCTCTTCCAACACCTGATTCAAATGATAAGCTCATCATCAAGCTCTGCAGAAGCCTGATAACGACCCTGATCATTTGAATCAGGTATGTTGGAAGAGGAAAACATCTAAAACATGCAGGATAGTGGCCCTCGAGGACCGGAGTTTGAGACCCCTGCTTTAGAGAAACTATATTGAAATACAGGCCCCAAATTGGAATCTTGGTGCCTTAAAAGTGAATCCACAAGTGATCACTGAATCACAAGTTAGAAAACCTGTGATCATTAAGACCAGATGTCGCTCACCTGTAATTTCCAACTAGCCTTACTGTTGTTAGAAGATGACCTGTGGACCTATGAGTTTTGTCTATCTTCATCTGTACACCGTGGCTCTACATGGGAAAAGGCGTTGAAAAATCTCAATGTGGGACTTGGAAAGGATGGAAATGGACAGAGAAATATGAGTAACTGACTAAAAATCTGTTGAAACGCTGCTGCAGCAGTAATCAGGAGGTATAGAATGAGTCACAGTGCCACTAATCAGAGCTGCAGTCTTCCGAAATTAATTACTGCTACTTGCACAATTGCACAATCTAGGTCTGAAAAAAAGGCAGGCAGCTGCTTGAGACTTGGCACAGGGGTTATGAGCGGAAACTGGCACAGCGCATAACTATATTTCGTATGAACATTGGCCAAGGAGAATAAGTTTGATGCACTGCAAGATAAACATTACTGAAGAACATGGGAACAAACCTGATGGATACTGGGAGAACATTCTTTGGTCAGATGAGGTCCAGCATGTTTGGTAGTAGTGGCCATGATAACCACAGTGAATGCATAGCCTTGACAGTGAAGCACAGTGTGATGATGTGGGGCTGCATCAGTGCAAAAGCTGTCAGGGAGATGACATTTGTAGATGGTGCCATGAATGTTGCTGGATATCCTGGCTGACAAGATGACTCCCACTCAGCAGGCGATTGACAGAAGTGGAATATTTCAGCATATTAATGATCCACACTGCCAAACATCACACAAACGTTTCTAAAGCAGAAGACAAAAAGTGAAAACTATGACCTGAGCCAGCATGTTGCCTGACTTGAATCCAAAAGAACACCTTTGGGATTTCATGAAGAGAAAAGGCAGAGCAACACAACCCTTCCAGCGAAAAGCAACTGAAAGTAATTGTCTCTGGAGAAAGCTGGAACATCTCTCCAGAAATTTTGTATCTCAGTGCCAAGGAGGATTAAGTCTGTCTGTCAAAATAAAGTTTGACCTATGAAGTACTGAAAAAATAAAAGATTTGAATCTCAGTAGTGAAAGGTGTGCTGACTTTTGTTGTTGTCGGTATAATAAGTCTAAACTGTTAAACCCTATTGTTCAAGTAAGAAGTCAATGCAGTTACAGTAACATCTACAGTAAGCTGACATTTAAGTGATAATGCACCAGGATGTACTCACTTCTGTCATCTACTGTATCATCCACTTCACGTAACCCACTTTTAAAAATGTGGTGTTGCAACTTATCTAACACAACACAGGTTACGTAATGAATCCTGGAAATGGATTGTCAGGAATCATTCAATAGGCGACTGAGTAAACGTAGACCATTTCAGACGGGCATTATGTTTGAAGTAATTTCAGGAAAGTAAATTTCAAAGTGATTTGTCCACCACTGTGAAATGTCAAGGTTGTACATGCTGTATTTGCAGTGAAACAAAGCAGTTCCTTCAACATTTCATCGCTGGGTTTATAAATGTGTTTCTGGCAGGACTTAATTCCCCTTAAGGAGCGCTCACAGACAAGGTTAATCATCCCCTTTGGTTCAGTTGCTGTTTTTGTCACCTCCTCACTCACTCACTGGTCAAACACTTACTGTTAGCAGCTCCACTTTCATTTCTTGTCAGCCATGTCCACGCATAACCGTCACCGAGTTATTTAGACTTTATGGGATGAACTTGCCAACTTGAGGATTCTGCCGACTCAGCACAAAGCCCTCCCATTACCCAGCAATTGGCTGATGACTAATGCAGCACCTTTAAAACTTGGAACCACTTAGGGAATTATATAGGTTATTAATAGAGAGAGGAAATTAATTAAAATTAAAAGCTATTAGACTACCCTGCTGAGCTTCAAAGGCATATGCACCCGGGGAGTGAATTTGTAAGTACACATAAAGATCGCTGGCAGGCACAAAAGTATCATACACCATGAGCTCACACACACACACATACACGACTTGCCTAACTGCATTGAAGCTGTAACCCGCCAAGATTGCAATAACAATATCTGGACCTCAACTTGACTTGAGGAAAATGAATCACATTAACGGTAAAAGAAAAAAACACAGACCATGTGATAACCGTGTTGATGCAACAGAAGGTACGGTAAATGCTTCTTTACAATGAGGATATTCTGTAATACTGGCTTTAATGTGGAGTAAGAGCATTAATACTGTTCAGTGGATTACAGCGCAATGCCAGTAGCAGATATAGTCATAATCTTTCTCTTACTGTATTCTCCACGCCTTCTCCTTTTCTCCTTTCAGTGTGTGTCTGTGTGTGTGTGTCCACAGCATGTGTCTGCTTGAAAGATCTTGCATTTGTCTTGTCTTCCCTGGAGCAATCACACAGAGCATAGAAGTACTGTAGCCCTGTTGTCTGATATGTTTCTCTCTATATATATATGGTTTTGAATACATGACTTCATATTTTGTAAATGCAACTTTTGATCTGTGAAAGTCACACAGAAAAATTAGAGTTATTTACTTTAGTCGTCCAGAGTATATGTACAGATTTCCCTCTTGGTTTACAAGGATGTCCTCAACACCCACACCTAATTTGGTGGTAGCAGGCCTAATATAGCAGAAGCTTGGCGTATGCGAGTGTTTTTGAGTGATTCTCCCCCATGCATTGTTGCTGTTTTGTCACCTGTTGTGTGTGACACATCATCCTGTTTTGAAATTTTGAAAACGATTTTCTCGATTTTTTTTTAATGATGGGGTAGGTGTCGATGTGATTTTAGCAATTTTTAAATAGGTAGCTGAAGTGTTCATGAGAAAATCGTGTCATACATTTTTTTTTTAAAGCAGGATTTTCTATATATCTTCAAGCACTTTTCATTACAAAGTCACAAAACATTATTAGAACTTCAAAAGATGTGACTAAATTGTTCCAGTCATCTTGGAGGTCTTGCCAAACTTCTTCTGTGGATTTTAGCTGTCACATTGGTTTCTGTTTCTTCATGTAATGTCAGACTGACTCTATGACGTGGTGATCGAAGCGACCATAATATGTGTTGCAGAGCTCCTTCTTCTTTTTTGTCACCAGAGATAGTTCTTCATGACTCCGGCTGTATGTTTAGGGTTGTTGTGTGCTTCAGAATGAATTTGACACTGATAATATGACTCCCTGAATGTATAACATAATGGATAAGAATCCAAACATCTAAAGTGCCTAAAACATCTGGACTGAACTGAATGTGCTCTAATTCCACCCATCACAATTAAGCAGAAGTAGCTAATGACGATACTGTTAGTACTTGTATGTTCCTTGATAATCCAGGGTTTTTATACACAAAATCACGCCAATTCATGTACCCTGACTAGAAAGTGTTTGACAAACAAGGGTAATTTCAAAGACACTTCTCTCTTCTCCACACACACACACACACTGTTAGAAGTTGTTATAATGGAGTGTCTGGTTTTGGTCCAACCGGGCCCGTTTCCCAGAATTGGTGTGGTCCTGATAATAAATCCTTGAACGTGTGTGTGCATGCACATATGTGTGTGTATCTGGTCAGATAAACGGCATACTTATTTTATGAACAACAGATCTCCTCAGGTGGTGTTTTTGGGGCCAGTGTCTGGTCCATCATGATATGACTTTGGCAAAAAAAAAAAAGAGCGAGAGAGAAAGAGAGAAAAGAGATGTAAAGGAGAATGAAAAATCCAGAGAAGGATGAAAAGAAAGGGAAAAGGGGATGTAGAACAGGAGAAAGACAGAGGGTCTTTGTTATGTTTGGGAATAAAAAACCAACACTGAAATTGAAATGAGGTCAAACTGTTCTTTTCGGAGGAACGGAAGACAGCAACGGAAAGAAAGGGAGATTAATTAGATTCTGAGCAACAGTCAGTCAGTCAGATGCTTTTTAGGCAACATACGTATTCACTTTTATGTCTGAAAGTGTGTCTGTCTCTGTAACATCACTTACAGGACAACTATGTAATGGTCACTCTGGGCTCTATTTTCCTGAAAAAGGCAACAGAGACAAAAGCGTAGACTTGCATCCTTGCATCCTTGCATCCTTGCATCCTTGCATCGAAGGAAACATAAAAATTGTTTTTGCCCTATTGATGGCTTTGTGCCTCCAGGAGAACAGTGGCCTACATGTTTACACAAATGTAGAATTGTTGTTTGAGATCAATTGTCAGCTGATCTCAAATAGTTGTGGTTTTATTTTGATGAAAAATGACTCACATAAGCAGTACAGATATCCAAAAAATGTCTTTTATATGTAAAGACACCTGTTATCACTGGCCTCCCCCACATCCAAAGTATGTATTGTTCTTTTATGCATTGTTTTTGTGTTTTCTATCCGCTCTCCTTTTCTCTTTCCGCTTCACCCTCGCCCCAGTCAGTCGAGGCAGATATCCACCCTGCCTGAACCTGGTTCTGCCAGAGGTTTAAAGGATTTTTTCCTTCCAGTGATGTTAAGTGTTTGCTGAAAGGAAACTCTGCATTTGTTGGGTTTCTCTGTAGAATTTTATAAAGTCTTCACCTTACTATGTGAAGTGTCTTGAGATAAATTGGTGCTTTATAAATAAAATAAAATAAACATTTTGGCTTAAAATGTCAGTGTCTCTGTGGACAGATTAATGAGATCAATCGCCTAGACGCCACAAGTCAAAGGTGAAGAGGGCAAAGAGCACCATTCTCCTCCTTTTCTTCTCTGCGTACTTCCTGTTCCCCGTCTCATCCCCTGCTTACCTCTTCATCCTTCCATCCCTTGGCTTAATGCCAGACGAAGGGGGATTAGTTTTGTAGAAGGAAACGTGCCCAGTGTTTTAGTGTGGATATGTGTAGCGAGTGTGCACTGTGGGATCTGTGCACCTACCAGCTTGGGAGCTACAACACAAGAACTAAAGTAAGCTTTAGTCATTAACCTATACGAGACAGAAAGTAATGAGTAAAGTGTGAAAAAGAGTTGTAGAATGGACAGTGCAAGTAAAACGACGGTACTGTAGTGTTGCAGCAGTGGCATTCTGATTTTAGCTTGTGCATGTAAGTGTTTGGAGTAAATTGTTCATCCAGATGTGTAGCCACAGTGGATTATGTTGCACAACTGTGATGTGTGGTTGTTTTCATAGTTACCGTCTGCAGTAAATACTTGTTACTGTTGCAGTTTTTTTTAAGTGAAAAGAATTGAAGCTGACGACAGCAGCTAGGAAGTTTTTGAAGGAAGAAAATTGCCAGGTTTTACACAGCTACTTTAAAGTAGCAGTTGGTCTTTCACACTAGAAACATTCATTTTCACTTTCAATTTCTGCTCCTCATCCAGATACGACTTGATAAATTGGTCTTTTTACTGCTGGAACTACAGAAATTCTGCTCATCATTTGCTGAATTTTGCGGGTGCTTTAGGTAATCTGTAAATCTGTTCAGTCCAAATGTGTCACTAGCTGTGACTGATTTATTTTAATCCATCGTTCATTTAACTCTACATCAGTTCAGGTCGTCAAAATACAGCAACGCTCTTCTGAAATTGTTTCATTTCAATGTGTCCCTTCTAGTCAAAAGGGCAGATTCCTCCAGGTTCCCACAGTAGCCTGTCTTTCTTGGCTACCCTCTGGGAATCTCTTAATGAGCACAACATCTGTGTATGTGTGAACGTGAAAGTGAAGTGTGTGCTGACCCATGCGTGTGTGTGTGCGTCGCAGTATGATCAATGAGGCATGCCATTCTTGTAAGGTCGGTTTTCATGTGCTGCGCTTGCATTGTGTGAGTATGTAGAAGGGGAGAGAGGTGAATGCACCTTTGTGGATGCATGTTGACGTGTAATGTTTAGGTGACCGTGCATGCATGACGGTGTTTGTGTATGTGTGTGTACATGTGTGTTCTGACATGTGTGGAACATGCTGTGTACCGCTCCTGGCTTTCGGTAATTAGACACTCTGTAACTCCAGGCTGAGTAATGACATCTCAGAGAAAGGTGACCCAGTGACCATCATGTGTGATGCATACTCACCACAAGCGCACACAATAGTCACACACACATGCACACAGACAGACACATAAATCAGTTGTCAGTCTGACAGTAAATAGTATGATGCATTGTTGAATAATCACCTTTTCCACTGTTAATGTCAAACATTTAATAAGAAAATATGAGCTATTGTAATCTGTTTATGTGACATGTGGCACTAGAATACCTGTCAGATTCATTTATTTATTTATGGAGTTGTTTAATACAGTTAGGATTAGAGCAATTACTTGCTTTGAGTGTGTTTTCAATTCATGGCACCTTTTTCCCATCAATGATGCCATATTAGAAGATTCATCTTGAGAAGCCATGCAAACCCGACAAAAAGATAAACAACTGCAGCTTCTTAGAAAGTTATGTTTTGTAAATTGTGTTCCCATCTAAAAGTGGGATCAAGTTACCATGCAGCTGGCTATACTTTTTCCACCAAATGAAATTGTGCCCATGTGCTGGCTGTTGGCTGACTGGAATGCCCCCTATTACAGTGAGGCATGGCTGAATTTACTGAACAACTGGAGGCATCTCTCTTAGAAAATTGAGAGGCAAGAATCCTGTCAGGGGTGTCTTGGTGCACACATGATTTATGAAGAAATGGAGCTCCCTGGGACAATGGATGCACAAATGGAGAAGGATGTGTGAAATGCTACATATTTCTGGCGGCGGCAGCATGCATTGTCAGTATTGCACTGATCCCTGCTTCTTGCAACTTGGCATTCAGGGGGACATAGAGAGGTCCTTGGTCAGGGAAATGCCAATAATTGAGCTGCTGGTTTGCGACAACCTTGTCCTGAAAAGGCTCAGTAGACCAGAGGGATGGAATAAGTTCCATTCAGGATGAGATTATTTGCAAATTATCTGAACGTGTGAAAGCTGATATAAATAGTAAATGAATAAAAATCTACTTTAGAGCTTGAGAGCAAAATCTGTGACTCTTCGGGGAAAAAAAAGATTAAATCTTAATAGGTGGCAGTAAGGTCAAAATAGGGATTGTGTACAGTATATTCAGGTGTACAAGGACGGACTACAGAACAAGAGCCAGTGTGCACTGTGCAGCTCACAATCTTGCACTGAATGAATCTGTTTAAGAAAACAACGTCTGTTCTGGGTCTTTAAGTATTTTTTCTTTTTTTATTGCAGATCATCCAGCATTTACATCTATCTACAGTGAGGACTGAATGTCTTTCCTGCTATTCATTGTGAAGAACTTCAAGGAGCACAAGCCTCACAGAGTGCCAAATAGGTGAGTATAGCAAACTCATACTAAAGATCCATATACGCACATGTAGCAACATGACTTTATGTGTGTTTGTATTGTACAATGCTAAAAAGGTTTGTTTCCTTTATAAATCTGAGTAGTCTCCCGGTCAAAGGCTCCATACAGTTGTTAATTGTTGCAGTGTTCAAGCTGTTTCATGTACTTATGCTGCATCCACTGTGATGTCCATTTTGATATATCGATGGTTATTTTTTTTTTATCGGAAAGTGCTTTTTTCTGAGTTGTATATTTGTAATTTAAAGTCTCTTGCATACATAGGCTACAAGGTCTTGATCCACAGAGACTGAATTATTGTTAGGTCTGGACAGAGGGCATGGTGGTGTGATCTACACCTGGACTTGGACTGGGAATTGCACTTTTCTTCTACCCTTGAAAAAGTTTCATTTTATGTGGAAATGACTGATATTTAATTTCAACCACAGACAGCCTCCCTAAGGTGAAAGGGAAGATGTGAACCCACTTGTAATTAATAGACCTTTACTTGAGTGCATTTTTTGCCACACTATCCACCTCATCTCGGCTAGCTCTCTGGCAATTTACCGCTGGCTCTGTTGTCTCCATGTCATTTTATATGTGACATAATTGCTTCTGGAAGATACGTTTTAAACATATTATATCTGAAATATAAAATGTTTTGCAACTGGCAAAGCTGGAACACCTCTGGTCATCTGAACTTTATATTGGATCATTACTTTGACTGTCACTGAGGAAGTTCCACAGTTTCACAAGAACACAAGTGCGGGTGAGATTGCGGACTTAGAAATATGTGTGTGTCCGTTCTTTTCCTATCTTGACAACCAGTCATCTGATCTACTTTGCACTTGGCAGGTGTATAGCTGGGGACCCAAGGAAGTGCAGTGTTGAGTTTGAGGTTGGTTGAACAAGCAGTCTTTATCTTGTGGCAAAAGTTGATTTCTCTTTAAAACTGTATTGTGAGTGGGCCTTTGGCTGCCCGTAGCAGGAACCTAAGTTGCCCCTGTTGGAAGGTAACATCATAAAAATCAAGATTCCAGTTTGTTGTCTCTAATGGAAGACATCAGAGTTAGCAACCTTCCGAGTAGAATTACTCACTATCTCCTGCATCATATGTAGTGTCACCCTAATCCCACAGATAACGTCAACAGCCAAGTAAAATCAAGTCAAATGCAATGAACTCATGAAATCTGCAGTTTTATTATTAATGATTAAACATTGCTGACAGCAGGTGGAGTCAAGAGAACCAGAATTAGAGCCAAACACACCATGTCCTCTTAAAAATAACCAATAATTACATGAACCAAGATTTTAGCACCAACCTGTTCTGTCAGACAAAAATGTACGCTGATTAGGTATAACATTATAACCACCTGTCTAATATTGTGTTCACACATACACACAAAGAACATTTTCTCGAGCATCTAAATCCAAAAAAACAACCAACAAAAGAGGTAAATAAAACACATACTGCAGCTAAGGTTGTCAGAATTATATTTGGCCTCAATGTCCATGTAGTCTAACTTCTTCTTCAGTAAATAAAGGTACCAATTTATGATATTGTATATGTTCAACCTATTCTCATCCATATTGGCTTAAAATATATTTCCAAAATACACCGATCAGGCATAACATTATAACCACCTGTCTAATATTGTGTTGGTCCCCATTATGTGCTCAAAAATGCTCTGAGCCATTGGACATGGACAAGAGGACCTCTCAGGGTGTCCTATGGGGTCTGGAACCAGGACGTTGGCACTGGATCCTTTGGGTCCTCTGGCTTGTGCAGTGGGGCCTCTGTCAATCAAACTTGTTCCACTGCATCCTGTTGATGCTTGATCACAATGGGGTGTAGGAAGTCTGGAGGTAAAATCAACATGTTGGGCCATTGTCATGTTCCTCAACATGTTCCAACAAACAATTGTTTGATGTTTTTCCATGTGGTGGGGTGCATTTTCCTGCCAGTGACATTAGGGATTTCCATTTGGATGATGGAGTGTGTTTGTTGTGGGACAATGTTTATTTGGGTGTCTAAGTCTCATCAACACGGATGTCAAAATCCAAGGTTTTCCATCAGAACACCACATCGTCCCAATATGATCAATACTATTCACTTAAAAAAAAACCATCAAAAATACATTCAACTTGTATTGATGTGCATTTCCATTTAAAGATTCAAACGAAAAATAAATGAAAATGCCAAACTTAACATTTTTCAGTCATGCCACTCAATTCCTTCTTACAGCAGCCTTAGGCTAAATCTTACCATTTAACAGTTCAGCTGAACAATTTGTGTTTGGAGAGCACCACTTGCAACAATTCCTTGTTGTTTTGCCATTTATTAGTTTTCAAAATGTGTTTCCTAATCATTTAAAACAGCTCTTACTTTGGATGACCAATTTAGTTTTTTTGTGACTGCAGGTATGTGTGCGTTCTGCTCTGTGCATTTGTGTATTTGTTCAGATCCTGCAGTTTGTCCTATGAATCTACATGTGTCTATGTGTGTATATGTGTTCTTTGTGCATGCTTGTCTGTTGTCTGATGTGTTTGTGAGAGATTATCAGAAGGTGGGTGTATTAAGCCGGCTCGATACACGAGGCGAAGGGAGGATTATTATGACAAGCTTATCTGCCTTTAGAGTCTCTTTGCTCCAATGGCGTGGTTCTCTTGTCTACAATTTGCAAACATACTGTATATAAGGTCAACTAATAGGCATTAAGTGCAGACATAAACACTCACTGATATACACACATAAATTAGAATGCATATGTAATTAGTTATTAGTAGGTAGACACGTAGATTCATAGGATGAACTGCAGGATCTGATCTATCAACATGAACACAACAATAGTCTTGTTGGCCTCTAGATCACAATATGTAGGTATCCACTAGATATATGTGGACTTATACAAGACATACAGTACATACACACACATACAAGAGATAAAAGCACTTACAGTACTGCATTTTAATCACATTTAGATCAAACATACAGAGAATGTGCTCATCCCCCTGCCCCCCCAACTCACACACACTATACATGAACAAAACGATACACACTGCTCCCCTACAGAGCTGATAACTCCTAATAGCTTTAGTTCCTTATTATCAAGCACACAGCAGAGCCATAAAATGCAAAATTGCATCCTTGATGGTCATTACAAGAATAAAAAGCACTTTATTTACTGCCTAACCATTAAATACCAGAATAAAACACAGGCACAGTTTTCCCGTCAGGATCTAGATGCAATTTGTGTTCCATTAAAAAGTAATTCATAATTATTAACTTAAACTCTCACATTGTTTCCGGCTTTACTTGTTGTAAACCCAAATCTGTTGTACAAGCCTTGCCTCCCAATGAACATGGTGGTCTTATCGTACTTCCAAAATGTGTCTGCAAAAAGAAATCAAGAACAACTAAAAATCCAAAACTTCTCTGACTTTGATGTTTTTTAGTGCAATCATATTTTAAAGTGTGTTTAATAAACCTAAATATAACCTTTGGTAGCTTCATGTTGGAGCATTCACTGTAAACATTCTTTGAATCTTCTGGCCATGTTACAGAGAGGATGATCGTGATCAGGCATAACATAGGAATCCTTTACTCAGATTCAATTTAACCTAAAGCCAACTCATTATTACTAAGTAATAAAATGTCGCAGGGACTCTTCTTTCTTGTGATTGTAGCATTCTGCTTGCACAAGAAAATCATACTAATGTTATATTAGTGAGATAATATTTATTAATATATTACACATTATTATAATCATATTGACACTTAGGAGTTTAGGTTTGCAAGTATTTGGTCATAATCAAAGTATTGGACACCCTGAAATTTTGATTGAGTGATGACTCTTGATGGAAGATCAGGGGATCAAACTTCTTAGAGTTCATTCTAAGGATATTATGAATATCTCTACAAACTTTTGGAGAAATCTGTCCAGTAGTTGTATATATTTTTCAAAAAGAAACATCAGTCTTTCGGTGGCACTAAGTAGATTGACTGTTACGGGATCGCCAAAGTCAGTTGGATTCCTCCTCTGGGCACCATGACTGCATATATGCTATACAATGTCATTGCAGCTAAAACATATATTGATATTTAAGGCAGTCCTGGGTGGACTGACTCCATCCCTATAGCCAAGTTGCTGAAGTCATAGGATCCATCAATCCATCCATTATCTATACACTACTTAATCCTCTGTAGGGTCGCAGGGGTGCTGGAGCCGATCCCAGCCGACTCAGGAGAAGACAGAGGACACCATCGACAGGTCGCCAGTCTATTGCAGGTCTACACATAGAGACAGACAACCAAGAACACTCTCATTCACACCTACAGACAATTTAGAGTCAACAATTAATCTCAGCAACAATTAATCTCTCTTGGACTGTGGGAGGACTGGAGTACTTGGTGAAAACCCACGCTGCACAGGGAGAACATGCAAACTCCACACAGAATGATCCCAGGTGTCCTAACCGGGACACGAACCGGGGATCTTCTTGCTGTGAGGCAATGGTACTAACCACTGAGCCACCATGCAGCCCTCACAGGACCTAAAAAAGCATAAATGAACCACAACACAACAAGAAATGTAAGCCACCAAATCACAGTACAATCTGCAACAGCCATTTTAAATCAAGTCAGTCAGAAGCTGAGAAAATGATGATGAATAGCAGATAAATGTTTGGTGCAAACTTCATCTGGGCATACTAAGAGATACCCCAGAGTGGTCCAGCAATATACTCCAGCCACAGGATCCCCATTACTCATAATCTGTGGGGATCAGGTGGCGCTGGACAAGGTGGGGGTTTGATGATGCCAGCAACAAATGGCAGGCAGCGCTCAGGTGTATGTTGATGAAATGATTTCTGGTTTGTGAACTTCTTCACTGAGTAATAGAGGGAAATGAGAGTTTCAGGCTTTGACCCAGAGACATACAAAATATAAAAGCCTTCAGGCAATATTTTGATAAAAAATAATGAAGTCGGGAGAAAAAAATGGTGCTATCCTCCTAAATTAATCTGTGTCAAGTAATGGAATGAATCCTGTAATAGGTAAATAAATGGTATAATATGAAAATGGCATTTTTTTTAGAGCTGTGCTGATAGGAGATGATGCAAAACCTACAGATGATGCTCATAATATCTGTGTGATGGCATCTTCAGTAAAAAAAAGCAAATATCAGAGCTCACTGGTGTATTGAAATCAACCTTTTCTTTCCATATATTAATTTTATAGCATATTTTCCTATTATGGATTTGTATGCAGCCATTTTCACTGCCCTTTTAGTGCACTTAAAATCCAATGTTAAAGCAAATTATGCAATGTAATCTTTACTAAAAAAATGTCTCCACTTATCCACGACTCATTGTTGATAAAGTGGATCCTCTTCATCCTTGTGATAGATAATCTGATGTTTAAACTACTTAAGTTACAGGGCACACTTTATTAAAATGATATGTATTTTTGTGTTCTGGGAGCTAGAGGTCAAATTCTGCTTATATTAGTGGCCAGAAGCAAGCTTTAGGTTTGTTCCATTACATGTTTAACTTGTCTGTGTTAGCTCAGTCAGTGTGTCACCATTTATAAAGGGCACACATTGTGAATAATTTAGCTGATCCTGACATTATAACGACACTGTAGATGTGCAGTATATTAATTAATGGGGCGGTATATGTAGAAAAATACGTGGATAAAATGTTTGAATAATTTGTCTCCTGTTGAATCATGATGTTGTATAACATACATCGATCAAGCATAACATAATGACCACCTGCCTAATATTGTGTTAGTCCCCCTTACGTGGTCAAAAATGCTCTGAGCCACTGGACATGGACAAGAGGACCTCTCACGGTGTCCTATGGGGTCTGGAACCAGGACGTTGGCAGTGAATCCTTGGGGTACTCTGGCTTGTGCAGTGGGGCCTCTGTCAATCCAACTTGTTCCACTGCATCCTGTTGATGCTTGATCACAATGGGGTGTAGGAAGTTTGGAGGTCGGATCTACATGTCGGGCCATTGTCATGTTCCTCAACATGGTCCTGATTGTTTGATGTTTTTCCATGTGGTGGGGTGCATTTTCCTGCCAGTGACATTTAGGATTTCCATTTGCATGAGGGAGTGTGCTTGTTGTGGGACAATGTTTATTTGAGTGTTTAAGTCTCATCGACATGGATGTTAAAATCCAAGGTTTTCCAGTAGAACACCACATAGTACCAATATGATCAATGTTATTCACTTCACTAAATTATCTTTCTTAAATCTCTTGGATATTTTCATGTTTACGCACCTGCAGTATATTGTGCAGGTGCATTTTTTAAGGAATCCTGTTGTTTGCCTAAGTGTGTGTGTTTGTGTTGATGGTGAAGTGGAGGCGTCTGGGGTTGTGTTTCTCATTCCCCTGCAAAAGAAATAGGCGTCGGAAATGTCAAGTAGCCTCAAATGGCCCATTAATCCCCATGCTTCACTGGTGGTGGTCTGCAGAGGTATTTACTATGTTGCGTGACAGGATGCTCAAGCACACACACTGAGCTGGCTTGGGCAAATACATACATTCAGACACCACCATCCCTTTATGCACTCTCATTATTCTGGAAATAATTCTTAAATTCTTTTTTGTTATTTTTACCTCTTTGGGAGCTTAGTGGAAATGGGTCAGTGACCTGTTTTGCATTTTGTTTTAAATTTGTTCAAACTTCATTTATCCAGGGAAAGTCTTTTCTAGCAGTGGCCTATTTCACATTCACAAACTTACATTTTGTTTAGTCGCAGCAGGACACCACTCACTGTTGACCGCTCAGCTGCTCTGTTGAAGCAATTTATGCATCTTCTTTTGTTTTGTTGTTTTTTTTCCTGTGCTAGTTTTTCAGCCAATTCAAGGGATCAAACTGATGATCCTCTTCTCAAAGGCCTTCTTTCACATTTAGGTCACAGCCACTTAAACTGATACAGAACTTCACAATAGTCATGTAGAGAAATGTTTGCCTTGTTATCTAGCTTTTCTCATCGTGTAAAATTACCTTGCACAAATATGTGGGACGCCGAGATAATTAAAGTAAGGTGACAATGAATGAAGTGATGTTTTGAACAGCATTATGTCCTTATTGCATCATTGCTGCAAGATAGATTGCGATCATTGTAAATGATGTTTTTGGATGTGACTAGACTTCCCTTAACTTTCTGGATCAAATAATTTCCGACACACAGTGCATGAATGGGGCCCCAGCACGCTGGACAAAGAATGTTTAGCGATTAATTTCCTCACCTGCCAGAAGCAAACAAGAATATCTGGCAGGGAAACATTTTGGACAGATGAGTCCATTACAATGATAATACAGAAAATGACATATTATTGTGCTCATGGACAATATGTGCCACTGGAATGAGGAAACAGGTTGGAGAGGCAGACACTTCACATGGAAATTCTTTTTTTTTTTGTCTAGTCACCGTCAACCCATGAGCCACCAAGTAAATATGACATACATCTGAAATGAAATCACTAAAGTATGTTTTTTATTTACCATAAACGGAGATTTAATACATTAGTAAGTCAGATTACAAGTATTGGCATTTCTGCTTATGAATTCAAGTCATATGCTTTGAAAAATTAGATCATACAGCTATCCTCTCAGTACTTTGGACAAGTTGCTGACCTTCATTTTATTAAGATGCTGCTTTTATTGCTATTTCACAATGGATGTTTCCACTGTGTGATTTTATGCAAAGCAAATTACCTTAGGGGCAATATAAATTTATTTGTCCATTATCTTCAAGATGCAGCAACATACTGTATGCATCAGTTTTAAGAAACAACAAGGGGAAGATGGATATACTGTAACTTGAACATTGTAATTTACCAAACACGGAGAGTAATATAAATGACTTTCTTTTCCCTTGGCACAGGCTCAAACTGTTGCTGAATAATGGAAAAGATTGATATTGTTTTGCTGCGTCCCACCCTGGAGACAAACAAACTGGGCAACAACTGCTTGTGTTACTCCAATTATTTACTTGCGAGTGATTCATCCCCCTTCAGCTCGTACTGCAGTATGATTGGCACAAAATACATACATACTGTAAATAAAGATGGTGAAATCCTTCTTACAGACAGTTGCACTTGGCTGAAAGAGATGTACTGCTCGACGGGCCAAACGCTGGTGTTAGACTGCTATTTCGTTCATTGCACCTTCAGGCACTCTGAACAAAAGCACCCACTTCCATTCACTTAGTGTGTATTACACTTTACAGTATTTTTTTCTTATTCTTACATTCTCGGCCTCGGGGCAAATAATTTTTGGCAGTTTTGGGGAATAAGTAATCAGATTGGGATGTTTCTTTTCTATTGTGTAGAGGCAAAAGGGAGAAGATTGGCGTGTGTTAGTGCTGAGAAACAGACTGTCAGGCATATGGAGACAGAATGAAAAGTGGAAAATAAGTTATGTCTGCGTGAGAGAAAAAGAAAGAGTGATACATATAAATGGATTGCAAAGTATGAAGTATATCTACATTCAGCCAAAGTACACTGCTGATTCAGCTGGATGATCAAACAGTCTTGTCTTGTATGCACAGTTTCTCTATTTTTTTTTTATCTCTTCTGTCTTTTCATCTCCCTCTTCTCTCACCCCTTTCTCTTTCTTTGCCTTTTTTCTTGGGGTCTCTACCCCTGTTTTGTCATGGATAGAAAGCTTAGTAGGACATAAGACAGTTTCCTCCCAGAATTTTAAATGTACGTGCTGCAGGGCAAAAGTTTTCTGCAGCAACTGCAGCAGTCTTGTTCGGTTTTGTAAATGCTGGATGTGGAAGTGTATTAAAATGGATAATGTGTTGCATTTAGTAACATAGACCGATCAGTCACAACATCATGACCACTGACAGATGAAGTGGATAACATTGGTCATATTGGTACTATGTAGTGTTCTGATGGAAAACCTTGAATTTCAACATCCGTGTTGATGAGACTTACACACCCAAATAAACATTGTCCCACAACAAGCACACTCCCTCATGCTAATAGTAATCCCAAATGTCACTGGCCTACCCCTGCAGGAAAATGCACCCCACCACATGGAAAAAACATCAAACAATGCTTGTTCCATGTGGTGAGAGTGTAGGAACATGTTGAGGAACATGACAATGGCCCAACATCAACAGGATGCAGTGGAACAAATTTGATGGACAGAGGCTCCACTGCACAAGCCAGAGCACCCAAAGGATCCACTGGCAACGTCCTGGTTCCAGACCCCATAGGACACCCTGAGAGGTCCTTTTGTCCACGCCCAATGGTTCAGAGCATTTTAGAGCACATACAATATTAGGCAGGTGGTCATAATGCTATGCCTGATCGATGTATGTTTGATTGGTACAATCAGACATGTGTGAGTCTGATCTCAAATGATTGGAGTCGGCTGCAGGTTGACAGTTTTGGAGTGAAATGTCTCGACACTTATTGGATGGGTTGCCATGAAATTTGCTGCAGACATTCAGGGTCCCTGGAGGATGAATCCTATTGACTTCCTCTGGCCTCTCATCTTGTGCAGTGCATCAGATCCCAATTTCATTTTGCCTGATCCCTTTTAATACCCCCATACTTGAAGAACTACTGATTTCTCATCAGCTGTACTTGGTGTTTAGTGTGAGGTAGCAAATGTAAGCATGCTGGTAACATTAGCATTTAACTCAAATTGCAACTGTGTATAAGTACAGTCTCACAGTGCATAACCATAGAGTCTTAGGTCTCTATAACTTCTGTTCTGTCTCTTACTTGCCGTGTAATATTTTCCTTTATCCAACATTTCCCCTCTTTCATCACATCTATCTTTCATTCTGTCCATCTCCGTTTCCTCCTCCTTACCCTTTGTCCCCTCCTGCCTCCTCTAATCTGCTTCTACTCTGACTCTCACCCTCTACCTCTCTCCACCTTGCTCCTCCTTCTCCCTTCCCTCCCATTGTTACGCTCCATCCTCAGTGCCTTTCATCCTGTGTCCCCCTATCCCTCTGTGCCAACTCCCTCTTACCTCTAATCATCTCTCGTTTTTTTAATTTCCCTGGCAGACAGCTCCAGTGCTGGTCCATTTAGTCACAGGCTTTTAATTAGGAGAAAGCAGATTAGGAAGGCCACTTTCCACCCTGCTAATGGTGTACACGCATACACACACACAGCCACACATGCACAGAGGCGCCGAAACATAAGAGCAATGTTATTCATTCAGGAACGTCTTGTGTTCGTATTTATGAACACATGCTGTCACCAGAACTAAATCAGTGCATTCAAAGTGTGATTGTCTTGTTTTGAAATATTTAATTTATGGAAAGATGGATCTGTCACAGTGAACTGTGGATTTCGATGGAGTTTTATCTAAGACATTTGACAAATCGCTGATCCAAACTAATTTACAGACGCAACTGTGCGCACTGGGTAATCAAACCATTATTATCAACTCTCAAATTAGCTGACAAATCATCAGGTATGACCAGCTCTGAGTTTAACATAGTCTAGGGCTGCAGTCTAGGTCTTTATGAAATATTTAAACAGTTGTTTTTGAATTAGTCAATTAACAACTCATTTATCATGCACTGAAAAAAATATGATTTTTGTTGCTATTATTAAATAAACAATGAATTTACCCCAATTAGATATATTAGGGGGCTTAACAGTAGCATGGTTGTTAGCACCGTCACTTCACAGCCAGAAGATCCCCGGTTCGGGTCCCGGTTAGGACACCCGGGATCTTTCTGTGTGGCGTTTGCTTGTTCTCCCTGTGCATGCCTAGGTTTTCACCGGGTCAAGTCCAGACAGTCCAAAAACACGCTGAGGTTAATTGATTATTCTAAATTGTCCGTAGGTGTGAATGACAGTGTGTTTGGTTGTCTGTCTCTATGTGTAGCCCTCTGATAGACTGGCGACCTGTCCAGCGTGTACCCTGCCTTCGCCCGAGTCAGCTGGGATAGGCTCCACCACCCCTGCGACTCTACAGAGGATTAAGCGGTGTATAGATGATGGATGGATGGATGGATGGATGGATATATTAGGATAACAATATATTAAAATACAAATAAATAAATAGGCCCCTTTATCAGATGACTGACCAGTAAAACACTCTTGCTCAGCAATGCTTCTTCTGACCTGAACATGTCTTAAAATTGAAAATGATCATGACTTGGATTCAACTTATCACTGGAGTAGCATACAGTTAAGATCATCAAGGTCAAATGTACTGTAATGCTATTTTACGCCATTTTCTCACTCATACATGACCTTTAAAGTAAACAAAAAGCATAAAATGGCAAAATAACAACGTTAGATGACGCATGGCATAACAGCAGCACTGCAGAAGTTACTTTGTACGCAGAGGAGATGAAGAAACACATAGAAAATAACTGAACATGTTTGCACTGATAATCTTTCATAACTTATATCATGCTCGACTGGGGACGAAGAGTAAACAAGATTGTGCTGTCTGCTGCTGCGGTCTTAACAAAGCGCTGCGGGATGCCTTCGCTTCAAGTGCTCGTGCAAAAGTTGCTCTGGTGCAATGAGCCATCTCCAGTTTGCATTGCTCACAGAACACCACACTGTCTGGGTGTGTGTCGGAAGTAATCCCACACTTTACATGATTGTGAACAAGTTTCCTTTTCTTCATCCAAACACATCCGAGCAGTTCCTCAGGTCCCCAGCGATACACCCAAAAAAGTTTCAAATGTACTTTTGTCAATACAGTATATGCAAAGAAGAAAAGACAGGCAGGCACACACATATGCACACACACACACACACACACACACACACACAAACATGCACACACACGCACGCACTCACACGCACACACACACACACACACACACACACACACACACACACACACACACTGACACTCACACTCACACAGGCAGAAATTCCTGGATTTATTAGCGCAATAACAGCCGGTCAGACACATCAGAGCTCTTCTAACACAGCTGTTGAGTCGTTCAGGGGCTTTCGAGGATTTTTAACAAAGTCTAAATGATCTCGTTTAAGCACTGTGATGACTTATTGAGCAATGGCAGGCCTGATGAGCGGAATAACAGCAACAGTTATTCCTGTAACAGTTGTTACTTCAAGTGACGGCTTGAGAGAAATCCTACTTGATCTTGCGAGATGCCAGGAGTGAAAAGAATGAATTATGACTCATGGAAAGTGGTCTTTAATTGGCGTGTGGGAGGATCAAGACCAGCTGCAGCTGTCATAACCTCCACATTTAAAATGGAAATGATAATGCATAGTTTAAGTGTGAGCAGAATGTGCGGTGTACTGTAAATGTATAGCTTGTGATAAGCAGCATTCAGTTCAAAGAGGAGATAAGAGTCCTTTGTTCGGACCCCTGGAGCTTCAAAGAGCAATAAAATATGTATTACATGTATAGATTTCAATCATGCAGATATGGCTAGTCAAATCCATATCCCCACTGTGCAGTTAGCAAAACTCAAAATATTAATCCAATTTATAGCGAAAGGAGATTATCACAGCTGACAAGAAAGTTCACTCGCTACCCCATCTAAGTCTGCATTTCTGCTTCAGCTACTGCAGATTAGTGATAAAACCTTATCTCCATTTGACAAAATGCATGTTACTTATTCCCAGCACCTGACAAAATATAAACACAGCTCTCCAGGGAGGAAGTGTCTGCATGTGACTGAGTGTGTGTTTGTATCTGAGCCTTTTAACATCCTCCATCATCAAACTCTTGTTATCTTCCAGTATTCCAGCATGTGTCTTAGTGTTTGCATAGGCCAAATTAGTGTGTTTTACGCATATTAAGTGTTTTCTTCCTGTATATGCATTCAGCGCACACTTACACACATTTAGTTTGCACACGTTATTTACGTGTGCTATTCATCCTAAGAGTGATGTGAATAAACATAAATTTGTCCTCCGCTGTTTCCTGCTGGGCACCTATTGTAGTGAGAAACTTCACCAGCTGTTCTTTCTGCTATAGAACAACAAAGCCAGACCATGATATGCGCTTTGTGTGGATGTTTTAGTCTCCTCAGTATACTGTAATTGTGCATGACTTTGCAGTTTGTGGAGAGAACTGCAAGCTTCCTTTTCGACACTGTTATGCAAAGCTAGGAAGAGCAATGTGCAAGTAGTAGTTGTAAGTGCTCCCAGTCTGACTCATTCTTTAGCCTCCCTTGCTTCCGATACCCTGACTGGCCTGTTACTTACTGTAACTCGCGTTTGCTTTTGTGGATGTTTTGCACTTTTCAAATTACAATAAGTTTCTCTAAACTTTCCTTCTGTTCCGTGAAACACTCCCACACACACCTCCAAATGCTAAACCAGTGCTACTGTTTATCATTACCCAGACGGTGAATCATACAGAGTGAATGGCTGGCATTTTAGAAATACAGAAGAACCGTCAGTTTTATGGTTTGCTCATTAAAACAATGACCCAGTGATGCCAGTAAAACCACACAATTTGTCTCATCATTTAGTGCTAAGTTCGAAATGAATCATTTTCCTCCACTTGATTTATTCCTAAGAATGATTCTTAAACTTTACTGAGCGATAAAATCAGATCCACTTAATACTTTCACAAACCAACTGAATGAACAGAAAGTGTCACTTTTAACTGATTGCATTTAATTTGTGACAAGATCATTGCCATTTCCTCGTTCATGATTGTTGATGAACATATTTGTCCTTCCTCGCTGTGACATATTAAAATCGCTTCTTTGCTCTGTTTGTTGATTCGCAGCTGATTAGTTCCACTGAGTAACTTAGTGATGTATGGGTTGCTGTATAACTCACTGAGTTAAGGCGTTACCACGTTGGCATAGGTTGCCAGCAGTGGTCGTGAGTTGGAGTCCTGCTCACGACCTTTTGCTGCGTGTCTCTCTCCTCTCTATCCCCTTTTACTCTATCAATAAAGCTTCAAAAATCTCCCCCCAAAAAATAATATTAAAAAAAAAACTTAGTGATGTATTATTTTAAGTCAGAGAGAAAGTGTCTGCCGGGCTGGCATGAAGGCATCAATGCTCTCCAACAGTGAGTTCATATGTTTGTGTGAGTGTGCAGGTATACACGTGGTGGTATTTAAATGTTGTGTTTGAGTAGGTACCAGGGTGTCTGCATGCATGTGGCCGCTGAAACCTTAAAAACAGAAACTGTTACTAAAGCAGGGTGGAACGCTTCTTTTTCCACACACACACACAGATGCACACAAGCACACAAAAGCACACACAGACAGACAGACCTAGATATTAATTCCAGCTACTCAAACACAAGTAATTCTCTTCAGGGCTGTTCTCTTCTTGCATCTTTCTTCCAGCCTTGAAGCCTGGCGCAGCATATCATAGAGAAGCAGGCGACTCTCTCTGTGTCTGTGCATGTTGTACATTTGCACAAATTATATGTCCTTTTGATGAGCAGAGTTAGGTATTACGTGTTTGTTAATTGCACTGTCAAAATAAACTGTTCATGATTTAGCAAAATCTAGTCCAAGGTGCAAATTCTGAAGAGAATGACAACATATTATCCTGAGTGACTCCACTCTGTCCATTTTCCCTGTATGTGATTCAATTTACAGAGAAAAAAAAGAGTCAAGATGTCTGAAACACATGTTCATGTATGCATACTGATGGACATACACTCTAAACATTATGTATGTTTGGATAGCCACCCATTTAAGTTTTTCAGGCTCCTTTCTTTAGCACACTTGGTTTGAAATGAAACATATTATGGATTAACTCAAATTAACATTAAACTGCCATGTCTTTAATTTGAGTAGGTTTATATTAGCATTTAATGAACCCTGTGGGATATAATGGGCCTTTCAAAGACTCATAGCCCACATGTTTCAAAAGTAATTAGACATGTGGTTACGAAGCATCGATTTGCCTTGGTATATAATCAATTAATGCAAAAAAACCAGCTCACACCTAGCACTGAGTTTTCCGAGAGTTGAGATTTCCCATTAAGATTGTGCCACTCAATGTAGGAGGTGACAATGCAAGTAAGGAAGACAATTAAAAGCACAGGATAACTAAAATGCTAAAAGATCTTGTAGACCAAAGAGCACAAGACCCTTCTGGATAACTTGAAAATCTTTTGAATACTGAAGAAAAACCCTGTTAGAATTGCACAGCAAAGAACTTGCACAGTAAAGAATGCTCTCCTGTTTCCCTGCCAACGATCAAGGGAAGATTTTGTGACTATAACCTCAGAGAATTCCCCCTAAGAAGGACCGACAAAACAAAAATGAACTGCTCTGAAAGTGATGGAACAAGAAAAATGTGAAGAAAATAAAGACTCAAAGCAAACAACCCGATCTATCAGACATGGTAGAGGTTCCCTCATGACTTGAGCATGTATGGCTGCCAGTATAAGTGGCACAGTGGCATTTACTAATGGTTTCACTGCTGCTGGACAATGAAGAGATATATGGGGGTAATATCTGTGCTCAGATTCAGCCAAATGATCCAAACTCCTCAGATGACGTTCCATCGTTCAGCAGGACATCCTAAACATACAGCCAAACAAAAGAAAGGTTTGTCAGGTTAAAGAGGTGGAATGACCTGACAGGCCTGAGCAGGCATCCCAGACCAGAGCTAAAGGCAAACAGACCCTAAAACAAATGAGTGGCTGCACTGAGAACCTGGGATGATGTAATATCTGGTGATGTCTGTGGATCAAAGACTCCAGGAAGGCACTTACTACAAAGGATTTTCCCAAAAATATCACATATGATGAATTTTACTACTTCATATGTGCATTCTGGATTCCTTTTCGGTTCTTAAACTGGGGACATTTTGTGCTATAAGAGCTCCCTCTCAGTCTTTTGTATATTGATGTAAGGCTACACAAATTGCAGCTGAGACTTGGCACTTTAATGCACAATCCATTACTTTGTTTCAAAGTAAATATACTGAAGCAAAGAGCCCTAAGAACAGAAAAACGTTTGACCAAATACCTACAGTCTCGACGGCTCAGCAAGTAGACCATCTAACTTAATAATGGCACAATATAACAGTCTTTCTAATAAATCTTCTCTCTTGGAAGTGGTAACCTCACAAAATCAAGCAACTTCTTCCAAGTTTGGTTTATGAGATTTAAGGGGTTAGTCCATCAAAATTACCCAAAACCACATTTTCTTATTTGGCATCAGTGGCATCTAGCTGTGCAGATTTTATTGCAGAAATCAATTTTGATCAATTTCTGCTGTCACATTGAGACAAATGAGGTGAATGAGACTTTGTTCATGGTTTTCAAAGCAATAAAAAAGAACTGAAAAATCTGTTATTCATTAGATCAGTGTCTATTTCTTCTATAGAGACGAGTTCCAATCAAGTCAGTGGATTATCCAAGGCATCAGGAACATTGATTTTGAAAACTGCTGGATGAGTTGGTGCAGTTTTCTATTTTGAAGATCTTTAGCAAAGGCCAGAGGCAGTTCAGCAAGTAATGTGTTCATCCAGTCAGATGTAGAAGACTTTCAATCTGATGTCAAACTGATGGAGAAAACTGACAAGTATACTCTGTACTCTTTAAATTATGCCTGTCTCTATATTATGTGTTTATGCATCTATGCACAACATATTTGTTTACAACCCTGTCTCACTGCATTCATGAACTGCACTGGCAGAAGGTGGTTGGGGTAGATGGTGGGTAAACAAAGCATTCAACTCTCATACCAGAGACTGAGGTTCACATCCAGAGTCATGTGTGTCATTATATTGAGGCAACAAACCCAGCTAGAACTGTTTTGTTCCAATAAGGTTCTGAGAAAGTTCTGCAAGTTCTGCTTATATTTTAAGTAGGGAGTTTTCTTCTAGTTCCCAGAATGTTCTTCTTAAAAGTACGATAACTAAAGACAGTCTAAAAACATTTGACATTGTTTGGCCTAACATTCTCAAAGCTGAATGTTACACTGATAACGTTCTTTATTTGTTATCATATAACACTGTGGAATATTGTAAATCCACCTTTGATAATATATATCATTACAGGAGCGTCTCATAAAGACTATTGTGTCATCTGAGGTCTCTACAACATCTTGAAAACATTGAGAACATTCTTCCTTTGTTATGGAAATGTCCTATGGAGCAACGTTCGATAATGTGTTCCCTCAGGAAAGATGCTAGATATTCTTTCTTTAATATATTACATTACAGGAATGTTATAAAACGTTCTGCAGAAAAAACATTATGTCATCTAGGGCTTTGATAACATCTGGAAAACATTTTCTCAATGTTAGTTTGAAAACGTTATGCGTAACGTCATAGAACATTGTGAGAATGTTTTATAGAAATGTGTTATAGTTTGTTCCTTCAAGAACATCCCCAAACATCCCAAGAACATTTCATTCATCACATTACAGATTTTCTAAAAATCACCTGACACCTCGATGACATCTGGAAAACATTTCTGGAATGTTGGCTTTGTGAACATTCCTCTGATGTCATGAAATGCTTCCTACACCGCTCCTTGAACATTTAAACATTTTCTTTAAAGAATTATTACAACTTGTGGATAATGTCATCCAATGTTATGGGAACGTTCCCTACCAGCTGGGAAAGGACTTTGGTTAAGATCATTAGATATAAATAAAAGAGTTTTTGCTGGAGCTGTGCTCGATATTTTTTTGTTTTAAACCACACCACAGTCTTTCCTTGATCTTTACTTAACCAAGCACTAAAAGTGTCAAAACAGAAGCCACAAAAAAGGTAATGGTGCTGCAGTCTGCACTGAAAAAAGCAATTTTTTTGAACAGAGGAAGCAGCAGCAGAGAAAGGTTAATTGAAGAAACTCATTAAGCTACAGTTCACTCCAAAGACAAGACAAACACTCGGTGTGTCTCTTCACCTCTATCTCTCCATCAGGCTCAACACTGTCTTCATGAACCACTTACCTTCAGTCTGCTCTTTGATGTGCACAGACACTCCCACAAACACACATTTTTAAATGTTATACTTTTAAGTTGTCAACCTTGAGATATTTTATGCACCATAAAGACACAGAGTTCATTAATATTCCAGCACAAATACCACTAATTATACCAGAATGTTCACAAATATGAACGCACATGGAAGGAAAATACTGTAGCGTGGTTTCCTTTAGAGGAGAGTCAGAATGTGAAGTTTCTCAAGTGCCATTCAGTCTGTGAATGTCAATCTTCTTGCCTTCCATTCCTCAGGAAGGTCAGCATTAACTCTGGAACACACACACAAAAAAAGGAAAAGTCAAGGCTTTCTTTTAAGCTTTATCAGATATTAGTCATCACACACATTCTAATGCAGTTACACAAGCCTGTGGAGGAAAGTTATGAGCAGAACATGTGGTTAGAGTCTCTCTTGTGCTGTAAATCTCTGTATGTAACGTTATGTGTGCTTGTGTCTTTGTGAAAGATGGGGAATGTTCTGCTGTTGCCTGTCTTCGGGCTCGCACGCTCTGAGTGTCTCCACAGGCCTCAGACTTGCACTTGTGCAAATGTTCATATATATTACATGTATGTGTGCACCAGTCATCACTCAAGATGGCCAAGTGGGTCAAGACAGTACCTGCCAATTAAGCTCTCACACAGACACACTAACATACAGCTGCTTAAGGCCAGTCAGCTTCATTAAGCAGTAGTAGATATCTCAGTATATAGTCACAGCCTTTTAACCTCCTGCCTAATAGTGAGTAAATATGCTGCCAAAATGATTCTGAAATGTTGGTCCATGGTCACGGGACTTCTACATGTGTCCTGGTGTCTGCCACTGGCATGTTGGAAGTGGATCCTTTGGGTCTTGTGCACTGGAGGGTAGGGCCTCTGTAGATTGGCTTGCTCCGGCACATTATGTGAATGCGTAATCAGATAGGGATCTGGGGAGTTCGGAGGCCAGGTCAGCGCCTTGGGCTGTTTGTTGTGTCCCTCAAGCCATTCCTGAGCAGTTTTTGCAATGTGGTGGAGGGGGGCATCATCCTGCTGTATGAGGCTGCTGCCGTCATGGAGGGCTGTTGCCATGGTGAGTGTGCCTGGTCTGCAACAATGTTCAGGTGGGTGGTACGAGTCAAAAGTACCATCCACATGAATGCCAGAACCCAAGGTTTTCCAGCAGAACGTTGCATTGTAATGAGGTGATCAGTGAAATGAACTTTACCTGTCGGTGGATTTAATGTTGTGCCTGGTCGGTGTAGCGATAGCATGTGGGTGTGTGTGGGTGCAGCGTATATTTTTTTCATTTTATTACTACCTATTTTACTTGAACTCTCTTCTGTTTTGAGACACTACAGCAAAGTTTTGTACAATATAATAATAAGCGAAATAAATATAAGGGAATAAGTGAAAAGGGATAACCCACACTGAAATATACACCAATCAGCCACAACATTATGACCACTGAGAGGTGAAGTGAATAACATTGATCATATTGGTACTATGTGGTGTTCTGATGGAAAACTTTGGATTTTAACATCCATGTTGATGAGACTTAGACATCTAAATAAACACTGTCCCACAACAAGCACACTCCCTCATGCAAATGGAAATCCCAAATGTCACTGACCTACCCCCACAGGAAAATTCAACTCACCACATGGATAAAAACATCCAACAATCAGGAACATGTTGAGGAACATGACAATGGCCCAACATGTTGATTTGACCTCCAAACTTCCGACACTCCATTCTGATCAAGCATCAACAGGATGCAGTGGAACAAGTTTGATTGACAGAGGCCCCACTGCACAAGCCAGAGTAACCAAAGGATCCAGTGCCAACGTCCTGGTTCCAGACCCCATAGGACACCCTGAGAGGTCCTCTTGTCCATGCCCAATGGTTCAGAGCATTTTTGAGCACATAAGGAGGACAAACACAATATTAGGCAAGTGTTCGCATTGTCATGCCTGATCAGTGTATATTATAGAGTTTAACATCTATTATAAATACAAAAAATAGTTAGCATTTATCCACTAAATTTTAGTTTGGGTAAAGACTATGCAAGTAATGATTTGCAGGATAGTAGAAATCAGAAAGAGTGAAATTGATTTGTAAAGCCACAAGGTCTCCCTCTTAGGCTAAAAGCACATGAACATTAACACTGAAGGAGTACTGCTGGATCCACGAGGGAGGGCATTGATGGGCAGAGAGGTACGCTGCACAAAAACTACCTCATGTGTAAAAACTCATAAAAAAGCCACAGCACCACATTTGCAAGACAAACCATTCAAAAGGATGTGATTATACTACCATTCTTGTGCTATCTGCTCATTAGCTCTAGTAATGTGCCTGCCCGGTTTCGTGTAGGACTCTGGCAATGAGTGCACGGACAGAGTACATGCAGGTAGGCAAGTATGTTGTTAGATAGGCAAGAGCAATTGATTTATCGACAGTGCAATAACTTGATCAGTTTTACTGTGCTGTGAATACACTATTCAATCTTTACTGTTTTATTGTACTTTTATTGCCACTTTGCATTAATCCAAAAGGCGCTCTGTTTGTACAGTAGAGAGCACACGGACCACTCAACAAAACCTTCACACGTGTCTAACTGTATATGTGTGTGTGTATGACTGTGTGTGTTAATTAGTGTTTACAGTGTTGCTCCCCAGCCAGTAAAACTAGAGCAGCAATAAAATAACCTAATTGCCCTCGCAGCCCCTTGAGATAGAGAGGGACAGAAAGTAAGAGGGGATTTAATGAGTGAAAGAGGGATGAAGGAAGGAATGAATGAAACTAGGGCAATTAATAGAGGCTGGAGCAGAACTGAGAGGCATTCTGAATTACAAACACTATTCCCAAATAACTCTTTAGACCCTTAAAGAAAGGACGGTGATGCATTTTATGATCTCTGTTGTTGCTAAATTGATGCCAACATCAGATATATGCATTTTACCTTTATTGTTACCCTCATGGGTAATTTCACTTATCTTTACTAATTAGACTGATTAATGTAGATCAATGTTTGGTGCATCAGTGCTGGGAATTGATAAGGTCACCTATTTCCATGTGCTAAGAACTGTAATGCTAGTAGTTCTGCCCCAAGTGCAACCACTTACACATGCAGAGTTCCGATGTCAGGTGTTATTAGCTATATCTAACTACAACTATTAAAAAAAAAGTGTGTGGACCATGTGCAGTCTATTTTCGTGCGTTTCTTAAGGAAATGTCTGCTTAAGCACAATTTAAAATCAAACTACTTTTGCTTGAATTATTGAACGTTTCTCCAGGAGCAGTTCAAATGCTAAGTGATCTGCTTCTGCGTGTCGTCTTTTTCATGTGGCTGCAGTATCACTCAGAATGCCGCTTTTGCCTATTTATGTATCACTGAATGACTTAATTAATAGTCTGAGCACAGGCAGTTTAACTGGCTCCATCTAGCTCTGTTAGACAATCGCAAGCAGCCCTCCCAGCTGAAACATTCATGCATACGTGTGCGTGTATCTGTATGGTCATGTGTTTATGAGGAAAAATCTATATATACGTGTGTGTCTATATGTGTGTATGCAAAAAGAGACAGATGCACATGTGTGTGCACGTGCATGTGTACATCATGGTACGAATCATCTCTAATCTAAGATGCACGTGTGTGTGTGTGTGTGTGTGTGTGTGTGTGTGTGTGTGTGTGTGTGTGTGTGTGTGTGTGTGTTAGTGTATGCACCGAGGCCTTGGAGGTTCCCCTTGTCATGCATTCTGAAATTTGCCCTTCGGCTGTTCCACTGAACAGCTGCTCTCTCCTCAAAGGCTGTCTCTCATCTTCTGCTCTCTTTCCTCTCAAGACCTATCTCTCTCTGTTTCTGTCTGTTTCTCTCTCCATAGCTCATTTGGTGTCATCCCTTGGTTCAAGACGACGTACTTGCATCTATTCCAAAAGGAATCTACATGAACTTGCACCTGGTTACATCTCCGAGCACATTACACCATGTAAGCCTTCACACGCTCTTATGTTCTCTAGATTTAAATCACTCATCTACACTCTAAGACAAATCTGTGTATTAACAGTATATTTTAAAACTCTCCATATTACTTCAATAATGGGTGTATTTCTGTTGATTTACACTTTTCAATTACATTATTATCAATTGATTTATTATTGCCATGTCTTTATTTATGTTTGTTTATAAGAGACAATGTAATGAACAAGCAAACTTAGAGCAATTTAGAATAAAAAACATTTCAATTATTTTAGTTTAGCAATTAAGTTGTAGTTTCATAATGTTTTAACAAAAAAGTAATATAAGTTTATTACAAATTAGTTCTAATTTGCTAGATATTCTTTTTCACAAGAGGTAGTGTCAGTCTATGCACATCATCAACTGAAAAAAATACAATTTGCTGTAGATATAATACAGACATTTTTTTCTTTTAAAAAAAATACAGTAGGTGACCTATACATTTTTAATTACAAAATGCCTGGGTACTAAGCTACCAGGACATTTTCTGTTATTTTATAGATTTACTTGGCATTTGCACTTTTATACTGTAGATTACCATTAAATATCAGAAAATGTCAGATCAGATTTTTTACTGCAGATACACAGTTATATGATAGAAAATGTCCCTATTTTACTATTTTATGACAGATTTACCTATAAATGACAATAAAATGTCAAATTTTTGTTATAGATAGTCTATTAACAGACAGAATCTGGGTAAAGAGCTGCCAGTACTGAGATTTATTTATTAGGGTATAATCCCACTGAAAAACCAACCAGTTCCAGCCACTGTGTATCATTGAATAAGTTTTTTGAAACCTTCAGGTCATATAACTCTAAACCAGAGAGGTTTAAGTTATATGACTAAATAACTGAGATTCAATGTAACAGAGAAGATAGATTTATTTTTTTTCCAAAAAGGTCTTGTCTCTTACTTGACGTAAACCTTCAGTCAGACTTTAACCTTTTGACAATTGTGATAAAACTTTTTTAGGCTAAATGTCATTTCCACATAAACAGTAGTGACCTGACTTTATATGCTGCCCCGAAGCCCAACTGCTACAAAACAAGAATACAGTTCTGATCTCTTTTACTATTAATCTTTCAAACATAAAGTCTTTTATTCAGATGTTAACACAAAGTTTCTTACTTCCAGCTGATGACGTTGGATTTTGTCAAGTGAAACCCTTGATGTGTTAGCTGTAGTTTGCTAATGTCTTTGACTATAAATATGCACTTGATCACATCCACAAGTCAGCCACAACATTATGACCACTGACAGGTGAAGTGAATAACATTGATCATATTAGTACTATGTGGTGTTCTGATGGAAAACCTTGGATTTTAACATCCATGTTGATGAGACTTAGACACCCAAATAAACATTGTCCCACAACAAGCACACTTTCTCATCCAAATGGAAATCCCAAATGTCACTGGCAGGAAAATGCACCCCACCACATGGAAAAAACATCAAACAATCAGGAACACATTGAGGAACATGACAATGGCCCAACATGATGCAGTGGAATACGTTTGATGGACAGAGACCCCACTGCACAAGCCAGAGTACCCAAAGGATCCAGTGCCAACATCCTGGTTCCAGACCCAATAGGACACCCTGAGAGGTCCTCTTGTCCATGCCCAATGGTTCAGAGCATTTTTGACCATGTAAGGAGGACCAAATATTAGGCAGGTGATCATAATGTTATGTGGGATCAGGGTCAATGACATGCTAACAGACTGAGCTGAAAGCTATGAGTTGCACACATGTTTGGGTGGAGCTGTGTGAGTGTTGAGAGAGCAAGAAAAGAGCAGCAGTTATTGTAAGTCTAATAAAGTGGCATTTTGCCTCCCACACAGTACATGAACAAGTATTTTTCTACTAATTATGTATGTAAATAACATGCATCTTCCACTGTTAGCCAGCCGGGCTAACATTTACATGTTCCATGAGGCCACACATTCAATTCATTCCCTACCTTTTTTTTCTTTTGCTATATGGTTTTCAGTTTTTATAAGATGTACAAAGCTTGATGGTAATAGTGACTATTGGTTTGAAATGTGAAATAACAATCTCTCACGTTAAGATCATATGCATTTCTCATCTCATCCTTCCACCTGAACTTCTTGCTTGGCTGTATAGCTACGTAACCTCATGTCCTATTTTGCTCCGTCATGATTACTAAAGTCACTGGAGGCTGCTGTTAAAATGAAAGTAACTACACATTGTGATGCGCTCCAAATGAACGGGGGTCACAGTCTCAAAGCTAACATTTCTAGTCTTTGTAGGTGCATATTGCATCTTTTCACTCTTGCATTTTGTGTACTTTCAACTTAAATATAATGTTTAAAATTCATACCTAAATTAAAATTATTCACCCTTTGACTAGGTCTTTTATCATCTACATTGTCCCTTTTTTTTCAACCCCAACCCCCTACCCCTCTACCACACTTTTCAATTAGAGAAGGAACGGCAGTGAAACGCGACAATGAGGCATTTTTCTATTTCTTCAGGTCGAATAGGAGCAGGCTATTGAATACTGGATGAGCAGAGACTAAAGAGGAGAAGCGGGCAAGCTGGTGGCTGCTATGTGATGGAAGTGATACGTTCCTCTCTCCTGTGTGGCACAAAACAGAAAACGCCCTATTGCTCGTTCTCTGTGCCTCAATTTTTCATCATATCTAACACTACTCTCCATCTCTCATCATACCCTCTCTTAAATCTTTTTAACCGGTCCATCTCTCCCTCTAATCTTACCATCCCTGTGTTTCTGACAAACTCTTTCCCCATCTACAGCCCGCTCCCCCACCCCTCGATGAGCTCTTTAGATTTTTAATGAGCCTATATTTAGCCTTGCTAGATAGGAGGAATGTTTCTGAAGCATTTTTACCCTGAACAGCATTTCTCCTGTCACCTTGGACATTTTTTCCCCCGTCTGCCACATGCAGTTTATTCTCGAGAGTCTCATCCTTACCTTGTGTCGTTCGCTCTATCTACTTTTCTTCCAAGAGATTCATTATGACATATTAGATGCATTAGCCAAGGGGATGAGAGCCAAAGAGCCAAAGAGTCCAAACAGTAACAAGTTTAGTCCATTAGGAAGCCCTCTTTCTGCTCCAATATTGTGTGTCTCACATAAACATTCATATTTTAAATGTCCAGCAGAGATTTCACTAAAAAAAAGGGAACACCGTTGTCGGGGAGATTCTTCTTTCACATGCATGAAACTATTTTCTCCGTTGAAGTGTTTTTGAGTAAAGCTAGACAGTGATCAGACGCTCAATTAGACCTGTGTGTGTGATAGCCACAGATGGGTTTTTAGAGTAAGCAGGAACCCAAATTTCTTCAAACATCTTTAGCTTCAGTTGTTACCTTTATTTTTTTCTCAGTGTATAAAATTAGAATGACACAAAATAACAAAAAAAATGATATATTCAGAAATGCAGTAATCAAAGCACCGTATGATTTTAAAACACGGCCACCTGCCTGTTTACAACCAAGCTGGAATTACCTGTGACAAAAAGTCACGACCCCATCATGGAAACTGTTGGCACCTAACATAGTCTGGTTCCTCTGGCACACAGTCTTACTGACAAATTAGTGCTGGGTGGAAGCTGAAGTGAAATACAATAGCAGGAAACACATACACACTCGCTAACAGAGCAGTGGAAAAAGAATGGTTGATGTATAAATGCTCCAGAGACAGAACAAACATGCTGAGGCAGGAGAAGACACAAACGACACACATGCACACAAGGCTTTTCTCAGCTGTTAAAGCTGTTGGTGGGGGATCAGTGCTGTTCCATTAAACTTTAAGGGGAGCTTACTGTCAGGCAGCAGTTCTTTTATCACCTTTGGACACTACATGAACACATCTGCCACCGTCTTTTCTGTCCACAGGTTTTTGTTCTACGTCCTTCACTCTTCAGCTCTTTTGCTTTGCTTTTACCTTAAATTGAGCCTTTATATTCATCCCCTCCTTTAGACACCTGCTTCTGACAACAGGAGAGCCTGTAAGATGCTTTTTGCATACTTCACTATTTCTAAGAAAAACCTTTCTCATGCCCTTTTCAGGCAAGCAGTACATAACATTTCTGATTTTATCAATCTTTTAAATTAGACATGGGTCACTTTTACATTAACTGTCCTCACAATGTCATTCAGACAGTGACCCACCAGCAATATTAGTCATTCAGAGACAGTTTCAAGTGATGCATAATGCATAATGATGCACTAAGAAACAAAAGACTAAATCTAAACGTATAACAAGCTTATAAACTGGTATTTCATAAACTCAGAAGGAAGACTCCAACAAACACCTGGAAGCAAGAAACTACATTTCAGCTCTGGTTAACGTTTGAAACAACAACAAAACAAACAAACAAACAAAAAAGATTTCATTCATTGTTGTTGAGTGTCGTTAATCTGAGCTGTGAGTTTTATTATTTCTGTGGAGACGTCAGTTTGCAGCCTAATAAACATGAATTTGTAGCGCAAAGTGAACAAGAAGTGATTGTTTTGTGATTTTGGGAGCAAAACATGTTTTGTATTGATGACATTAGTGATGAAATGTAGAAAAGTACCATCTTACTTCTCTGTTAATGTGAAAGCATGGAGTTCAGACTTGTGCTGTGTTGAAAGTGATACAGAGATGCTACTAGGTCCAATCTACTAAGATTCACGGCTCTACTTTTACAGAAAAGTGAGCAGTGTTCTCATTTAGACTTGAAGCTGACACATTCACTTGTCAGAATAACGGAACTGACTGCATGTCCAAAAAGGACTTTAATATTTGGGGTTATTTTTCTGGTATTTTTACATCACGCCTTAGTAGCCTTTTTCTTTTGCTGTCCCTGCCCCATTACTACACCTTTCTCATTGCCTCATCCTCAAATTTGCTGTTCTCCTCTATCTTTAGCCATCATTTAACGATTTCTCACTGAGGTAATGTGTGTTGACAATCACAAAACCAGGCATTGATGCTGAATGCACTTAACAGCACATTATGAAAACCTGAATCACAATTAAAATCTTCAGCAGATCCTCATTAGGCATTTAGACAGACATTACATTTTATTTAATATATGCAAGTGAAATTAGCTTAATTGAACAGTAACAGTTTTGCCACTGCTTAGATTTAGATTACCCATGTGAAGAAGTCTTTTGTGCAATTAATTACATTCTGTGCTATTTATTATTATGCAGTCTAAACCTACTTCTGTTTCCTGTGTTAGACTCTCTGCAGTGACTTATTCACTCCAGTGTGCCTTCTTTTCAGAGTTTTCTTTGTTTGAAAGGTTGTCAGACGTCATCAAGGACAGAGTCTGACCTTGTGGATGTAGTATGAACACACATGTACACAGTTACACACTCACCTTTAATCAGGAAAGGGATGGGTTCCTTTTATAATAGATCATCATTCTGTGTGACAGTGTGTGTGTGTGTGTGTGTGTGCATGATGTCTGCCTTACTGTAGACTTACATGTGTCTCTGTATTACTGTGTGTTTGTATGTGTGAGCATGTGATGGACGATGCCAACAGGTGATCAGGAAACAGGGAACTCCAGGAAATTCCTCGGGGCATGGGAGAGAGCAGCCACAGGAATGTGCACATCCAACAAATGCGTTCAAGAGCACACACGCACACACATACACACATGCACGCTGACATACAAATCAAAGTACACATGCATAGTCCCCTGTGGTCCATTAGGTTAGCCTTTTTATATTTTATATTTCACTGTTTTTCATTGGAATGGTTCACTTTGTGGGAACAAAGCTAATCGCTAAAATAAGTAGAATATTGTAACTTTAAGGTCGGATACATTTTGGAAGGTCAGTATATAAAAACTGTTCTTGAAGAATACACTGAGATGTTTTTTTTCTGTGTGTTCATTTCATTTGCACAGCATTTTTATTGCAAATTTGGCTAAAGGTAAAGAAAAGAAAGTGACTGAATACAAGTTTTTTATTCTATCCTAATTAACATTAACAGTTATGTGAACCTAAATGGACAATACCATTCTTAATCAGCTAAAATCCCTAACAGTCAGACTACAGGTGGTGAAGGATGCAGCTCATTCACATTTTCAGTGCAAGCTACAGGAACCAAATCAGTTAGAATTTGTGATTATTCTGAGTTTTATGGCACAAAGTTCAGAGCAAAAAAAAGAAAAAAGAATGTGTCTGGGGGGGAAAAAACAAGTGAAACTGGTGTTTCTGGAACGTTTGAAAGTCAGTCTGTCGGAGCTGCAACACACAGAGCCGCTGCTTGTTTTCACAGCAGCCGAGTAAGTCCACGAGCTGCTTGTGCCTAACACAACCAGCAATCAACACAAGCTGAGAATTCACTTCTCTTTGTATCTAAATTCAGCTTGCTTGTTATCTCGGCAAAGAGAGAACATGACACTCTGATTTTAAAAAAGCCACTCCAAGGCACATCGCTCCTGCTGTGAAGCACACACACCCAAAAAAAAAGACTTGGCTGCAACTGTAATCATCCTCTAACTCCACAATTTATATTGTTATCTCAAAAAATGTTGTGCCACAACATATTCTTACAACACAGCATATAACAGGATTTAAAAGACAAGGAAACAAAAGATGATTCCTCACTAGTTTCCCACCTGCAAATAAATGCCAGTTTGGGGAGAAGTAATACCTCGCCAAGCTGGAGGCGCTGCTTTTGGGAAACAAATGCAAGGAGTGGGTGAGCAACGTTTTTTTTCCCTTTCCTTAAGCCATTTCATCCATTTTGGATAAGAAGATTCTGAATCAGGCCATATTTACTGTAGTTTCTCTCATTTTTACTGCCATTTTTTGTGTTTACTATACATACATAAAGTAATATGTGTCTTTTATAAGAATACTACATACACCGATCAGCCACAACATTATGACCACTGACAGGTGAAGTGAATAACATTGATCATATTGGTACTATGTGGTGTTCTGATGGAAAACCTTGGATTTTAACATCTGTGTTGATGAGACTTAGACACCCAAATAAACATTGTCCCACAACAAACACACTCCCTCATGCAAATGGAAACCCCAAATGTCACTGGTCTACCCCTGCAGGAAAATGCACCCCACCACATGGAAAAAAACATCAAACAATCAGGAACATCTTGAGGAACATGACAGTGGCCAAACATGTTCATTTAACCTCCAAACTTCCTACACCCCATTGTGATCAGGCATCAACAGGATGCAGTGGAACAAGTTTGACTGACAGAGGCCCCACTGCACAAGCCAGAGCACCCAAAGGATCCAGTGCCAACGTCCTGGTGCCAGTGTTGTCCAACTGGAAGTGAGTATTAACATTAAACTGCAATTACAGAATTGTGGGTCCATTATCATCCTTGCCATACCTGTATATATGTAAATTCATCATGTCATATGTGTACATATCCATATGTGAACTCATCACAACTGTACTATCCATATGTAAATTTCATTATGTCATAATGTACATATCTCATATGTAGATTCATTCTACCTGGTATACTGTCTCTGTGAGACCTTCTTTATTATTATAATATCTTTTTTTTTAGCCCTGTTGTACTTTTTGTAATTCCTGTGCTTCTTTCTGCCTTATCTGTATCCAGCTGCTGTTGCATGTGAATTTCCCCGGTGAGGGGTCAGTAAAGTTTATCTTATCTTAACTTATCTTATCTCATCTTGAATGAACGCAATAAAATTACTTAAATTACTCCTTCAATTGATCTAAAGGAAATCCATAAATAAATCAATAAACAATCAAAGTGATGAGGCAAATGTTGATGAAAGTTGATGCTGTTGGAATCGATAAAATCATGTAGCTCGCCGATATCTCAAGAGGCCACCAGTGCCTCTGATCTGCTGTTCGACAACATTAATTTGAATGACAATGGCCTCACGGTCAAATGCTTTTCTGCCAGAACAAGAACAGTTCTGCACCCACGATCAGGAAATATCATAACGTATAGGGATGGGGAGGTATGAGGGTGGTTTCGAGGCGCTGAACTTACCTGCTGTCTGCAAGAGAAGGAGAAAACTGATGAGACCGAAACAGACAAATGGTGTGTGAGAAGAAGAGAGAGGAGGGGGAAGAGACGGGGAGCCGGGAGTGGATGACAGAAAGCGGGGGGAGGTAATAGCGGTGGTGAAAGGGAGATAAATGGTATGAGAAAGTTAATAACAAGCATTGTGGTTCCTCAGCTCAGAGTGGAGGGAATAGTAGAACAGAGGAGAAATGAGAAGAGAGAGAGAGAGAGAGAGAGAGAGAGAGAGAGGGGGGAGAAGAGGAAAATGGCTGAAATGTGCATTCCCCTCTGCGGTTTTGGCAGTGATAGACGAAAGAAGAACGAGACAGGCAGAAAATGACAAGGAGTGAAACAAATAAGGTGGGAGACACAGATACTGCCTTGTTTGATATGAAGTAATAATAAATAAGAGTAAACGGCAAAATAATAGCATTTATGGAAACTGTAATCGCACACCTGAGGTCACGGAAAGGAAAAACCTGCAGCAACACAACCAGGAGATAAGGCGAGCGACAACCGTCAGGTAGAACAAAGAGGGAATGTTACAGCGAGCACATGTCTTTCAGTCTCTGTGATGCCATAAAGATGTAACTATAGTCATTATATTAGCTGATGGCCAATGACCTGTCAGTGGCACTTTGGGAAATGTTCCCTCCTTCTGGTTCATTGTGAACCTCAGCGCAGAGTAAAGTAGGCAAAACAAAAAAGTTCTCTTTCGGCCTGCAACCTCACAGACTTGAAAACATTTACTTTATAGAACAACACACCAGAAAACTTTTCAGTGCAACACAGTAAAGTTTGTTTTCCTTTTTTTTCAGAAAGATGGCTGTTGAGGTATTTATTTTGGTGTTTAATAAGGTATAAAATCTAATTCCAAAGCCATTTGATCTCTCACATATTTGAGAATATTTTTGGTAGGTATCAGCTGGATTTAAAGCTTCATATGTTAGAATTAGGTTTCAGCATCGTTTCATGCTAGGAATCTTTTTAAAGGCGTTAAATAATCTGTCATTGTGTTTGCATTTACATTCTTGTAGGTTTGTGAAATATTATCAGTCAAAGCCAAAGTCCACATGTAGCCAAGTTTAGTCCCGTACAATTTTTTTTGTGTGAATTAAACTAATAAAGTATGTCATACAACTTTAATATTGACATATAGCAGACAATAAATCACCCACTGAGAAATCAAATATGTTCTGAAAGTTTGATGTTATGTTTTTTAAAGGTACTGTGTAGTTTAACGTGTTAAAAGACAGGATTAAGGCATTTTTTTCTTGAACTCTGGTCTCAGAATCAAAATCAAATTTGATATTCAATGCTGCAGAAGAGGTTATTCTGAATGTACATGTATCGTACATGTATTTATTCGGCAGTTGATGTTCTACAATAGCTCTGTATTTATGAATCCTTACAGAGATTGTACACACATCAATAAAGATATATATTGTGAATATGGATGACAGTCTGACCATGGATCGTAAAAAAATGAATTCATCCATGTATCCATAATTTATGCACCGTTTTATCCTCTGCAGTGTTGCAGGTATGAATGTGAGTGTGCTTGGTTGTCTGTCTCTATGTGGGGCCCTGTGACCTGTAGACTGGCGACCTGTCCAAGATGAACCCTGCCTTTGCCCTGAGTCGGCTCCAGCCCTCTGTGACCCTACAGAGGATTAAGTGATATATAGATAATGAATGGATGGATGTCTTTGGACTGTGGGAGGAAGCCTTCTGAAAACCCACGCAGCACAGGGAGAACATGCAAACTCCACACAGGCCGGGAATCGAACCCAGGACCTTCGAGCTGTGAGGCGACAGTGCTAACCGCTGCAACACTGTGCTGCCCAACAGTGAGTTCAGTGACTTTGAATTCTCCTTTTTTGGATTCCAAATTGTTATTGGTTGTTGTTGTTGTGAGTAACACTTTGGCAGTATGTGATCTGTGTCAGAGATGCAAAGAAAAAAAAGCGCTGCACCCATTCTCACTAGTCCAATGTGCTCACAAACACTGACATTTCCTTAGTGTGTTGAATACCACTGCTACAACTGACCAGAGCGCCAAGCACATGGACCTGTGAAAAGTGCACTGAGGTACAAAGGAAGAATAAGACAAAGTGGGCTTGCATGATGATTGAGCAAAGAGAAATGCAGCAGTGACCAGAAGAGAGGAGATTTTTCCAATCTACTCCACCTGTCAAAAAATTGTCAGCAAGTGTGAGGGGTGATTGAGAAAATAAAAAGGTAGGAATGCAAGAAAACAGCTGCAGGGACACAAACAACATGTGATGGTTACACGTATGTTTGCTCTCTGTCAACATCGTCTGAGTGAGAGAAAGAGATGAAAAGGGTGTCTTAGTGGCTGGAGGGAGACTGACGTAGAGGGAAGAAATTAGTGTGAGACAGAAAAGAAGTATAATAGAGTTAAAGATAGAAAAATGACACTGGCAGAGGGAAGAGGCGAGGATTTTGAGAGAAAGAAATATGCTGTTGGTTCATGGAGCAAATGATATAATAAAAACAAGATACATATTCAGCCATGGAGAATGCATAAAGTGCTAGAAAATGCACTGCAGTTCAACAGCACCACAAAGGCCTTTTTAAATGTCTATTGGAGAACCTGGACAAAACCTGAATAATATACTACTGTACAAGTCCTCCAAATTAAACAGCAGAGTTCCTTGTTTATTCATGGCCTCCGGAATGAGACATGAAAGTGTTTTCTGATGAGATCAGCAGCACGACATTCTCTGTTTGTGCCTTCCAAAGCAGTTAGAATTCCCCGTCGGATCTGTGTTATGATGTGGCAACATAGTGGTTAAAGTTTGGTTAGGTTTGGGCCCAAAAATTATTTAGTTGGGTATAGAAAATGACTGTGGTTTAAGTTGAAATAAGGACTTAGTTTATGCTAAGGAAACATTGTGCTTCAGGTTAATATGATTATGTTGCTGAGGTTTGGCTCATCGGAGTGAGTATGGTCAAAAATAGACTGTTTGATATGGGGCACGAAAACATTTCTTGTGCTAATGTCTGATGTTTTGTTGACCCATCCACCCACCCTGAACTCTTCCACACTGACTTTGTTGCTTTATACACACACACAATAAATACCTGGGTTAAAAACTATAAACCAGTATGACTGAAGCAATACTTGGGTAACTTCACTGAGTAAAAGCTGGTTGTTATGACCTGGCTTTAGTGTGTAGAATGTTTAGATTACTGTTGTGCTGTTGGTGGTTTTCTACATATCCCCCCACAAGATCTTTGCCTTGCTCCTGTCACAATTATCACAACCACTAGAGGGCTTTGCCACCTCAACATTAGCGTATTGTTTTAAGACACTGAAATATGCGGGTAGGTCATGGAACAAATGATACAATGAAAAACATTGGTTGTGTTAACGTCTCATGCTTTGTTGACCCATCCACCCACCCTGAACTCCTCCACACTTTAACTTTGTTGCCTTATACACACATGAAATAAACACCTGGGTTATGAACTATAAACCAGTGTGGTCAGTGTGACTGAAGCACTACTGGCAACTTAACCCATCCATCCATTATCTGTACACCGCTGAATCCTCTTTTGGGTCGTGGGGGGGCTGGAACTCAGGAGAAGGCAGGGGACACCCTTGACAGGTCGACAGTCTATCACAGGACTACACTTAGAGACAGACAACCAAGCACACTCTCATTCACACCTACGGACAATTTAGAATCAATCAGTTAACTTCAGCATGTTTTTGGACTGTGGAAAGCAGCCGGATACAATCAGTGAACACAGGGGAGAACATGCAAACTCCACACAGAAAGATCCCAGGCCCAGGCCAGGACATGAAATGGGGATCTCCTAGCTCTGAGGTGCTAACAACTGAGGCACCATGCAGCCCCTAACTTCATCCAGGTAAAGCAGGTTGTTATCACCCGGCTTTAGTGTGTAGAATGTTTAGATTACTGTTGTGTTGCTGGATGAAACAGCCCCTTGTTTTGGTGGTTTTCTACCCATTCCACCACAAAATCATTGCCTTGCTCCTGTCACAATTGCCACAACCACAAGAGGGCTTTGCCACCTCAACATAAGCATATTGTATGGAGACACTGGCTGAAACAACTTGAGGCAGTTTTACACTAAAACATGAAACAAAATAGGGTTTATTGAGGTTGTAAATATCTTAACCTGCTGGTAGCCCAGTTTGCACTGTTGGCCTTTGTGAGCTGAACAGTTGTTCAGCGACAATGGTTTGTGCTCTACTAAGTGCATTCTAGCTGCTTACGTTACACTGAATGTGTCTATACAATTTGCTCTAAGGGTGTCCACTACTCTCTTGTGTGAGCAAATCCGTGTTCGAGTGTGTCTCTGCACTCCATATCTCAACACAGCCTATTTATTCCCCTTTAATGAATGAGTTCTTGCGTTATTTGTGTGAATTGATGCGCTTGAAGAATTGGACGTGCATGAGTGCGTGCACTAAAGCGTGCACACTGCATGTGCATGTTCCACGCTGCTATATGGCCATCATGCTGCAATCCTCGAGGCCCTCAGGGTTAACATCTTAGAGAGAGAGGGAGAGGCTGATAGAGTGACATAAAATGAGGTTTTAAAAAGAGCTACTGCAATAGAAAGAGCTAAAGGAGGGACAGGGCAGATAGAGGATTCTAAAGATGAGAGAGTGACTGACATTTAGAGAGGAGGAGTGAGGAAGATGGCCTGCATGCAATGAAGACACTTGAGAAGCATCAGTATGAATACGTTTTCACACAAAATCAGTGAAACTATGATTAATAATGTAGCAACAAGTATAAATGCATTAGCAAAATGAAGAAAGGCAGCAAGGAGGATGTGCTCCGAAGAGACCAGTGTGAAAGGCAGAAAAGGGAAAGATACTTTCAGTGAGAAAAGATGGAGCCAAAAACACTGACAAAAAAAAGAGGATGAGGCAAGAGACAACAAACAGTGTGGGTGACAAAATACTGAGTTTGAAGATCAAAACAATAAAAAGCAAGGGTAAAGAGCAAGTGAGGAAAAAAAAGAGAGATGAAAATTCATTTTATAGCTCTGCCTCCTGATGTTAATGCCATCACTTGATGTTAATGCCATCAGGAGACACCTCTGTGAAGTTAGAGGTGGATGAAAAAGAAGGCAGCCCAGTGTGTAAACAGCCAGCAGTTCCACGGAAATGCTTGTGCTTTGGGAGTTCTTTTATTGTTTTATTTTTGGTTCTCATATTAAGTCAGACTGAAAGCATCTTTTTTTTTCTAACAGGAGCTGAAGTCTGAGGGTTAATTAATCTTGTGTTCTCATTTTCTTTTTTTTCATTCTTTTTTCATCATCCATAAATATTACCAGGAACAAAAGTGCTTGCAGCCTTTTGTTTATGTGCTTTCACCTCAACAAAGTGAATTAAATTCAGCTGTTTTGTTCATAAAGTCACTAGCTAATATTTAACATGAAAGTAAAAGAGGTGCAGGCGGGAGTACTGCAGCTAAAATGATGACAGCTTGACATGGGGTAGCGCCATGTTAAATGGGATCAAATCACAAAGACAGGGGTTATAACGGTGAAGAGGTGGAAGGAAATTAAATTTATTCTGGAAGTAATGTCACTCATGCTATGTATGGTAATTTCCATTGCAGTAATGTTAGTTTAATTAAATTCTGTGCTTATGTGACAGGCACGATTGGCACCTGTAGCTGCAGCAGGGAGCTGTGACATGGAACAGCTATCCTCACAATCACAGAGCAGCAGATAAGACTAAGCGATTAATAAGAGACATGCTGCTGTGGCCAAAAAGAAGAGGAAATGACATTGCCGAGATGAAAGGGAAAGTTACAAAATAGTGTGGGAGGTGTGAACGAGGTAATAGAGAGTTAAAGAAAAGGGAGAGATGAATGAAAGATGAGCCAGGAAACATATGGAGGAGGTTAATAGAGAATGCTGAAGTTCAAGGTGGTTGGAGAATAAAATAAAAGGTATCCGTCTCATCGCAGAGGTGGAGGAAAATGGAACAAATCAAATCTTTTTTTAAAAAAAGTTCAATCTTTAAATCCTGCAGAGGAAAGAAAGAAATGGCCAGTGTCATGTAGAGATGACTCATGGTTGGGTCAAAAGTCCAAACACTTGGTTCATGACAGAAACTGTGCTGACAGATTATTATTCACTGCTCAGACGACTGACCAGATGTTACAGATGTACACCGATCAGCCACAACATTATGACCACTGACAGGTGAAGTGAATAACATTGATCATATTGGTACTATGTGGTGTTCTGATGGAAAACCTTGGATTTTAACATCTGTGTTGATGAGACTTAGACACCCAAATAAACTTTGTCCAACAACAAGCACACTCCCTCATGCAAATGGAAATCCCAAATGTCACTGGCAGGAAAATGCACCCACCACATAGAAAAAACATCAAACAATGTTGAGGAACATGACAATGGCCCAACATGTTGATTTGACCTCCAAACTTCCTACACCCCATTGTGATCAAGCATCAACAGGATGCAGTGGAACAAGTTTGATTGACACTGCACAAGGCAGAGTACCCCAAGGATTCACTGCCAACGTCCTGGTTCCAGACCCCATAGGACACCCTGAGAGGTCCTCTTGTCCATGTCCAAGGCTCAGATCATTTTGAGCACATAAGGGGGACCTACACAATATTAGGCGGGTCATAATGTTATGCCTGATCGGTGTATATACTGCTGTAGTCATTCTTCAAACTAAGCACATCATCAACAGAAATGGTGAGAAATCAACAAAGGCACTTTGATGTAATCTATATTCTACAGTTGTAGCAAATTCAAATGCCTGGGGTATATGCTCCAGGAGGCTGAATGCACATCTGACTGCAGCATTTGTGGAATAATCTGTGTTGCATCGTAAACTACCTGATTCTCCACCACACAGATAAGGCAGAAGCTGAAACTGAGCTGCTGGGAACAGAGATGTAATTTTCTGTGAGCTACCATGGGATGTTGAAAATGCAGTTTCATTCAATGTCCGCAGTGTGCTGATCATGATTAATCTGGTCCTAACTGACCACTTTACAGAAAAATGTCCAAGCACTTGATGTCAGTAACGAGGGTGTCAATTTTCAACATGCGGTTCTGCTCAAACATCTACTGCACTGATCCATCTATTTAATCCAGTTAAACATCTGTGAGGGAATGTGCCTGCTTGATTGCCCAATTAGATGCCCACTCTTTTTCACATTCTAATACCCACACTATATTTCTCTAATTGCCCACTTTGCATGAACTCATAGAAATTTGAATATCATTCATTACTCTGAGCTGTTCCCATCCACAGCATATGAATGGCTGTGTGTGGTTACCAGTGTGTACATTAGCCAAATACCAAAAGGTCAGAAGGATAGTAAACAAACTAAACATTTTAACATCAAGCTGATCACACTATGGATGCTCATGGGTACCTTAGTTTTCCAGGCCAGCAAGCACACAGAAAACACGATCACTCAATTAGATGCAGTTACAGCTGGAGGACCAGATACAGAACCCAGTTTTTTTAATAATGACATTCCAATACAAGTAAACTGCACTCTCAATTACATTTTGCAGAAAACATATTTTCCCACAGGACACATTTGATTGTGACATATCATATATCGTTCTAATCTCTGCCTTTTGTTGTATTTGCAGCTTTTCAGTCAACCAGTCATATATTAGACAGGGTGGGACTGATAACCCAGAAGATGTTGTGAAATGTCAAACATGTTATATTTTAACCCAAACCATGATATTTTCAAAAACCTAACCAAACAATGAGTGAAAACAAAACTTAGGTCTCCTGGGTGAAATTTGCAGGTACCTCTGACTGCAGTGTGCAGTTCGGGGCCGGAGCTCAACGTTGCTCAAAGTCGGCATGCTATTGGCTGAATCTAACATTTGATCCACTGGTGACATGGGCTGCATGTACAAACAAGCGCCGTCTTATGCTCCGAGCATAGTCGCAAACCTGTATTTGGTTCCACTCTGAATTGCTTTGATACGCACGTTCCTGAAGGGTTAGGATTAGGGTTAGGGTGAGGGTTAGATTGTCACCAAACTGTTGCAAAATGAAGTAAAGCTAAACGTTGAGCTCCCGCCCCGAACTGCACACTGCAGTCAGGGGCTTCTTGAAATTTGTGCATCGCATTTGCCACCATCACTCCTCTAAAATTCTAACGTGGGATTTGTGGCTCTTTGGAAGAGAAAATGTTTCCTATGACTTCATACTGTTGCGTTAGAGAAAATACGCTTCATTCTAAATGTAACTGAGGAAGCTGTTTAGTTGTATAAGAACATCATTTTTGGGAGGCAGGGTTGGGGAAGAGGTGCTATAACTTCTTAAAGCCGATGGATGATCTCAAAGTCTCTGTTTGCTTGTCTTGGAATGAAAAACTCTCACAAAGATGCAGGAGATACTAAATTTGTCGATTCATCCTAAACTGCAAAACAGTGGACTGCACACTTTGCACAATAACCACATGTAACTGTGACTATTAGTATGCTGACTAATTTGGTTTTAATAGGTGTCACCTTATGAGAAATTACAGTGGTCTGTAAGACAATAGAAAATACATCACTTGCAAATGGCAATGATAACAAATTTGAAAAAAATCTTTTTTCTGACATCTTCAAATGCTAATTTCATAAATGGAAAATCATACTGTTGCCTGTTTGTTATTGTTTATACTATGCTTAATATACTTTATACAAGTTGTTGACTTGCCTTTGTGCTGATGTAACATACAGTAATGTTTGTCATACCTGGATGGATGTGAGTGTGTGATGTTTGATTGTAGCATCACTCACTTCTGAAGAAAACGAATGCAGTGTTTTTATTTTTAAGTAAAGCAGCAAAGGCAGAGGTTGCACAGTGTCATGTGTGTTTGCATGTTTCTGTCTGTGTGTGTTTCTGTGTGAGCAATGCTTGGGGAAAAAAATGTGTGCTCGGGGCTGTCTGCTCTGTGCAGCGAGGTGCTCTGAAAGCTCAGTGACATTTCTGCCATGTTAACGGCTAAAAACTATATAGATTACTGTTGTGTTGTGGATGGCCACTACTGCGTGACACCCAGAGCACACAGACACACAGGGAGAAAACCGTCCACCTGCAGCCAGACACACAGGTGTGTGAGCAAACATGGCAACACATTTGAAGGCACACAGAAAGATGCTGCGCTGCACACATAAACATCGGAACTCCTACGCACACAGATGCACACAAAAAGTCACACAAACAGGCACAGGTGCAGTCTTTCTGCTGTCTCTTTCATGCGCTGATCTCCCCCAGAATCCCACCGTAATTGAAGTTTTCCTCGTTTCATAGTGTGGAACCTCGTTTCCACACACTGAGCAGTTCTGCAGTCTGTTTGAAGCTCCAGCTGAAGTCAGCTTAACAATTTCTCCTCCTTCTATCTTCATCTCCATCTAAGGCAGTGATCAGCCTGACAAGTTGAACTGGAGACAGCACTTCTACTGCACATCTCCAAACTGTTTTCAGTATTTCAAGAGCATAAACAGCATTCCTTACGAGTACTGGGAGCGCTCGATTCTGCAGTGCAGCAGCTCTGCCTCAGTGAGGAGTCGTGTTTTGCGGGATTTTACAACACAACAAACATTTGTAAGTTGATGAATTTCTAAAAAAAACATGCAAAGTGTTGTGTGAAACATTTTTACAGCTCAATTGGACCTCCTTTTTCTATCTTCCCTCTACTCTTGTATTGACAAACATTGCTAACCTGACTAAAAATGGATTTTCTCTTCTGGATCTTATTCACTTTTTCTGCTTTCTTTCTCAGCATCACTGGAAGAGCATAACATTGCTTCCTGTTTCCCTGTCATTTCCCGCTTTCATTTTTTCCTTCTGTTTTCAGTTCAGTTTGCTTAAGTTGCATGAAAGTCAGGACAATATTGCCAAAGCACAAACAAATATATGATGCATATACATACATACATGATCTTCTCTCTCTTCTTAGTTCACTATTTCCTTTTTTCTCACTGTCTTCTCCTGACTCCCCTTCACTCCCCCTTCCATGCTTCTTCTTCTTCTGCATATATGTGTCTTGGATTTGAGACCTTGTCATTCGAAAAAGGGTTTTAAAATGATATGTCATTAAACACCTTTCCATTGAATATCACACTCCAAGTAACCCCCTGTAAGCTCAAGAGAGACGTCTGCACCTTGTTCCTTTTGTGGAGGACAGAAGCTGTAGTTAACTCGGACTTGCAGCATTTAAAAAGCACAATAAATCCTTGCGGCCTTGAGGCTTAACTGAGAATAAATCAAAACATCCATTAAGAACTTCTCCGACTACTCCTACAGCAAGATCCACGGACAGACTAAAAAAAAAAGCAGAGAAAGTTAGTTTGTCTCGTGTTATTCAAGGACTTGCGTAGCAGCTTTTTCCCCCAAACCAAAACATTTAGGTGCTTATTGACAATTAGTTATCATGCATGAATAAGTGAACCTAATCTGTGATCGTAAAATGGCTACTTTCTCCAGCAGGCTCTGCTATGGTTGTATATCCACCGACGGCATTCTTTTACAAGGTTGTGAAGAAAATTATTTGCCAGCAGTGCTTAAAGGTGAAAAGCATGATCAGACACTTTCATGGGCAAGGTGAACAGCAAAAAAAAGGAAATTAAAAAAGAGAAAGTACTGATTTATTGTGGACCAGAGCAGGGCCCAGGGAACACAAAGTACAGAGAGCAAGGAAGCAGCATAAATATGTCATTTTTGACTAAATTACTGCTCCTGGTCTTTTGCCAAATAATAGATACACATAATATGTGTAGAAACTTTAGTACAGAGTTCAAATATCTGCTGTGACACTGTCACTGTGGTCCCCTGTAGAAAGTAGAAAGTATGCCAAACTAGCTATTAGCTGTTCTTGTTTGCAGTGTATCCAGGGATGACTGTGCCTCTGTCCATCAAACTGGTTCCACTGCATCCTGTTGATGCTTGATCAGAATGAGGTGTAGGAAGTTTGGAGGTCAAATCAACATGTTGGGCCATTGTCATGTTCCTCAACATGTTCCTGATTGTTTGATGTTTTTTTCCATGTGGTGGGGTGCATTTTCCTGCAGGGGTAGACCAGTGACATTTGGGGTTTCCATTTGCATGAGGGAGTGTGTTTGTTGTGGGACAATGTTTATTTGGGTGTCTAAGTCTCATCAACATGGATGCTAAACTCCAAGGTTTTCAATCAGAACAGCACATAGTACCAATATGTTCAATGTTATTCACTTCACCTGTCAGTGGTCATAATGTTGTGGCTGATTGTTGTATTTTGGTTTCTTATTTTAAAGGTAATGTAACTAATGTGATACACAGAGACTAATATTGGTGTCTGACATTTACAATCAGTAAGACGAAGAAAAATATTTTGACTTCAGTAAAAGGATCAGACTTCTCGAATTAACTAATATCCCAACAGCTGTGACGTGATCAGGACTCCACTGTGTAACTGATAAACTGTGACTGTGTGTGACAGCTCGCTTGTCTGAAGTGGAGAAAAAGTACACAACATCATTTGTCCTCAGATCCTCATCAAGTCTGTCTTCATGTCAGGGACAATTTACAACTGATGCTCATATGGATCCTGTCGCTACATGATGTTACAGATATTTAATAAACTCAGAGGAAGGACTCCAGCTGTTTCCAGCTGGAGGCAACAAACTAAACTTCAGCTCCTGTTCACATTTAATCAAAACACAAATTATATTTATGAGTCTTATTAATGTAAGCTGTTACAGACTGCTTTCATCACAGTACTGTTGCATTTATGGACAATGCAGCAACCAGGCACTGAGGGACTCAAATGTACCTTAAATGCTTCCATCGGCTGTGAACTACTGTGTTGATCAGTGGATTAAACTAAAGTAACTAACTTCTTGTTGCTTCCAGAACATTGTATGCCTCTCAATCATTTCAAAAATTTCTAGTATGGGGTCACACTCTAAATATACCGATCAGGCATAACATCATGACCACCTGTCTAATGTTGTGCTGGTCCCCTTTATGTGGTCAAAAATGCTCTGAACCATTGGGCATAGACAAGAGGACCTCTCAGGGTGTCTTATGGAGTCTGGCACCAGGACGTTGGCAGTAGATCCTTTGGGTATCCTGGCTTGTGAAGTGGAGCCTCTGTCAATCAAACTTGTTCTGGGATAATGTTTATTTGGGTGTCTAAGTCTAATCAACATGGATGTCAAAATCCAAGGTTTTCCAGCAGAACACCACATAGTACCAATATGATCAATGTTATTCACTTCACCTGTCAGTGATCATAATGTTGTGGCTTATCAGTGTATATAGCAACACAGATCCTTAATGGAGTGTAGCTTACAAAAAGACTCTCCAGGTACAGTTATACTTACCAGGTAACATCATGTTGTGACAGAAACTAGAGACACAGAGAAAATAAGTTCTGTTGAATCTCGGGCCACGTCTGACAGGTGGCTGAGTTTGTGGTTCTGGAATATTTCTGTGAGTGAGAATTAATCTCTTGTGGTTCAGCAGTTCATACCATCTAATCCATGATAGCTGCCACGGTGGCAGCCAAGTTGGGATTCGATTTGTGTTTAAGATTTTATTCTTCTCTTTCTATCTTCCTTTCTCTCTCTTATTTTATAATCACTCTGTTTTAATCTCCTTTGATATTTATTACTACTTCTACTCTTTTTTAAGGGATGTACGCTCATTCATTCACTCATCCTTGAGCTGCTCACCTATTTGACTTCCATTCATCTGCTCTCCCATTTGTACACTTTATTGCCTCTTTCCGTCACTCTGCTGCGGACCCTCCTCTCTATCGGTTTTCTCTATTTGCAGCTATAGTTCTTAAATTTGACCCAGTCTTAATTATTACTATTATTATCAGAATTATTATTTTATCACAGTATGTCTGCCGTAAAGTCTGTCTGCAAAATAGCATACTGGGTAAAATGTAGTCATGTGCTGTAATGCCCTCATTTTTTTTTTGCATGTGCCATTAGAATAGTGATCAGAGCCAATTCCAACAGCGGCAATAAGAACAGCTGAGTTTTTCAACTGCTTCTGTACTATGTAATCCACAGAGCATCTTTCACACAGACTATTTATCATAAAACGGTTTTGTTTGTTTGTTGTGTGACTTTATTAGGTGACTCAGTGCTTGCTGGAAATTGCACATCAATGCTAATACGAGCATCATGTCAGGTCTCTTCCAGCGTGTGATAACGGAGCAGGGCAAATAGATAACTGTTGGAGCCAGAAAATCAAATTAACATCACAATTCGATTCACAATTCAGAGATATTTATCGGCAGATGGTTTTTTTTGAGATGGGGGAAGAAACTCACGCAAACATCATCTGTTCCACCAAGCCACTGTGTGAGTTGTTAAAAGAAGAATGAGCGTGTTGTGAGGTGCTGTGTAACACAATACTCACCCACATGCTTTTAAAGTCTGCTGCACACACTCACCCACCTCCAACACACACACATACACACACACACACATTTTATGCTGGGTCGATTTGCGTTGTGGATGAATAGTCATTGGTGTGAAGCAGCTGTATCGACTGGCGGAACAGCCTTTATTGATAAGCCCATAAAAGACATGGCATCTTAGTATTAATAACTCACTACAAAGCCCTCCTCCGTATATAACACAGATATCATTAACTGTGGCACTGCTGTCACACTGGTAATGGCTATAATCAAGCTCCCTGCAGCAGTAAAAAGTTGTGTGTGTGTGTGTGTATTTTTGTATGTGTATAGCTGTCTAATGAAGGAGTATGGAACAACCCTTTGAGCCTTGTTTTGACAGAGAATGGATAAACCAGGGCTGCATGCATGAAAGGAAAGGCTAATTTCGCTTGATATGGCAGTGGCTGACTTGAGTATGATTCTACATTACAGCCTGTAAGGTCTCATTACATTGGTTTCAAGTACAGGGACAAACAGACAGGGTATTTGTTGGTTGTCTGTAGTGTACATACACTGAGGATATTTATAGCTTTATTTAAAAAAAAAAAAAAGATTATACTGTATGTAAAACAGAATTATATTCTATGTTTATTACTGATTATAGATAAATATTTAATACTATATATACACACTGATCAGGCATGACATTATGACCATTATGACCTAATATTGAGTTGATCCCCCTAATGTGCACAAAAATGCTCTGAACCATTGGGCATAGACAAGAGGACCTCTCAGGGTGTCCTATGGGGTCTGGAACCAGGATGTTGGCACTGGATCCTTTGGGTACTCTGGTTTGTGCAGTGGGGCCTCTGTCCATCTAACTAGTTCCACTGCATCCTGTTGATGGATGATCAGAATGGGGTGTAGGAAGTTTGGAGGTCAAATCAACATGTTGGGCCATTGTCATGTTCCTCAACATGTTCCTGATTGTGTGATGTTTTTTTCCATGTGGTGGGGTGCATTTTCCTGCAGGGGTAGGCCAGTGACATTTGGGACTTCCATGTGCATGAGGGAGTGTGTTTGTTGTGGGACAATGTTTATTTGGGTGTTAAAGTCTCATCAACATGGATGTTAAAATCCAAGGTTTTCCATCAGAACATCACATAGTACCAATATGACCAATGGTTTTCACTTCACCCGTCAGTGGTCATAATGTTGTGGCTGATTGGTGTATGTAAAATATTAAGTATACACGACAAGGGGCAAGTTAAATACAAGATTAAAGGAATGAGATTTAAACACCTCAGAAGCATCCCCACTGTTGTGTCGTAGCTCAGTCATTGGCTACCTGATGGACTAATCAGTGGAAAAGCAGGAGGTAACTGTTCAAACCAATGCACACATCTGCATATGTGTTCAACCATGTTGCGCAGATGTGTAACTACACTGCAGGTGTGTGAAAACCTGCTTCCAGTTCGGAAGGCTGAAAATGAGAAAGAATTTTTACTGGAACATACTAATAGAGAACAAATGGACTAAGAGATTTTTGTAAATGGCATGAATCCAGACTGAATCTTTTTGTTTTGTTTTTTTGATTCTCAAAAGCTTTTTTCTAAACCTAAATTAGTGTCATTAGCTTCCGACTGTGAATTTATGTATGGCACAGTGTTTTTGTTGGTTTTCATGTGTGCAATAAAAAGCAGTGTTAAAAGCAAAAATGCATTTCCCATTATTTTGTGTTTACTGAACCTCAGGAAGTCTTTTTACCTTCCACCATTAGATGACTTCTTGTGATGAAAACACAATTTGAATTTATTGTTTGTTGCAGATGTAACTACTGTGAGAGTTAGAAGCGCAGTCATTATTAGCTTAACAGTTGGAAACCTGTTTTATGTTCTCAATAAAAAGTATGCTGACCTACAGAAAAATTTCTGAGAAACTGCAAATCATCAAAAGCACAGTGTAACAATCCTAAAATAATATATATATGGTATATATACCCTTAAATCATGACCTCTCCCTGCTCCTGTTCCATCAGCATCTCACACACAAATGCAGACATTCTTTAACACTCACACACACTTATTCCTTAACATCCAAATGCGCTCAGGAGTTTGTCCCTGAAGATGTTTTTCAGTGGGAATGCTTTTATCTGACTGCTATTTTAGGATTAAATATGCAGGAATTACTTTCAAATACAAAGAACATGGTTAATGCATTAGCGTGAGCGTGTGTGGAACATATGACAATATCTATGTTTAGCTTTGCAGGGCGGGTCTGTGTTTTCAGAGAAGTTTTCGTGGCAGACAACTGCATTCTGTATGCAGTTGTCTGCCACGTTATTCAGTAAACGGAGGAAGAGAAAGTAATGCACAAAATAACACCGTGCAGCGTTAAATATAACACGAGTGACAGTTTTTTTGTTGACTAAAGACTCAGCAGTTGTTTTGTGAGGAGTGACGCAGTTTTCACACACACACACACACACACACACACACACACACACACACACACACACACACACACACAAAACTTTCTGAGTGTCCCACACATTATTTTTAAGGTTTTAAAAGTCATTAACAGTCATATCAGCATCAGCCAAATGTGCCATGTGTCCATAACCTGATGAGTTTTTGCAGCGTGTCCACCTGGTGAGGAGCTAAATAGACCAAATATTAAGGGCTGCTCTCAGTATAATGCAATATAGTTCAGCGGCATCATAAATTACAGCCTCCGAAGCGACCATGAAGCTGATTTAACACATCTAAAAAAGGGAACATTATAACCTTCATAAAAGCAAGACTTATTGCAAAGTGGACATTGTAAATTTGCAGCTGAGTGAATGTTGAATTTCCTGTTAGGTTCCAACCTGTTAGGAAGTTATCTATTAAGGTGCTTTGTCCTCTGAATGATCTTTTAAGTCCAGTTAAGCAGCTGCGCTAAAAGAAAAACACGATTAAACATAACAAACCCCGCTCATCATGAATTATTAATGAGCCCATTCCTTACAGCTGTAAACACAGTGTTTTGTGCTATAACTGTCATGTAGGTTTGGCCTATGCATGAGTGTATGTATGCGTTTGCTAATGTATGGGAGGTCATGAGTGTGTGTATGTGTGTGTGTGTTGTGACATCTCACTCGCACTGCTATGTGTTGTTTTCCAAAGGAACAGAAGGCACAGGAAAATAAATGTTTCAGCACATTAACCTGCGCGCACACACACACACACACACACACACACACACACACACGATAAAGGAATGCATGAACTTAAATGTGAGATGTAGATTTATGTAAATGTTCCTTAGCAAAACATCCGCAACAATACATTTTTTCAGCCTTCATGGGAAGGAAACATTGTACCAAAAACATATATAGGACTGTCTAATGTGATGTTTGCCTTGTCGCCTACTTTAACCCCAAACATAATCTATTTCTTACTTCAACCAAGTAGTTCAGGTGCCTAACCTTAGCCAAATAATGACTGAAAATGGAAGGAACAAGACTATCCATCCATTATCTATACACTGCTTAATCCTCCTCACTGGGGTCGCAGAGGGTGGGAGCCTATCCTAGCTGACTCAGGGCAAAGGCAGAGGACATCCCAGACAGGTCGGAAGTTTATCACAGGGCTACACATAGAGACAAACAACCAATCACACTCACATTCAAACAATTTAGAATTACCAGTTAACCTCAGCAGATTTTTGGACTGCGGGAGGAAGCCGGAGAACCTGGTGAAAACCTATCCTGCACAGGGTGAACATGCAAACTACACACAGAAAGATCCCTGGCCGGGATGCGAACCGGGGATCTTCAAGTTGTGAAGCGACGGTGCTAACAACCGAGCCATTGTGCAGCCCTGTAACAAAAATAAAATAAACCATACCTATACAGAAGGCAGACATCAGTCTCCTGAATAAAAGTCTCATGACTTACACCACCTCCACCCCTCAACCTCCTTATGAGGCTCTTTTAACATGGAAATTTATTTTATTTTATTTAACTTTTATTTAACCAGGAAAATCCCATTGAGAATAAAAACTTATTTTTCAAGGGAGTCCTGGGGATACTCCTACACATATATCCTATGATGCAACCATGTTGTCTTCAAAATGTTATGCTTAAATAATATTAAATTCAAGATTAATATGTTTCTATATTTCAGAGAAAGAAATTGATGTCTGGAGGATGTTAACAGTCCAGAGAGTGGGGGGGATTTTCAAGTTTTATTGACAGATAGAGTGAAAGGGGGTAGAGAGACATACAGCAAAAGGTCGTGAGCCAGACTCGAACTCACAACCGCTGCTGGCGACCTGTACCCATGTAGTAACACCTTAACTCAGTGAGTTATATGGCAGCCCTATGTTTTGCATTCTTCATGTGGTGGACTTTGGGCTATGACTACTCTCTGGTTAGGTTCAGGAAAAAACTATCAGACTGAGCACATGTGCCCACTGTTTTAGTGTAAAATGCCCAGTTTAATTAGATCAGTAGAAAACTGTCCCGTGACAGCCAATTACCATTCTACAAATGCTGACCTGAACAACCTTCAGGTCAGTAGTAGGAGCATGGCATCGGGTAAATATTGAAAAAGTAGAGACCCGTCTCAGGGTTTATGAAAGCATTAAATGTTTCAATATTAAACCAATGCCTGAATCTCCCCACCTGCATCTTTTAACCTTGAGGTGAACAAGAACAGTGCTTTTACCAAAATTAATAATCACATAATTGTGGTTATTTTCTGTTAGTCTTTCATTATTCAGTGTTTTGAATTAATGCATGGATAGAAGTCAGATGCTGGGATGAGTAAAACAGTATTTTTTACCTGAGCGGTATACAGACTTCTTTGTTTATTACTTTGTTCAGTTAATTTTCTTTTTCTTCGTTGATTTAACCAGTGGACTTTGTTGAGGAGGAGGACAATAGAATATTAGCCTCGTGTGAAAAACAGTGTTCACACCATAACTAATTATTCCTCATGCATACTTTACACTCTGGTGTTTGTGTTTTGGTCTGGTTTTGTTGTTTCTTGTCTAATGAACACACAACACACATGGATAGCAGGGAAATAGAAAATATGGAGCATTTTCCTTATCTGTAATTATGATTGCACTGTTCTGCTGGGGCGCTTTAGGGGAGAGGGAGGGTTGGAGTCTCTTTTTGTTGGTTTCAATTTATACAATGGCTATGGAGAATCCAAGAAAGCTGGAGAGTTGGTTTCAGACTGTTAATAACACTAGAAGACTTTGATAAAGACTTGGAATGGCACAAGAGCACACTAACAGCATTACAGAACCTGTAGAACGTAGTCTTTTTTTGAGAAATGTCATTGTACAGTAAAATACACAGTCCGCCAATTGATCTCTACAAGCAGTCAAAACAACTGTAAACATATTGATGTTAGGGTTACATAGTGTGTTTCCATGCTTGTTTGAATGATTGTAAAATGGCAGTTCAGATATAAATAGAATGGAAGTCACACAGGTTAAGGAGGAAGTAAACCTGTGCTCATTTATTATGAATGATATGACAGCAGCGCATGTGGTAGTGAGAGTCAAAAGCACTCAAGGTGGCATCATAAACTATTCACCCCACTTGGATGTTTTCTCATTTAGGTACTTTTCAACACTGAATCATAGTCAATTTAATTTTTGACAAGAATTTATATTAAAAAAAAACAAGACTCTTCCATGTTAAACAGTGAAAACTGATTTCTGTTAAATAATATAAATTAATGAAACTGAAATTATCTGAGTGTAGTGAATGTGACTCAAGTGACTATAGACACCTGTATCTGGAAGGTTCAGTCACTAGTGAATCAGTACTCCTGGCTGTAACAACACTATTAGGGCCAAAGAACATCCAATCAACTCAGTGAAAAGGTTATTGAAAAGCACAAGTCAGGGAATGGATACAAAAAAATCCAAGTCACTGAATCTCCCTACAATAAAATCCATAATTAAGGGATGAAATGAATATGACAGATGCATAAATATGCCTAAAGTGGGCCATCTTCAAAAACTGAGTCAGTGAGTGCAACAGAGAAACAAGTGAGGGAAGCCACTAAAAGAGGTTACCAACGGAGTTACCAACTTTACCAGCTTATAGCATATGGGAGAGACTATGCATACAACAACTGCCTGGGTTCTTTACCAGTCTAAGCTTTGTGGACCGTGGCAAAGAGGAAGCAGCTATTGAAAAAGCTCATAACAAATCTGAACTAGAATTCATTAGAAGGCATGGAAGAGCCTGAATTCAACTGAAAGAAGGTTCTGATGAGACCAAAATTGAGGGTTTTGGCCATCAGACTAGATGCTACGTTTGGCGGACATCAAACACACCATTCCCACTTTGAAGCATGGTGGTGGCAGCATCATGATATGGGCATGCTTCTCAGCAGCAGGTCCTGGAAATCTTGTAAAGGTAGAATGTAAAATGAATGCAGGCAAGTATAGGGAAGTTATGGAGGACACTCTGATGCAGTATGCGAGAGAACCATAACTTTGTCGAAGATTTGTTTTCCAGCAAGATAATGACCTAAAGCATATAGCCATAGCAAACCAGACGTCAGTCTAATTGGCAATTTGTTGCTGAATATGAAAATGGATGCTTACCATAATCACCATGCAACCTGATAGTTTTGCAAAGAAAAATGGGGTAAAGTTGTGGGAGAAAAGTGACTACAGGCTGATTAAGACCTATCCACCAGACTTAGTGTTGTAATTGCAGCCAAGGGTACATCTACTAAATATAAAGGATAAATACTTGCAGTTACAATGTTTTAGATTTTGTATTTTTAATTAACTGACGTTACCTAGCAGAAACCTGTTTTCAGTTTGATGTGAAAGAGTCTTTTTTAAAATTCTTGTCAAGAAAGCCAAATTTTAGTAAACATGATTTAATGCTAAAAAGCAATAAAAAATAATTACAGCATCAGACTTCTTCCACTGAACAGCAGAAGATCTTTTTGCCTCATGAGAGGATGTCAGGGTACATACTTAGGCAATAGCTTCATTGTCAAAATCAAATTAATGAATTTTTCATCTGCGAGGGGCTTCCTGTGGAATCAGTTTTTCACAGCCAACAATAACCGACATACACAAGCTGCTTGGTTTATTTTCAAGGTCTGGGGCTGTAAATGCTTACTGCTTACAGCATGATTTGGATACTGCGGAAGCATTACCCCAGCGACTACAAAAAGAAACCAAAGCTCTAGCAACATTTTCAGATTGCAGCTTTTAATGTGACAAATGTGATACGATCTGTCCCTTTGTAGTGGAAGTAAACACTTGATTCGTTATAAAGGAAAGAAAATATCTTGGCACTGTGGAAATGTTAGCAATCACCACAATTAATGGCAGATTAAGCTCTGAATCTTGTCAGCAATCAATGATACAGTCTCTATTGTGTATTTAAGAAAATGCACTATGCATTGTAGAAATTTAGCTGTGTGACATTAAGGAATGAAACAGCTTCAGATGAGACAAGATTCTAGCAATTATAATTGCACTTAAGGTATTTTTATCCAAGTTCGGAGTGGGTTTTTGTGGTTTGTTGGATGGCAGAACAAATGAAGGCCAGTGTCAGGTGGTGATGTATCAACTGCAAGCACGTCATTTAGTTTGTTTACACACCATAACATGACAACTCATAATTGGATACGTGGATAACAAGCTGACAGCTGATAATAGGTGTTTGTTCGAGTAGATACGTTAGGCTTTCTGACTTGGGCAATTATCTGCCCACACTCTGTCACACAGCTACATTACTGTGATACGCTGATGAATATGTCAGCATATGTACAATATAACCACTGGCTTTTTACTGTAATGTGGGAGAGTCAACTCTGTGATTGCGAGCACGTGCAGATGCGTACACAATAGCAAAATGTGGGGAGGTGAGGTGAGCGAGAGTGCTAGCATATGCTGTGGGTAACATTTTTCAGTTCACAGTAACAGTCCCTGTGAGGAACACAAGCATATTCAGAAGAGGTGTCATTTCAATCTACAGTATCAGCTTTTCAGTAGAGAGCGGGGCTCCCACACACTGTGGGATAATCATTTATTTATAGTAACGATAGAGGGACAGAGAGAGACAGAGAGAGAGCATAACGGCAAGTTCCAAATGATTACACCTATTCCCTTGAATGTGACTTTTGTGGCTTTATGGGCCATGCTAACTTTACACTCGTCACACTGATGTTGGCTGTTTGCATGCTGTTTTGTGTAACTCCGCGTTTCCTGGAATCTGTACAATGGAGGTGGAGAGGACAAAGTAAGGATCCCCCGCAGAGCCACAACCACCAAATTAATAGGAAATAAAGCAGGTTGAAAAAAAACACAATTCTTCTTTAATGAATGCACAGTTAGAAAAATGGCTAAATGTATAGTATTGGGTAATTTTTAAATATTTTACATAATGTAGCCATTTTCAACCAGTGAATAACTTTTTCATACATTAATATCTATTATTTAGTTTACTGATGGCAAGTGCATGATGTATTAATCCATTTATAAATTGTGTAACCAGTTTATCTTTTTTCTTTTTGTTGTTGCTATTTTTTTTCCCAAAGTCAGTTTTGTTTGCTTTTTAATAGGGCAGAGAGCATTATTGCCTTATGTCAAGGACCCTCCAGTTGAACTTTGAATGCCAGTGTACTTCTGGACAAACGTGCATCAACTAAACACGGACTTGAAGGGGGTGAATACTTATGCAACCACTTGTTTCACATTTTATATTTTTTAATTAATTAACAATTCTTTGTGGAAATCGGTTTTCACTTTGACATGAAAGAGTCTTTTATGTCAAAAATCCTAATGATATTGACCATGTTTCAGTGTTAAAAAGCAATAAGGGGGTGAACCTCTAGGGGGAGTGAATACTTTTTAGAGGCACTGCAGACTGGCTAAAATTAAAAGCTTTCAAAATCTTGCAAAGTAGTGTTGAACACACACCACACACATCAGCTGGGATAATAATAATAAAAATCTTTTTCTGCTCTTAACATATCCAAAGCATGCACTGCAACTTTGCACTTTTGTTGTGGTTTTGTTAAGGAACCTACATGACTCGGTTAAGTTTAGGGAAAAACTGTGGTCTGGCTGGTGACTCTAGACAGAGTGCCTTTATTTATATTTAATCAAAACCATCTAAAATCTTTCCTTAAATGTTTTCCTTGTCTAAATCTAACCAAAGACAAAAGCCTGAATGCTAATTCCAGTCTCTGGTGCAAGAACTGTGCACTTTGTACACCTGCCATCCACCCAGCTGCCTCCTGCCAACTCCGATACACTTTATAAATATGGCATTTCATTCATTCAATCCAAAACATTGCCTCTGAACATACTCCAGCCCTCAATTATGCTGCCACCACAGTTTAATTGGGAAAGCAATTTATTTGAATGGGAACACAATTTCAAGCTGACAGAAATCCACGAGAAGCATCTGCTGTTGACAACAATGCCTCTCATTTACCAGTTAACAGTTAGTAACTACTCCGTCTATGAATAGTAAATAGATTGCTCTTAGTTATTGCTTCTTATCCACTCAAGCACTGATGGCAGCAGAGTTTCCATGAAAAGAGCTGGCCTCCACATCTGGAGGAGCTTGATTCAATGTCTCATCTGCCAAATCCTGCACTTTGTAGACAACCTGTTCTACTACCTGAGCCACAGCTCAGCTCAGATGACTCCAGAGGCACAATGCAGAATTAATAGAGACCTCCTCCAGTGGAGATTACAAATCATGAGTTAAATATGCAGATATTTTGCTCAGCATTTCCACTGTACTGTACTGATGTACTGTAGTGTACTGATGATTGTCTAAAAAAACACAAATTCAGAGATCCAGGGCTTCATACATCACAAACCAAAAGAACCAATCCATCAAAATGGAGGCTGGGACTTTTGTAGCATATTTCCTCTCTGAAATCAGCTTCTGGTTTGTACGTGGATGATGTTTTACTGTGTTTGAGCACAGTTGTACGTGAACTGACTTACTCGAACTGCAGTGAGTGGGTAGGAGTGCATGGAGATAGATCCTTGCAGTCTAAAGGAAGCCACCAGAGTAACAGCTAAAGATATGAAAAGTAATTTCCCCAGTGGACAGCTAGTTATGTCATAAAACTAGGCTGTCTATGGACATATGCTACTATTTTTTTTTTAAATTGGTGATCTGAGACTATGAGGGGACAAACTCTGTGTAAGTTTCAGTTGCTTAAGGGGGGGGGGGGGGGTCAAAAGCACCCAGAAGGCTTTGTGATCTGTTCTTTCCAAGCTACTCCTCAGGCTGCTGCTGCTGTTAAATAGCCTTGACCTTGACTTTTATGGCCGCAGGCAAATTAAAACAATAAAGTACATTCTGCAGTTTGAAGCGGACCCTGGATTCTGATTAATGAACCCAGAGATCCCAGTGCAGGCGACATTGAATGAAATGATATACTTTATGTTGATATACTTCCAATTTTGAAGGGAATAAATGACATTTTTGAGTACTGCTGAAATAGAAATAGCTCAATACTGCACAAGAACACACAGGATAGACAACATCACCAATGAGTTCATAGTACAAACTGTCTGCCATGCTGTAAAACTGATTACAAAGACTGGTTGAGCATAACAGTGCAAACATGTGAATCCGGGTGCGACATGAAGTCCGAAGAATCTATGTTTAACATTCTGAATAAGCATCGCTAAGTGCTTCTTCTGTCAGTGGGCTTGAAAGCAAAATAAACATTTGAGATACTGAAATGATACAGGCAAGAGCCCTTCAGATTTAGATGTTCTTTTTTAATATTATTACATATTACTTTGCTGCCGGTGTTAAAAGAAAATAACATTGTCTATATCCGTGTCGCTAAAAATTGACAGTAGTCTTAAAGGAAAACATTGCTCATTTTAAAGTATCAAATCCAATTTACTTCATGTATCAAATCCAGTGTAATGCTATCGGGGCAACTATAAATAAAATTATCCCTTTGCTTTGATTGTAATGCCGTTCATTCAGACGCCATGTCACCGGCAGTTATCAAGCGTCTTGCCTGTGAGGAACAAGGGAGCCATAGATGAAATGAAAACCACTCTGTCTTCTTTGATGGATTAAAACTTCAAATGGCGTCAGAAGAATGAAATATTTGATGCAATTTCAGCTCAAGGAGGTCCCAGCATGCATAGCCATATAAAGTGGCTGCCAGATACATATTGCAATACATAATAAATATCTATACCAATCAGCCACAGCATTAGAACAAGTGACAGGTGATGTGCATCCAGCGCCAGAGGCCTCCCCTGCCGGGATGATGTGCTTTCCCACACTGCAAAAACTGCTCGGAACACAACACAGAGACCCACACACCAAACTTCCCAGATTCCAATCTGATCTAGCATTCACACGGTGCCAGAAAACAAGACCAATCCAGCTTCACCCTGCAAACCACAGGACCCAAAGGTGCCAAAATCTTGTTGTCGGACACCTCAGAAACCCCCGAGTTTTAGTGGCACAACAGGAAACTGCACAATATTAGGTTGTTCTAAAGTTGTGGCTGATAGGTGCATACTTTGCATGTAAAATCAAACAATTATTCTAATAAGTTCAGTAGCATCAGTATGACTCACTAGGACTGGTGAGAATTTTGCATATTATCAACTTGTTGTTTTGCTTGTTTTAAAATTCTGAATTTTGTCTGGCAATTTAGGGGCCTGGAGGGAATTTTAATTCTCTAATGACATAAATGTTTCCACACTTGTTGGACAAGTGTTTTTCTAGCTTATTTAAATATATCATTAAAACTATTTAATAATGAAGAATTCAGCATTTTTACTCCAGAATTAATGCGAAGCAGGCTTTGAAACAGAGTTTAGATGTTATAGCACAACAACATACTAAAAGTATACCAAAATAATTTAGTAAAAGGAATGGACAAGATATAGAACAATACAAGTTTATAGAACTTTACAGATTTTCTTTCTAGTGACATGTCAGAATTTCCTGTGAGAGGTAAAGATGTGTGTGGGAGATTTGCAGTTGTGATCTCAGTATCATTAAAACAAATTAAAACTGCCTTAAGCAACTGTCTTAAAATAGTCTCTTCTGCACTCCCTCTGTACATAGCTATTTTTATTGCTAAAGGAACATAAGATGCTTCACATTTACTTGTGTTTTGTGTTAACAGGCTGTGTGGATTTAAGACACTGAAAGTTCTGAGCGGTCTTTCACTATTTTTTAATTTGATATAATGGGCTGTATCTGTTCTGTCAATTCCAATTCTATGTTTGTGGTTCTATGGCAGTCAGTACAACACTTCGGTCCAGACTGAGATATGTCAAGAAGCATTAAATAGATGGCCATAAAATTCTGATATCCAATCTTCCCAGAGCATAAATCCTATTGACTTTGTTGATCCGGTGACTTTTCATCTCGCCCCACAATAAGGTTGATCGGTTTTGTGTATTGTCTCTAATATTTGGATGGAGTGGCATGAAATCTGATACATTGGTGACATTAGCATTAGCAGCTTATCGAATGGTGTGGCTGTGGACTCTTGTTTTTTTATTTGCATAGTAGATTTGTTTCTCTGAATCTATCTGAATACCAGTAGGGGTGTTAGCTGTCTTGTTTGTTGGTGCTTTGCTATTTTAGAGGAATGTCTTCACAGAACATGTGTGATGAGCGTCACATTATCAGAGCCATGGCAGCATATCAGTGCTCCGTGTGTGTCCATATCTTGGAGACATTTTGAGCCCAACACAATTATTGTTTTTACGTGTGCAAAACTGAAGAAAATATATTTCAAGTATTAAAATACACTTTACAGGCGTATATCAACAATTCTTATCTGGGGTGGTGCTGCACAGTCATCAGTCTAAGCAATATAGCCTGGATACCTCAATCCCCAGTCATTTCCCCCAGGTCTTCTTCTGGAATCCAGACCTATTCCCAGACAAGAAGAAATACATAATCCCTCCATTTCAGAGCTCATCACTCTGTCTCTGATCGTGAGTCCACAAATCCTATGGAGGACATTCATTTTAGCCACTTGTATCCACGATCTCTTTCTTTTGATCTCTACCCAAAGCTCATGACCATAAGTCAGGACAGGAACATAGATTGATTGGTAAATTGAGAGCTTTGCTTTGAGGATTAGTTGACTCTTCACTAAGTCAGACCAGTTGATCTCTCACTCCTGTCTACCCTCATTCATGAACAGGAATTCGTCAGTCTTCATCTGAAGTTTGTTGTAGTAGGGTGTTTCATTGGTATTCCAGCATACAGTGGTGATAGAGGCACAGAGAGTGAGTCAGTGAAGATAGACCAACCCAGAACATTGGCTGGAGTACAACATTTTATACAGGTGGTCACAGTCTGGGAGGGGACAATATGTAAATACAGTAGTGATTATAAAGTGGGACGTAGAGTTGCATAAAGGTGCAGAGTTCACAATGACAAAGGGTAAAGATTTCAAGGGTCTAGCAATGACAAAGGATTATAAGATCAAGTGGTCTAGCAGGCAGTTATCAATAACAAAAGGGTAATGGGATCAAGGAGTAATGCAAGTGGGTAGGAGAGTGTCTTCAGATATTATTTGATTTTAAAAATTCATATAAAATAGCATTTTCTTCTCTTCATCACACTATTTCTCCTTGGGTGGCAACTCTCCCAATGCTTGTAAAATGTTGCCTGTATGTCGACTGCTAGATTGAATAAATAGGAGCGCATCTTTAATTCTGATGTCTGAAAAACGGGACTAAAACATTTATTGATAACACGTATTTTTTAAAATTCTGTTTGATAATAAATAAACATTCCTTGTTTTGTGTTTTCTCTTATAGGGAAGTTGTTTAAATTAATATTCAAAGAGATTTTCATCTTTAGCATTTAGCACCCATTACCACCCCCCCACCCCCCCCCCCCACCCCCCAACACACATACACACACACACACACACACACACACACACACACACACACATACAGGGACCAAGAGACAACCATCTCAGTCTTAATTGAAAGATGTAATCTTGGAAATGGAAGCTATGAAACATTCAGAAAGAGAGAGAGAGAGGGGGGGAGTGTGTGTGTGTATGTGTGTATATGTGAGTGTTTATGTGTATATACTGTATGTGTGTAAACCTCAAGAGACTCACTCAGAGACACTTCTGTCTGAATAAAAAAAACACGATGGTGACCTCCTCTCATCTCCTTTCATCTTCTCCCCTCCGTTTTTTTACTCACTGTCTCCATTCTTGTATTTCTCCCTCTTGCTCTCTTTATCTCCCTCTTTCTCAGCTCACTCTTCTTGCCCTTATCCCTCCCTAAATCTGAGTCTCAGCTGTCCTTCCTATCCACTTTTCCTCATACACTCCTCCCGTCTCCTCCCTCTCCTGCTGGCTCCTTTCCCTCTCTCTTCACATATCTCCTCTTCCCTGATATCTGTCCCCATCTCTCACTTCCATTGAACCCCTGTCATCCCACACACTCGTCCACTCAATCACTCTAATTTCTGCTCCTCCCATTCATACTCACCCCTAATAGGTACCATGCCTCACAGACCCAGCTCATGTTTTTTTATGTTATTTCACATCTGGTATTTTTTATGTCCATGTCTCCCCTGGTAACATTTGTCACTCCAAACAGTCTTTTGTAAGATGGTAATATCTTACTAGTCTTGTGTGTTCTGTATTGCTTCCATCAGCCATTATACAGGTAACAAAAATGCAAACACCTATATATTTTCTGCTGTCTTATTGTATATTCAGTTGAAATAATTGTGATACCAGTATTAACAGTGTGCATAAATATGGGAAGACTAAATATAAATCCAAAAACCTGGATTTAAACGTATTTGGGTGGCTATGGTCTGAGAGATAGAGCAGGTTGTCTACTAAGTGCAAGGTTGGCAGTTCAATTTCCAGCCCTTGGGCAAGACAGTGAACCCTAAACTGCTCATGATTGACAGCTCTGCGGCCATTAATGTGTAAGTGTGTGTAAATAGATGAATGAAAAACATGTTGAAAAACACTTTGCAGAACCTGCTATATAGACCATCATGTACCACAGTCTTTATACATCAATCAGCCACCACATTCTGACCACTGACAGGTGAAGTGAATAACATTGATCATATTGGTGCTATGTGGTGTTCTGATGGAAACCCTTGGACAACCTTTGACATCCATGTTCATGAGACTTAGACACCCAAATAAACATTGTACCACAACAAGCACACTCCCTCATGCAAATGGAAATCCCAAATGTCACTGACCTACCCCGGCAGGAAAATTCACCCCACCACATCGAAAAAAACATCAAACAATCAGGAACATGTTGAGGAACATCAACAGGATGGAGTGGAACAAGTTGGATTGACAGAGGCCCCACTGCACAAGCCAGAGTACCCAAAGGATCCAGTGCCAAGGTCCTGGGTCCAGACCCCATAGGACACCCTGAGAGGTCCTCTTGTCCATGCCCAATGGTTCAGAGCATTTTTGACCATATAAGGGGACCAACACAATATTGGGCAAGTGGTCATAATGTTATGCCTGATTGGTGTATATTACTAATCACTGAAAGTATTATAGTATTCCAATTTGGAATCATCAAGTTAATTTTCTTAAATGTGCTTTTCAAGCACTATACTATAATGCTACAATATGACAAAATAGTTAGACAAAAACCAAGGTCACATATTTGCGTGTAAAATTGTGGTACAGTCTTCATTTCAGAAGGTTTCTACAGACAAGTTTAGACAAGAACCATATTCTCAATTATTATTACGTCTCGGTAGGTACTCTGCCACCTGCTCTGGAGAAAATCACTTTTATGCTTAGTGATTTTCATCTTATTTTAGTTTTTTCTACTTGACCGAGACATTTCTTGCATTTTTCCTCAAATCTGGTCTCTCTTCAAGTGGTTATTTCTTTCATTTCCAAGAATGATTTTTGACACCTCCCAGAGAGGAAGTGTGAATTTATTTCTCTCAGTCCAGAGTAGTCACATAGTCTTTGAACACTGAGATATACGCTGATCAGCCACAAGATTAAAACCACTGACAGGTGAAGTGAATTATTAGGTGATTATCTTGTTATGATAGCACCTTTCAAGGGGTGAGATATATTGCACAGCAAATGAACAGCTGGTACTTAAAGTCAATGTGTTGGAAGCAGGAAAAATGTGCGAAAGTAAGATTCAAACTGTGATGGCTAAATCGTACGGTCAGAGCATCTCATAAGTGGCAGGTCTTGCGAAGTGTTTCCGCTCTGTAGTGGGAAAAAAACGACTAAAAGTGGTCAAAGAAAAGACAACTGGGGGACCCAGCCATGGCATCATGGGTACCCAAGGCTCACTGATGTGGAGAGGTTGGTAACTGTGATCTGAAACCCACAGAAGAGTCACTGTGGCACCAATTTTTGTAAACCTTAATGCTGCCATTCGTGGATAGCAGACGGCTTAGAGAGCCCGTAGTGTTTTAAAGCACCTGCAATGGAGACATAAGCTTCAAAACTGGTGTTCTGATGAATCATGTCTTCTGCAAAAATAATTCAGGAATGGTTTGAGAACCAGAATTAAAGTGTTGACTTGACCCATGTGGAACAAGCATCTTAGATGTGCAGAAAAAACAAGAACCCACCTTACAACTTACAGGACTTGAAGGAGCTGCTGTTAATGTTGTTGCAGAGGTCTTGAATCATATAGTTCATGCCTTCACAACTCAGAACTGTTTTAGGGAAATCTAGACAATATTTGGCAGGTGGTTTTAATATTATGGCTGATAGGTGTATATATTATTGTGACCCAATCCTTCAGTTGTAGCATGTCTTGTGGAAAAAAAGTCATTGAGGATACTGTTGGTGGAGAAATTGGAGTTTGAATCTCTGCTACAATTGACTCCACCTGTATCCTGTTCAAGCTTTCAGAACAGAGAAGTTGGAGAAGACAAGAAAGAGCAGCAGGTGGACAGAAAGAAACTGAGAAGGATGGGCTGAGAAAACAGAAGAAAGGATACACTGTGTCATTAATTCGAAAGCCTGCAGCTCTGGACCTGCACAGTCCAACCCCTGCCACATATAGTAAAGGGAAGTAATAGCTTTACTTGCACAACCTGCAGACAGCGGGTGTTACAGCTACGTTTTTTTCTTCCTTTCATTTTTAATAAATGGTGCCTGTGTGTCAGTTTTGCTTTTGAAACCTGCAAAATGTTCGACTTTTGTTAAGCGGTGCATATTTTCTGCTTATTATGGGGAAGAGCAAAGAGTTTACACTGTGTTTAAACTATTTGCCAGGTTTGTTTGGAGAAGGAAGAAGAGAGAGACAATTAAGGAAAATGACATACATTTTAAAATTACATATCTGGAGACTTTTTTGCCATTGTGCACTTATATGATGGTCAAATGGATCCTTAAAGTGTTGTGTTTGGTTTGCTACAGTGCATAGATGAACGTCATTAGCTAATATTTGATGTAATTGAAGTTGCCTTTCTACCATTTCTATTTCTTTTTTAAATACATACATATATATATATATATATGTGTGTGTATATATGTATAATTTTTTTGGGGGGCGGGGGGATTTTTGAAGTTTTATTGATAGAGTGAAAGGGGGTCAAGATGAGAGAGACATCCAGCAAAGGGTTGTGAGCCGGACTCGAACTCACAACCGCTGCTAGCGACCTGTGCCCATGTGGTAACGCCTCAACTCAGTGAGCTACCTACCATTTCCATATCTATCTATAAACATAACTGTGACGCATTAACCACAAATCCTCTACTCTGAAGGGTCATGTTGGCCATTTTTCTAAATACAATCTTCAATAGAGTAATATATAGCATTGATTTTTGATTCTGTAGGGTTCAATTTAGGCACAAACAAACAACTTGGTTTAATTTAGACAAAGATAAGGGTTTAGGTTGATTTTTTTCTAAAAAGACCATTGTTGCCATGGTTGCAATAACTATTTATGGCATGAGCACAATTAAAAGGCTGTCATTTTAAAGAAAGTCTGCAGTTTTCTATCTGCAGTCCAGCGTTTTTATCATCCCATTTATTTACCCCAACCTCCTTCCTATGTGCATATGTGATTCTATAACTCTGTTATCTTTGCTCCCATCCATGGCCACTATTTGTTGTCATTTCGCATGTCATTTTGGTTGTTTTGCCTCCATTTCTGGATTATTTCACAGGGGAAGACAAGGGGCCACATGACCACTTGGGCCTCTGGACTTGTGCCTGGTAGCCATATTCAGCAGACCATTCTTGGGCAAATTGCTCCCCGCTGTCTGTTCTATAGACACAAAATGTGATGGACGATTCAGATGAGATGCAACAAGCTCCTTAACTAACCAGAGGGAATGTAATGAAGAATGAGCAAGTCTGTCTCAGTTACAGTAACAGGCTTACTTTAAAAAGTGAGCAGGGAAGCATGAAAAGAGTCTTAGAACAAACTCATCCAGAGGGAAAACCCAGATCCAAAACTGTTTACAGTGTTACCACAATCAAGAAAATGCCTTTTAACTAAGCTCACAGACCTCCTTGAAACAGACATCGGAGTTTGTTCAGTGAGAGCCACCACATAGTAGTTACAAATTCGCTGCATGGCCACACACACTGAGAATGACAGAGAACTGCCGTACCTGCCTGCAGGGAGCACCTTTATTCAGACTTGGCACTGCATCTGCAACAGTGGGAGCTTTTTTTTCAGTATTTTTTATTTTATCTTTTATATGTCACAGCATCAAGCAAACAGTTGTGAGAGTAAAGTAAGAGCAGTCAATCATAAGTGCTGACCTCACCGCTGCCATGCTGGGCCATTCCAGCTGAGCCTATCGACTCTTTTAGGCATAGATGGAGAGGAAGAACGTGTGAGTACGGCAACACTTGGGCAGTGCGGGTATTATCCATGGCCATTTAGTACTCCCACTGTTATCAGCATTCTTGTGGCCAATCAGTGTCTTTTCCTGATACCTTCACACCATGACATAGAGAATAAAAGTGGTTCTTGACTGTTTCACTGAGCTGTACTCAAAGAAAGTAGAAACCAAGCAGGCTGAAAACATATATACAAAGTTTTTCATTTCTAATAAGTTTTGGTTGATGACTGAATCAGTGAATAGAAATATACATGAACTTAAACAACAAAAATGATAATTTTTCATCTATATTTATATGTGCATTTTTCATCTGTCCACTACATGTACTGATTAGTACAAACTCAAAGTACAACTACAGCTATTATAGTCCATATTTTAAGATTATTTGTAAACTTAAACACCTAAAAACATATTTCCAGTACATTCCAGGGAACCCTGACCACTGAAAATGATAAAGACTGCATCTTTAGCAAAGTAAACAGACCAACAGATTAATAAAAAAGTGCCATTTCTACCATCAAAATTGATAAAAAAAAATAAAAACAGTTGAAATGGGCCATAACAGTTGAGTGCTTTTTAACAAGAAACCCTTTGGCCTCATAATATCTCTAAGGATATTTTTTTTTCTCTTCAAGGCAGTTACTGAGACAAAGTAGCCTGTTTACGCTCAAGGCTGCCCTTTTCTTTCGAATTATTAGGGCTGGACCTGAATATCTGAACATCCGAATATTCGGTCATGGTGGTGATATCTAGATAATAATTTTGAGATCCGAATACTCATGCGCCGCCGCACAGAAATGGCTGTTCGGACCTGAACATAATTCCTATAAATTTTTATTCAACCATCAAGTTTTTTCCTGATTGGAAATTACACAGGCGTCTCCCAGAAGATAATAGGATGATGTACAAAAGGCATCATTGTGGAAAAAAAATATTTCTCAGCTTTAATTTACATTTGAACAAAAAGTGGCATGTCAAAATTTGCCAGGGGTATGAATAATTTCGGGCTTGACTATATATATATATATATATATATATATGTGTGTGTGTATATAAGAACTATGTATGACTATTGCTTGTAGGCTTGTTGTGATTACTATGAAAGTTATTTTAGTTCTTTCTTTCATCTAAAGGGCAAAGCCAGTTCAAATCAGAACAATAATATTCAAATAACCACAGGTTGTAAGCAAATAAAAATATGCCCATGCCAATATATAAAGCTGCTTAGACCCACAAAGGCTCACATAGGACAGAGATGTACAGCATGAAGTTGGGGTGCAGGAACACTGACAGAATAGAAAAAGTGATAAAAAAGGAAATGAGGAAATACGGTGTTTGGGTTGATAAAAGAGGAGAGGACAGAAGGGCAAAAGAAGGAAGGAAAGGTCACAAAGGAGACAGAGGATAGGAGGGTGCAAACACACAGATGAGAGCAGATGGGGAGAGAAGAGATAAACGAGTTTAAAGGACGAGAGGCAGCTAAAATGTCACCCGGGAAATGCAATGATCTGACAAGGAAGGATTCCTCGGAGGGATGGAGAAAGAAAGAGAATCTGTTGCGGCGTGTGATTGAGGGAGGAGAGAAGATTTAATGTTCAAAATGGGCAAAAGCAAATGAGCAGAACGGGAGCTATTAAGTAATGGCGAAAGTGAGCCAGGGTGAGTTCATTCAGCGAGAGAAAGAGACAGTTGAGAGGATGGTCCAGACAGAGTGGGGGAGGAAAAAAAAGAAATGAGTAAAAGTGTGATCCAGAAAGCGATGGGGAAAGGATGGGGGTGCAGCAGGCGGAGACAAGCTCAGAAAGGGGGCTCTTCTTCCGCTCAGCTGTGTGTCTTGGCCGGCTGTGAAAAGCCGCTCTCTTCCTATCAGCACAGGAAACCCACAGGGCGCCATTGTACCAGACTCAGAGAAGAGAGAAGGGGACAGAGAGAGTGACAGACAGAGGTTTGAATAATTTAGTGGAGTTATTGATGAATTTAAGTTTCTGAAGGTTAAGCGTTAGTTGATATTTAAGTCACGCTGGTTTGGTATATACCACCGCATGCCTGATTTTGCCATTGCATGTCTGCAGGTCCGATACCAGACCAGCCTCATCAAGACTAATAAGAGACTGATTTGTGTTTGTTGGATTGACTCAGTCCAAATCACCACAAAGACAGAATGAGGCTGCCTTCAAGCTTGACAGTTGCACTCAGTCAAGCTGAGGCCTAAAACCTAAGGCGCCCTTCCTTGCCCCCCATGTCCAGGTTGACTAATAAATTGAATTACAGGAAATCTTACTCTAGGTCTCTGTTTCACAGACCGCCTATTGTCCTCTTTGGTCACATTGGCCCGAATGTCAGTCAGAGATTAGTTGCCAAGAGTCTGCAGTGGTGATTGGTTCTCCTCCAGGGAGAAAGCTCTTTCAAGCTCTTTCAGTGCAATGAGAGAATCTTTCATTTCACTTGTTTTTGTAAGTAATTGAGCAAGTCAAATACTCAGAAGATGTGGCTCAAATAGTGGCACACAGCTGTGTGTTCACTGAAACAAAAATTTGAATCATCTCTCCTGACTCATTCAAACACTTGCATTAATTGACCCAAATTGCACATCACAAGATTGCAGAACATGACAGAGAATCCATTGCCTTTTTAATTGTTTTTTTATGCTATTTGTGATTTTGTTTTTTTATTTTTGTGTCTATTTATGGGATAGTCATTGGGTTAATACAATAACAGTGCTATGTGAGCATCAGAGAACCCAGGCGCAGACACAGAGAACAGACAGTCTAACGGAAAGTTCAACAGTGGATTTATTCAAACAAAGTGAAAAAAACTGAAACCAATACAGAATACAAATCTAAACCCTGGGGAAAACCAAAACCAAACCTGATTCAAAAACATGCAAAACAACTCAAATCCACAAAACTCAAAACTAACAGAGAGGAAAATCTAAGCAAAGCACAAAATATAACACAAAACACAGCGACTTTACCGAACTCACGATACTCAAAAAAGGCTGACAAGGAGAAGTTAACAAGGATATACAGAAAGCACCTAAAGGCAAAGTTTAACAAATATATACAGAACACCAATAAAGGTAAAAAACCAGAACACCACTAAGGCAAAGTTAAACAAAAGCAACAAAAACACCATTTAAACTAAATACAAGACTTAGCTGGCTGCAAACAAGATCCGGATGACGGGTGTATTGCTGAGACATGGGTTCTGTTGACTGAGCGGGGACAGGCAGGGAACCGGGGTTGAACAGTTAATGGTCTGGCAGAGAGTGGAGGTCTGAGCCGGACTTTATGAAGGTAGGTGATTAGTGACAGGTGAGCTGCTCCCTGCGGCTGTCTCCAATCCAGAAATCAAGGAGACTACAGGCAGGGCTGGGCTGATGGTGAGGGAGGGAGTGAGGACAAGCAAGCTGAGCGAGAGGGAGAAGAAGAGATGAAGAAAGAAAGAGGGAGACAGGCAGGAACTGAAGCAGGGATCATGACAAACAGTTCCATTCTTCTAATTTGTCCACCTACTAGCTGCTATATACAGCACTGCTTTTGGGATCAGTTTTACACTCTCTGAAATCTCCAGTAGAATATTTTCTCTGTAAAATAGCAACCACGTTCAACTGTTATTGCACCCTGTCTGCCATCGCAGTGTGTTGTTGGTTTCCAGAGAAAGATGCAGATGAAGACGTGACTGGAGCAGCAGAAAAAATAGACTTCTGCATCTGATGTTGATGCGTCCATGGCTGCATGTTTACTTGGCTGCACTCAATATCCCATTTACCCTGCTGCTTTTACCATATGCATGTCTTGTCTTCCACAAGCGGGGCAGGTTGATGTGTGTCAGAGCAGTGACATGACTCCTTAAATTAGAGTAATGGGTAAGAACGTCTGTGAGGTTGAAGGGAATAGAGAAGAGCAGAACTAAGTTCACAAAAAAATGGCCCAACAATCCCTGAGTCTGGGAGCAAATCCTGAAAGAAAAGGAGACGATGAGTAAGAAGGGAGAGAAAAGACGGAAGAGTAGAAGTGAAATAGTGGTTGAATTAAATGTCCCAACAAAGAACCTTTATCAAAAATGTAGCAGAGAGATTCGGGGATATCCCTCTATAATTTTAGTACTCCTCTACTTTGCCACATGTGACATTTTCCTTTGTGCTTGCAGTTTTTTGAAATGTCTCTGTCTGCTCTTTGCTACCTTTTCTCCCAGAATTCATTATTGACCACAGTCTTGACCTAACCTTAACCACACAGTTGAGTTGCACAGTCCTAACCATGATTAACCATACTTTGTTGGTGCAAGTAGGATTATTCCCTGACATACAGCAAACTGTTCATTTTAAAATGTTGCCGATGAACACAATTTAGGATTTTGCAGTAATAATCCAAAACCCCCAAAGTGTTCTTGTTAGGAATTTAGGCTGCCTTTGTCATATTTCTTGCTTCTATTACTTCACTTTATCTTCTTTTTTTCTTTTCCTTGCACCCTTCTTTCATTTCTGTCTTTTGTCATTCCTCCCTCGTACCTCCTAACTACCACTTTGTACATTCCAACTCCCTTGTCTAGTTTTCTCTCCATTATCCTTCCCCTCTCCTCTGTGCTGTTTTGTTCTCCTTATTCCATCTTTTTCCTTTCCTTTTGTTGTCAACTCTCTAGCTTCCCCTTTTAAGCCATCCTTTCCTTTCATCTTATCTTACCATATTCCCCTTCTCCCATTTCATATTTTGTCCTCCATGACCCATCCTGATTCCTCTTCCTATTTTCTCCTCTCATTTTGGATTCCTGTCTTGCCTGTTCATTCTATGCCAATGATTTCCCTGCTCATTCTTCTATCATCCTCTCTCCTCTGCTTCCCATCATGCACCGTTGCCACCATTACTCCAGCCCGAACAAATGCAAGCGCGGATCAGTCGTAGGGTAGCCTCACTCAGCGTGTTCACTCCGCTGCCTCTTTACTACAGTAATGCTAAGCCATACTAACCGCAACTGTGACGATTTTACACATGGATGCTAATGTTGGAGCAAAACACCTCAGGCAAACTTCTGAACATTCTTAAACACTAATTCTAACAAGCTGCTAGCTACTGCAGGCACATGCCCTGCTGTGCATTAAAATGTTGCACTATAACAGTGTCAGCGCAGGGTTTCCTCCGCTCCTGCTTTTCTTTCACTCGATGTAACGGCTCCCATCTGCAGCTATTTTCTGGTGTTCCGATTTATTCACAGCGGATGGCCGAGCTGACCAGCACCAAGCCTGACAGTTTCCACCCTCAAACAAAATGTGTTGACATCAAGGTAATTGGCTCAGTGTGTTGTAATGCAGGTGACAGGAAGACAGAAGACGCCACTTTTAAGATAATACGAACTTTATGTAGCTTTGAAAGATGTTGTGTAATTTATGAGTCACTGTGATGCTTTTTACTTTCATCAGACAAATAGCGATCGTGCTTTTTTAGAACACACTCATCTTTTCTGTGATGTTGGGTACAATGAAGAACACTGCATTACCTGCTTTTTGCAACTGAGAGAAACAGCACAGCCTCTGAGGGAAAATATATGTTAATATAATGGTATTCTCAAACACATGACTACAGAATATCGTGGTCATGGTAAATACAGACAGTAAGAATCTTCTGCAAGAACAACAACAGAACACTTCAACAAGTGTCCTAAAGCCACTTATGGTGACGTCAAACTGACCATAGTAAAGATGAAGGGAGTCAAGCAGGAAGTCAGGTGATGTTAATATAGAACAACAAGCCTGCACATGGAGGAGGCTGAGGTAGATGGAAGGGTCTTTATAACCTTAGACTGTAACATGAAATATTGTTTGTTTCTTGTCTCCTACAAACAGGCTTCTTCTGTAGTAAGACCTCAATCGCCCCACACTTCAAACAACTGTGTGCTCAAACATAACCAAACTCTTTAATATGCCATCACATCATGAAACTTTTATTTTTAACAATGATTTGTGAAGGTTTTGGAAGAAATAGCAGCTTCACTGTTTCATCTTGCAATCATTTTTTCCTGTCATGTTAATTACCAAGAAGTACACTACCTGCTTTTTGCAACTGAAAGAAAAAGCAAAGCCTCTGCAGGAAAATGTGTTTTAATAAGATTCTCAAATACATGACTGTTTGCAACTTACAGTATATCTGAAAGAACAAAAACAGAATACATCACTTCAACAAGTGTCTTAAAGCCACTTATGGTTATATCGAAATTGATCATAGTAATGGGAGCAAAGCAGGAAGTCAAGTGATGTTAATAAAGAGCAACAAGTCTGCATATGGAGGAGGCTAGGGTGGATGGAGGGGTCATTAAAACTTTAGACTGTAACAATAAATGCTGTTAGTTTCTTGTTTGCTGCAAACCTCACACATAACCATTCAGTATGTCATCACATCATGAAACTTACCATGATGTACACTGCATTAACTGCTTTTTACAACTGACAGAAAAAAACAATGTCTCTGTAAGAAAATAGATTTTAATAGCATGGTATTCTTAAACACATGAATGTTCGCAGTGTTCAGTATTTCATGATCATAACAAATATCAACAGAAACAATGTCCTCCCAAGAACAACAACAGAATCAGTGTTATGGTCACATCAAACTGACCATACGACCAAAACATAGTAAAGATGAAGGGAGCAAAGCAGGAAGTCAGGTGACGTTAATGAAGAGCAACAAAGTCTGTACATGGAGGAGGCCAGGGTGGATGGAAGGGTCATTAAAAAATTAGACAGTAACATTAAATACTGTTTGCTTCATTTTTTCCTACAAATAAACTTCTTTTATTGTAAGACCTCAATCATCCTACACTTCACCAACTAACTTTCTGCTCCAATCTAAACAAATCTTTCATGATGTCATCACAGCATTAAACAGTTTTGTTTGATTTTTTTCAGTTAATGCACACCTCAACCAACTGACCTTGTGCTTAAAACTAGCTAAACATTTTTGATGTCTTCACATAATGAAACAGTTTTATTTTTCAGCAATGATTTGTCAATATTTTGGAGGGATTAGAGAAATAATGTTGCTCTGCTGACATGGTGGATTGAAAGAGCAAGGACAAACATTACTTGTTTTTTGAGGTTTTTTAAATGTTGCGACCTCCCAATGCTGTAAACTTGCATTAGATGTTGTAATCATACTGCTTTATGAGTCAGCGGTTGGTGCATGTCTACATCTACAAGTACTAAGTAGAAGCTTTCCTGTGACACACAGTTCATGTGTTCCTAAATGGGAACTGGTAATGGCAGTCATTGGGAAGATATAAGACAGACTTTTCTCAGTGAGAAACAAATGAAAAAGAGCTTCTCGTTTACCAGACTGCTGGTAAGAACAGAGCCTGCAGCATTAAGGTGGAATTTTTTTATGTGGAAAAAATGTTGAAATCAATTTTTAGTAAGGCCACTACAGGTGTAAAACTCCTGTATTCCATACAGGAACATTACACATTCTCAAAGTGCTTTATTTTTCTTACACAGAATGATAAAATACATGACAAAATACCATTTTGGTAGTATTTGCAGGGTGGCACTAAGCAGTGCCAGAAAATAAATGAAAAGGATGACAAAGTATTGTTGATCTTGTGAAAATGAATTAGCAGCAGTTATTCTTGTTATTGTGAAGTTTGTCAACTGCTCCTCTGTGTTCGTGCTATTAATGCGCTGTGTCAGATGTTAAATCTTAATTCTGTGTTACTGTAGAATGGCTGCTAGATGTGTTAGAGTGGTTTTGACAGCCATACATGCACGGACATGCATGTAAACCCACATACGATGCCCACACACACACCACTCCCTGTCACCCCCCATTATCATCATGATCATTTATTAAACGTGGCTTCCGCCAGAAGAGTGAGGGAGCTCAGGGGAAGGAGGGATTGCTTTCTTAATTAAACGAGAGGAAAAAAGAGAAGGAGCACGGCGCCACAGGCTGGGCTGCTTTGAAGAAAAAACATTTATCTCATTCACTGCATTCCCCTGCTCCTCGTTTCCCCCCTTTCTGAGTTGGCTTAGTTACTCTGTGACAGAGAACAACACGGAGCGACGCACACATACATAGAACTGAGCTGCGGCTCATTTTCTTTGTAGAGGTGTAACATGAGCATTACTTCTTTCCAGGTCACAAAAAACATGCTAAATTATATAACATTAAACATTCTTGTGCACCTGCCAGTTCATCTAACACCTCCCGCCCCCCCGCCCACACACACACACACACACACACACACCTGAAGGGCCTGCAAAATGGAGCACACACTATTTTTGTTTTTACTTTCCTTTAATGCTACATGTTGGACTGAATGTAAACATATTCATGCATGTTATCAAAATCTACCGTAGATACACATATGTTATTAATATCATTCAAGTATTACACAGCAACTGTATGTCCATTTATGATGGTTTTGAATTGTAGTGGTAGTTTTGCTATCCCTATACCTGGCTTTACCAGTTTGACCAATGTCCTTTGCAGCACAGCACCTTCATGTACTACAGCAGGCAAATGGCTGAAATCCATAGACAGTCTCAAGAAGGATGGATGTCTCTGCTGTCTTCCTCTAATGAAGTGAAAGTTATGAGTGAACTGCCCTGAACTTGAAACAATACCTGGTGTTCTTTAGAAAACAAGGCTCAGTTAAGGTGAAGAACCAGCCACTGCACTGGGATGTGAGGAGACATCTAATGGTGAAAACACGAGGTAAGTTGCCACTCATGATATTGTAGGATAGCAGGGAGCATGGGATTTTACCCCAAAAAGAGACTTGGAAGGTTTTAAAATGTTGGTACCAGTTTGTTTGGAGGGGTGGGCATTAGACCGACACGAGTCCATTACAACAACAACAAGAGACCCGTCATGAACGTGAGGAAGTCTTAATGTATGCTTATGGCTGTTGTGATGAAGTGTGATAAGGCCAGTTAAGTCAGCCTTAATACAAAATTGACATTATCTCATTAACCAAGGGTTACAGTTAAATAATGAGGGTTTAATGACAAGCTGATGATGAGATGAGGTCAAGGAAAAAAGTTCATGGCACAATTATCATTGGCTCATGACAGCCACAGTGAAAACCAACGTTATGACTGTTTAATGTAGTGTAATTTAATCACATTAAGTCAAATATTTTCTTCCTCTGAGATTTGTAATTAGGCTTGCTTTGCCCTCGTTGTGATCAGTTTATGTTGTCTTGGTTGACATCAAAGACATCTTAAACATTGTCAGCTTTACTTTAAAAATGACTTTGAGCCTAACCCAGCCGACTCAGGACAAAGGCAGGGTTCACCCGGGACAGGTTGCCAGTCTGTCGCAGGGCTACACATAGAGACAGATAGTGAAGCAATGCAGTGATTCACCTAAAAGTTAATAAAGATGCTGGGATGCAGTATTGGACTGTGCAGGTTAAGATCGTTTCCTGTGTAGGAGCAGGGTAAGTTTAACAAAGTGGTGGGTTGCAATGTTTGCAATGCTTTACTTGTGAGCGTGGAAGCACCATCAATATCAAACAAGAGGGACACAAGTAGCATTTGTTCACATCCAGTGGATCTTTATAGTTGGCAGTAGTGTCTTCCTGACAAACAAGCTGATTTCCCCAAACTAATTAGTAATGGCTAGACTGAGGGTCGACTCACTTTTTTTTTTTGGCTGAAGTCAAAGTCAGCGCAAAAGTTGCCTCTGACAGAAAATGAAATCTACTGGATTTGCTCAAATGGGACACCAGAGAGCATTGAGCTCCTTTGGATGCTCCCACTGAGGGGGATTTAAGCTCACACTGTGTCCTCCGCCTCACTCCCTGTGGGAAGCATGTTAAGATAAAGTGACTGAATACAGCCCTCTTGCCAAACCCAAAATGACATGGAGAAATAGATGACACATACACCAGATAGTAGACTGTGACAAGCCTCTGTCCATTAGATGGGAGGAGGAAGAGGACTAAAACAGCATTTAAGTAACTGTAAAGGGCAGCGTGGAAATCCCTTTTTTTGCTGTACATTTTTAAAAGCTCATCCATTTTGATTCATAGACAAAAAGCCTGATTTCAACAGACCAGTGCATTCAGATCCCAGACCATAAGTAGCTGCCCCCAGCTTGGTTTGCTCAACCAGAACCAGGGGATTGGTCAGCATCATGAGTTTGGTTGTGTGTGCTCTCCTGCCTGATCCTCGCCAAGGAGGGAGGAGATCAGATGTTGGAAGGGGCAACGCTTCAAAAAGCTTTCTGCAAAAGAAGCGGCACCTAAGAAAGGATTGTCATGTTGATTTCGTGAAACCATGGGAGACAATGGATCTCCGGCAATGATGTCACCTCTGAAGACAGGAATGCCTGGGAAGTGGAGAACTGTCAAAGAGCAAAGCTTGAAAATAAAGAGGCCACCGAGCATCCTATCTATAATATCAATCTCTAGGTGGTTGATGCTGTGAGTCTTGACAGTCCTGTCACACACACATCCAACTGCTTTTGTCAAGTTACCCCCCACCCCCACCCTTCCACTGCCTCATGGGTACATTTCATAGGAGGAATGTATTCGAAGTCTTCTTGCATCACAATCTGAAGGGTTTATTTGTGGTTCAGTGGCAGATTGATTGCTGGAGGAACATATATGTTGTCACTGTTTGTGATGTTCCTATCTCGGCCTGGGCATTTCACACTGATCATATGCACACAATTCCTATCACGGCAGCTGATGACACCCAGACTTATGGTAATGGATGAACAGCAGGCTCAGTGAAATGATCACAAATAGGGAAATAATTAGGTTCATCCTGATTGCAAGGAATTGTGCATGCGTATTTTCAGTAGACTGTTTTAAAAGGTCAGATTCTATAAAATAGAAGCTTGAATTCATGAAATGATGCAGAGTTGAATAAAAGTATCAGTCGAGTTATGCAAGTAGCATGGTTTGTCCTGTTTTTCCTCTTTTTTTCCAGTGTCTATTCTTTAATTATGTCATAAATTCATAATGTACTGCCAATTAATTAAGGTTTTAAATTAGCATGGGCTAGTTCAGGACCATCATTGTAATAATTATCACTTATTTATCTGGAAAAAATACCTGCACAGAGGAAGAAGGCTGATTGCACTGCAAATAAAGGTCATGAAAGGTTAGTGACTTCACCCACTGCTCACAGCCAGGTCTCAGTCTGAGAGAGGGGAGGGTGGAGTGAGAGACGGCGAGAGAGGGAGGGAGACTGAGGTGAAGGTACTGTAACATAAAAAACAGGGAAGGTGGGGCTGAGATAGAGAGGAGACGAGAAGGTGAATGATGTGAATGTAAGGAGAAGAGGAGAAAAGGGAGGACAGAGAGAATAAATGAAGCACGAGAGAGGAGACCTGAGAGGGGGAGAAAATGCAAGGGAGAATAAAAATGAGAGGAGAGCAGAGATGGGAGGTTAAGGGAGAGAGTTTCACACTGTAGACCACTGACGGATGGTTGGCATTTAGCTCCCCACTACCTACGGAAATAACTAATTAAGCATGGTCTACTGTGTGTGTGTGTGTGTGTGTGTGTGTGTGTAGGCAGCTGTGTTTCTGCTTGAGTACAGATCTAGGAACTGTGAGGGGAGGATAAGTGATTTTATTTGAAGTGGAAATATGTCATATGTATTATTCCATTTAAACACATTGGATTTTTTTTTTGATTAGAACTCTAATTTGATTGTGTTCCCTGCATCTGGTCTGGTATGTCTGTATTCTTTTGCTTTAAGTGAATAAATGCTGATGATATCTCAGTTATGTTCTGAAAAATGACTGTCTGTACAGGAGCCAAAGAGGGAGAGAAATTAGGCAAGATTATATTTGGTTCTTTAGGGAGGCTAAAATAGGGTGTTTCATTCAGGTGTGCCGTTCTGAATAATGCAGTCAGTTCAAGGTTTGGCACCCTGCTGTCTAAACTGAAACACATGAGTTCACTGATTGATGCTGCAAAGACTACAAGATGATAGCAAACGGAGCCAAATGACTGCAGGCAGTTTGATGAGCCTCACCTCCATTAGGAGATGGTTTAACTTCTGCCAAATGCTACCAGGTCCAAGCTTTTGTTTTGATTACATTTTCTGTCCAGTCCATCTTTTATATTGTCACACCATACCCTACTGGAATAAATTTCATTTTTTTCTCCCCCACCATTTTTTTTTTGCCTTTGCTTCTTTACATGCACCCCACATAGAGTCTGAGAGCTGTGGGATTGCTTTCGTGGAAGTCCTCCAACACAGTTACGGTGAGCTAGTGATATACAACTCCTTGGCAAGTCACAGGATGATTTTTGGAAGGATATTTTCATATTTTCACACCTTTTTCCCTTTATCATCCAAGCCAGAGTTTCTACATTTCTGGTCCGTCTGACATTAGCTGCAGGGATCAAAGTCTATTGATTAGACACTGTGAAAAAATACAAGGTAAAAAGCACACAATTTGCTCTACACTCAACTGGAAAAAATGTTCATATTTTAGTGACATGTGCATTCAAGAAAACATATGAGAGAGAAAAAATCAAATGTGCAAAAGCATATTTACTGTTAGAGACTGACCCTACACAGCACTGTCAAATTAATTAAGGTTATATTTTTAGCTGTCTGCACTATGGCACTGCATAATTAGTCCTCCACAGACTTTTTCACCTGTTCATTCAAGACACTGCTGTATATATTGCCTATAAACAAACTGTCCCTTTCCCCTTCCTTGTTTCCTTCAACATCCATCATCAATAAAACAGATTGCGTATTTTTGAAAAAAAGGTCCACAGTTTGTTTAGCAAGTACACCATGTTGTGTTTGCAAATACAGCATTTATGTCATTCTCACAGAAAACATTAAATGTAATTTCATGGACAGCCCATTTCCAAGATTCTACAGAACAGCTTATTGTTGCCAACGTTTATGTTGTATATCGTCTTTGTCGAGTTTGCACTGTCAACCACAGGCTTTCTTCTGAGATGTTTTTTTCACTCGCGCCCATCTGGTATCTTTCCGTGAAGCTTGTTTATCCCGTTGATTGTATGGAAGGTTGCCAGCGAGCACACAGAGTCGTCCTCAAACAGATTTTGTTTTAATAATCTGCGGAGGGTTCCTCAACACAGCTTTGATATATTAAAAGTGCAGAATTCAGACAGTGCAGAATTAGCAGTGAGTTTGGGTTTAGCGGTGATGTTTCAGGCGTGTAAATCCTCGACGGATTTCTGTCTTTTTTAACGTAAAACTAAGTTGAGCACAAAATATACAACACAGGGCAAATACTTATTCATATCCATACTTAGATATATACCAATACGCAAAAACACTGAGATTTACACCGATGAGTCGCAACATTATGACCACTGACAGGTAAAGTGAATATCATTGATCATATTGGTACTATGTGCTGTTTTGCTGGAAAACCTTTGATTTTGCCATCCATGTTGATGAGACTTAGACACCCAAATAAACATTGTCCCACAACAAGCACACTCCCTCATGCTAATGGAAATCCCAAATGTCATTGGCCTACCACCGCAGGAAAATGCATCCCACCACATGGCAGAAACATCAATCAGGAACATGTTGAGGAACATGACAATGGCCCAACATGTTGATTTGACCTCCAAACTTCCTACACACTATTCTGATCAAGCGTCAACAGGATCCAGTGGAGTAAGTTTGATTGACAGAGGCCCCACTGCACAAGCCAGAGCACCCAAAGGATCCACTGCCAATGTCCTGGTGCTAGACCCCATAGGACACCCAGAGAGGACCTCTTGTCCACCCAGAGCAGCTCAGAGTATTTTTGAGCGCATAAGGGGGACCAACACGATATTAGGTGGGTAGTTATAATGTTATGCCTGATCCATGTATAGACAACAATTTGTCTCTTAATAAATAGTACCTCACACAGATCCATCAAGTGCTGTTCCAATGAGTCACATGGAAAAAATAATTATTTTATAGTTTCATTAGGACATTGTTCTTTAAATAGCAGTATAATAAAAGACATTTCTCAATTTGTTGATGTTTCTATGAATCACATTTCATTGACGAGCCACAGATGGCATACAGTGTTGCCATTGATGCATAAGGCACAGCTACTCCATGATGCAAAGAACACTAGCGCGGCACTTAACCTTAACAATGGATGTTGGTGCAGACTAAAGTATAAGAGTGAGTCTGAAAGCTCTCACAGTGGATGATGTCTGATGCTGCTGGTCCTTGTTACCTGAGAGGATCCCCCACATGGCGGCAAAAGCTTGTCCTGAGAGGCTTTGCTCATATATGCACAGACCTAATGGACCCCCATCAGAGGGCTCCACCTGTGTTCTGTTGTTACCTGGTATGTTGAACCCCTACCTCACTGAACATTTTAAGATAACATTGAGTCAGCGATAAGGAATAGCTAACTCTGTAGTTGTTCAAGGCACCATAAGAGCCATTACCAAGACATAATGGGTCCTTGTTGGGTGCAGGGGGTTGCAGTTTTAGTGCTCAGAAGAGAGGGGAAGGGAGAGGGAACAAGAAACTCAGGAAAGACATCAAGACAACTGACAGAAATGAAGAGATGAAAAGGGAACGCACAGACAGAAAGCTTTTATACCAAATGGTAAAGTGCTCTTGAGAACGAGGGGGAAAAATGGTCAAAGACACAGATGAAAAGAGACAGGTACAGCTTTCCTTCTAAACCCCACCCAAAGAGACAAAGTGCTCTTCAGGTATTTTGAGCTACTGGCAAACACTTCTCACGCTCACACACAAGCACACACTCTTCCACTCTTTAGGCGTGTGTGTGTGTTCAGAAAGCTCTGTGGATGAATTGCAGACACCTGAACCGCCTTCACACTCACAGTCTCACACACACCTTAGCTCTCTGGGAGGGGATTAGAGACAACATGCCCGCACCCTTCACTATATTTGGATCAGCTGGCGTTAAATCTCCACACACACACACACACACACACACACACACACACACACACACACACAACCTTCCCAGTGGTAATTCTTTTTGACCAAAAATAGTCAGCGTGTTATGTCGTAGGCAGAATTACTTCTTTAAAAGTACAAAACGGTTTCTGAATACTTGATTTTGTTTGCGTTTCATGGGCATACATTCGCACATACAGGACATGTCGAGGCCTCAGTACAGACATGATTTTCTGCTGTTTGCAGTGAAAACAAGCAAGCGTTCCATTATTCATGTTGATTAAGGAACAGCTCTGCTTCTGTGTTCCACTAACAGGCCAAACAAGAGGACAGGAAGAGAGGGGAAAACAGCAATTGCCCTCATTACCATCAGCACAATCATAGCCACAAACATTCACAATGCAGCCAACTTCCATATTCCACTAACTGCTTGCCATCCGTAAATGACAGTATACTGAAGTTTGGCATTGTTGCGTTCCACTGTCTGGAGCGTCCCTTTGTCTCTATTGTGTTGATTTGTCCGTGACACTAGAAACAGAAGGGGGATGATTTAGTTGAATTTCCAGCAAATCTGCTAAAGAATCTACAAAGCAATATGTATTTCTATCTGCCATTGTTATGCAAATACATAGAGTGGGTTGAAATAAACACCACTAATGTCACAATCACTTTCCATGAAGTCGTCGGGGAGGAAAACGTCACAGCAACTTGACAGAATTTGAAGATTTGATGGAAGGTTACAGTCTCCTCATTGATTCAGACAGGTTTGATGTTCTTGTGTATTTTCCAGTAGAGCAGAAGCTTCTGTGGAAGTCATAAGCTTAATGTACACCATGATTTATTTAAGTGTGCTTCCAGTGCAGTATGCCACACATTTTGCCTTATACACATCGGGTTTTTACAGCTCAGCCGAGCATGCGGAAACTGAAAATATGCATAAAAACAGGTAGATGGAAAATAGCACCAAATCAGCAAACGTTGGGTCGTCCTCATGCAGGCATATTCACTTGCCAACATGCAGGGGATTTGACAGATTATGCGGCTTCTAGAACCAAATTGGTTTGATCTGTGATACTGCAGCCAATTTGATTTTGTGTCCTGTTAAGGAGGATGGAAGGGGTTTATTTGTAGCAGTCTGTAATCACTGGTTAAAAAGTATGTTTCTGTTCTCTTTCTGTTTTTCTGATCACCATCAAAGAAAGCATTAAATCAGCTGTGATTTAATTATATTAAAAAGAGCCCTAATAAAAGGCAGTGTATGGATAAATTAGCTGATAAGTACTGTATACAAGCAACACTTTACAATGTGTTTCTCATTCACCCATTAACACACCAATGGTGACAGAGCTGCCATGCAAGGCGCTAATCTGCCATTGGGAGCAAATTCGGGTTCAGTGTCTTGCCCAAGGACACTTCGGCATGTGAAGGGGCCGGGGATCGAACTGCCAACCTTGCGATCAGTGGACAACTCGCTCTACCACCTGAGCCACAGCTCATATAACGTCACTATAATATCATATAACCAAAATATCACTGAGTGTGCGTTAGAAAACAGAGAGAAGGTCAGATTCATTTTCTTTGTTTTTCCTGAAGTTTGAAGCAGCAGTGGAATTTTAGTCACTTCTAAGGAAAAACAAGCTCAAGGAGACCTTGTTAGCGATCGAATCCAAACATGTATGAAACCAAATTACCGAAAAGCTGAACCGGGCATCGTGACAGGTCATCGAACTTCATACCTGGCTGTCCCAACACAATTAATGTCATTTCTTGAATGCAGAACTGAGGAAAATAACCTTGAGAAATTTAAATGACTGCAGCAATGCCAGCACAAAGACAACTCCTACAGTTTCCTGTATTCTCGCAGTCTGTCGTGAATCCATGCTGAACCCAACTGTGCATACTGATGAAAGACAATACACTAGAAAAGAAGACAGTTTTTTTTAAAGCAAACGGCGGAGGGAAGAGCTGAAATACTGATACAAGAGAACACATGCGGTCACACATATATACAGTCTATACAGTCTTCATATTGAACTCACTTCCACCCACATACACATGCATGTGGCTGAAGTGTGTTGGGTGGAGAGGCAGACGTTCAGTCTACTTCCCTTCTTTTGAATATTCATGAGCACCTGCTTTCTACCAAACACAACGTTACAGACATGTACTGTATGTGCCTGTGTTAAGCTTTGTCCTTATGTGTGTGTGTGTGTGTGTGTGTGTGTGTGTGTGTGTGTGCATATTTTGTGTTAGTAGAGAAAACGGCTGAACCTGAAAAGATGGAACAACTGTTTGTAAGGACTTTTACCCTGTACATATTTAGCCATTTGCCAGAGAATGCATGAGTTTGCCAAAGACAGAAGTATTGGAATTTCCACATTCACATTTTAATTTAAATTAATTACACTAACAGTGTATTATAACCTAGAGAAACTGCTCAGCATTGAGTCTTTTCCTGATATTATCCACACCTAGCCCCTTTTTGGTAATGCCTTAATTAAAGTAGTAATATATGTGACAGAGCATTTCTTAATCTGCTTAGTGCCAGAAGCAAGAGTTGTCGAAAGCTGAAACTGCAATGCTAAATTGCAGTGTCACTGCCATTTGCTCGTGTGGGGAGAGTGTCGGATGGAGGTTAATTGTGTGTATTTTTAATACTACATTATACTACGAAACTGCGATTTGCCTGTGCAATGAAGAAAATCTTTATCTCTCATGTTTGAAATACATACTATACACTGATCAAGCATAACATTATGACCACCTGCCTAATACTGTGTTGCTCCCCCTTATGTGGTCAAAGATGCTCTGAATTATGGACAAGAGAACCTCTCAGGGTGTCCTATGGGGTTTGGCACCAGGACGTTGGCAGTGGGTCCTTTTGGTTCTCTGGCTACCCAAATCAAACTTGTTCCACTGCATCCTGTTGATGCTTGATCACAATGAGGTCTCCGAAGTTTGGAGATCAAATTAAAATCTTGGGCCACTGTCATGTTCCTCAACATGTTCCTGATTGTTTGATGTTTTTTCCATGTGGTGGGGTGCATTTTCCTGCGGGGGTAGGACAGTCACATTTGGGATTCCCATTTGCATGGGGGAGTGTTCTTGTTGTGGTACGTTTATTTGTGTGTCTAACTCTAATCAACATGGATGTTAAAATCCAAGGTTTTCCAGCAGAACACCACATAGCACCAACATATTTAATGTTGTTCACTTCACCTGTCAGTGGTCATAATGTTGTGGCTGACTGGTGTATAATCGGTGAAAAATGTCTTTACTACTTTTTTCATTCTACCTAAAACACACTCAAGCACCGTGCAAGAGAAATAAGGCTAAAAGTCTTCAAATGCATGATCATTTTTGTACATTATCAAAATATTACCATTATTTAAAACATGACTAACACTTTTGACCAACCCCTCGTGCTGTTTTTGACATTACCACCATCAAATGTTTAGACTCCAGGTCATACTTAAAGAGTTGTGGATGCTTTGCCCCGGCAGTCATAAACACTTTCCAAATGTGGTTTATCTATGTGCAGCAGTATTGGAGGGGTGGAAGGGGGAAATGTTAGGGAGGAGTTGGGGGCTCTGCCTTTTTTTAGTTATCAGGATTCTGCTGCCATTTTTGCCCCTTTAAAGCAGCGGTTTGCTTACAAGGCACGTTTTCTTTCTTTTTTTTTTCCCTCTCTCTTTTTTTTTTTTAGAAATTCTAAATTATTAGCAACACTGCTGGAAGGGGCCATTACACATATTCATTTGTGCTGTGAATTAAATCTCAGAGGGTTTTACCTTTCAACATTATGAAGAAATATTAGAGCAGACAAGATGAGTTCTGTCACTGTTCCTGATGGCATGACGATTAAGCTGGCTTTGTTTGGGATATTTAGTTATATTTTCTGATCATTAAGGGAGGACTGTGTGTTGACTTTTGGGGACAAAGAAGATTGATAGTAGTGAGGAAAATTACATTTAGGTTAATTCAGTGCCTGTGGTGTACACGTGGAAGTCTTAGTTTTTAGGTTGTGTGTGTGTGACTTACACACACATTATCTGTCACATTAGAGGTTAGGGTCTTTCTTCAACATACAAAAGCTCATAAACATATACACACACTGACACTGGTGTAAATAAATATCCAGCAGAAATGTGGTGAGGTCAGGTCTTGTAATACTCACCCACATCACAAGCCATATACAGCCAACACAAAAGCCTTGATGTAAACCCCCACCGCCACCTCCAGTCCAATAATTTCTCTGAGGCCAATTCTCAGCAGGCACATTCACCTCACAGAAAAACCTTTCCTCGCTTGCTCGCTCGCTCACTCACACACAGCTGTATGCTATGATTGGGGTTAAGCCTCAGGTTATTATCAAGGCAGCGGTGGGGGGTGAATGGAACATGGAGATGGTCAGATGCATTGTTTGTGTGCTAATGTGTGTGTGTGTGGCAGAGGGGAAGGTGGGATTTTGCTTTTGAATCTGCTCTGTGATTAAAAGACTCCATGAAGATTCGTGAAAATGGCTGCTAAGAAGGTCACAGCCGTGGGAGCACAGACAGCAACTGGCATAAAAGGAAACACCAACACTAAAAAAGGGACATGGATTTCTTCCTCGGTAATTGTTCCCATGATTCCAGTTTTATTGTGATAATAAAAATACCAATAGCATTAATAAAGGAGCTCAATGTATTAAACCGTGACCTTTTTTGGTTCACTAAAATAGTAATGCAATGAATGAATGAACCCATTAGAAATATTGTATGTAATCAGAACTACAAAATGTCTCAAATGGTCACACTTTTGATCTCAGAGAAATTGTCATATAAAATGAATCACAACAACATACTGAGCCAAAATCAGGTAGATCCACACACACCTTCTTATGGTAATGATCAGTATCTGGAAAAAAAATATAGCATATGTACGTTTGATGTGAGCTGTATAAACACAGCATGCAGGAACTGGCATCAGCCTATATTTAAAAATGCAGATTAATGTATCTGCTGATAATATATTCTGACGAGCTATTCTTCAAATCGATGCAAATGAACAAAGATAATAAAATGTGAGATATGTGTATAAATGGCTCATACGTTTTGTGTTACTCTTGATTTGCCTGTGCAGTGAAGAAAATCTTGATTTCTCATGTCTGAAATACATATATACACCAATCAGGCATAACATTATGACCACCTGCCTAATATTGTGTTGGTCCCCCAAGTGGTAGGTCTGCTCTTACATAGAACCTTTCCACCTCAGTAGTACTCAAAGCGCTTCACATTGTGTTTCACATTCACACACCAATGGCCACAGAGCTTCCATGCAAGGCACTAGCCTGCCATTGGGAGCAACTTAGGGTTCAGTGTCTAGCCCAAGGACACTTTGACATGTGGAGGGGCCGGGGATCGAACCGCCAACCTTGTGATCGGTGGACAACCTGCTCTACTACTTGAGCCACAGACGTCGCCCCTCATGTGGTCAGAAATGATCTTGAACCATTGGGCATGGACAAGAGGACTTCTCAGGTCATGGGGTCTGGAACCAGGATGTTGGCAGTGGATCCTTTGGGTGCTCTGGCTTGTGCAGTGGGGCCTCTGTCAATCCAACTTGTTCCACTGCATCCTGCTAATGCTTGATCAGAATGGGGTGTAGGAAGTTTGGAGGTCAAATCAACATGTTGGGCCATTATCATGTTCCTCTATATGTTCCTGATTGTTGATGATGATGTTTTTTTCCATGTGGTGGGGTGCATTTTCCTGTGGGGGTAGGCCAGAGACATTTGAGATTTCCATTTGCATGAGGGAGTGTGTTTGTTGTGGGACAGTGTTTATTTGGATGTCTAAGTCTCATCAACATGGATGTTAAAATCCAAGGTTTTCCAGCAGAACAGCACATAGTACCAATATGATCAATGTTATTCACTTCACCTGTCAGTGGTCATAATGATGTGGCTGATTGGTGTATAATCGGTGAAAAATGTCTTTAATACTTTTATCATTCTACCTAAAACACACTCAAGCACTGTGCAATATCAGATCTTGATCTGTATATATATATGTATATATATATATATATATATATATATATATATATATATATATATATACATATATATATGGCTTCGTGCTATCAAAATTGGTGCATTTACCTCCATAGAGCAATAATGTTAGTCATTGTCTTCGACATTTAACTGTTTACATATCAGAGATAACCTTGTAGTTAATAATTTTCATCCAAGTCCTAAAAAAAAATCTTTTTTCTACTTTCTTCTGACATCTTTAAGTCATGTTTACACAGAAAACAAGGTACGGTATTTTTATATTTTTCAGATGATTTTTTAGAGCACATCCATCTCAGTAATGTGTCAGTTTGCATAGTCACATCTTCCCAGTATGATTTAAATTGTCTTTATGTGGTCCGATGCAGTAAGTTCGAGTGGTAGTAGCCATAAGAAACAGCAGATTACAATGTGTTTGAGATAAGTAAAAGCATCGCTTCTAAGGTGAAACACATAGGCGCTAATTAGCCACATGGGTGCTAATTATAACCTGCAGAAGAGTGAGAGCTACTCGAAGCTGAAACTTTCTGTACATGTTTGGCACAGAGGAGAGAGGTAAATTAAGTCATTCTGACTGGCCTTTCATTAAAACTGCCAGATCTGTGCTGAAGCACATCACATAGACAGCAAGTACTGTATTTCATCATATAACGACCCCAAATCATGCAGATTATATAAATTTTAATATTGTATTCTTGTCGAGAAACCCTTATTCATCTTGGAATAAATCGGTAATAAAGGTAAAAACAGGAAAGGACAGAGCCAGAGGTAGATGGAGAGCATAGCGAGTAATGGGTGGATCATCATGCTAGCAGGGAGGAAGAGAAGTAGAGAGACGGAGGCAGAGGTTTGTGACCGCTACATTAGCCTCTGTGCTTGTCTCCCTCCAGCGCCATTAGCATATCATTAGAAAACATCTGAACTCACAGATGTTGGACTCTTAGCCTGGCAGGCTTGCTGAGAAGCCAACACACACTAGCACACGCATGCACAGACTCACTGCAAATGTAGTACGCTCTCAGGGTGAACCCACACACAGATACACACAGTGTGAAGTCCCAGATGTTTTATGTTGGCCCATGGCAGGATCAGAGAAGAGGAGAAAGGAGTTGGCACAGCTCTGACTAAGAGACCTGACTGAGAGATACAGAGAGAGATTCTATGTGCATCCATTCACTAAAAGCTACGGCGCAAAATATTAAAAGATGGATGTGCAGCCAACACGTGCTGAAGTCTGTTCATTTTGATGTTCCCATGTGCGCTTGAATGCATGTGGATGGGTTTAGATCTGTATTTGTATGCATAGGGAAGCACGCATTGGCATGTGTGTGCGTCGTGTGTGTGTGTGTGTGTGTGTGTGTGTGTAGGTTCGTATGCTCATATTATCGAGGCTGTTTATAGCCATCTGCCCACCTTTGGGGACAAGGCTGTCTGAGATCTGTCAAACAGTTTGCATTTAGTCTGCCTTGCCAGATCCCGGGCAGAGCATTTAGACAAGGTGTGTGAAGATCCAGGACCATCGCACAAGAGGGTAATCATTATCTGACAGGCACCCAGGGATGGCGTTTAATAGTTTTGGCAACTAGCCCAGCTAAGTCATATGTCTGCCGGCTCTATACCATCTCCTCAAGGATTCCTCAAAAGCATGGCGATGAGGACAACTTAAGACGCCTGTAAACTCAGCTACAGCAAGTGTAATTGTGTAAAGTGCAATTGTGCATGGGATGATTTTAAAAACTGAATACAAGTCTACTTCGAAAACATTATTACTCTGCATTTATGTTAAAAACAAAGGCACTGCAGGGTACTATCTTTCTGCCAAAGATTATGAAGAGCAACATTTAACAGAAAAACAAGCACGAACAAGTTTGCCTAATATTTAATTTGCAATGACTTTGTCAGTAACAAATTTGTGCACTAAACATCAGCACCATAGCTAAGATATAAAAGAAAAAAATTAATAACATAAAAAATAATAAAATAAAGCTTGCACATGAGGAATCAAGGCAATCCTGGATTTGATTTGTTGAGTTTTCATGTATACTTTTGTAAGGCCATAGCTTGAGTTCTAAATTAGTCAGGTTAATCTCAGTTATAAATAATATTGTTGGATCTTAGCCTTAATTTTTTATCATAGCCAATGTTGCGGAGAGGGGTGTAGGTTGCCTTGTTGAGAACAAACATCACCCTGGCAAAAAATAAATAAAAATGTGCTGGAAAACTAGGAGCTGCTTATTAACATTTTTAAAAAACAAACAGCAAATCTCCAAATGGGGATAAAAAAAGGAAAACAATAGCAAGAAGAAGTCCAGCAAAACTTTCCACAAATTGCATTTAGCAGTTCGGAGTTTGAACAAACCATTCCCTCCCTCTCTTCCCAGTACACTCATACATATACATATATCAGGAAGAGGCTTGTTTTCCCAGTTTAAACTGGCCAATCAGGACACACCTATAGTCCAATCAAATTTGATAGCCCGCCTACTCAGTGAACCAATAAAAGAGTTGCTTTTGAGGCACGCCCCCTCTTTAACCTCCAGGACAGGATGGCTACCACAGAGAAGAAACTCAGGTGATGATTTCTGTAAACTTAATGTCTTTTTTATCAGGCTGCTCGCATTAATCAGAGACGTAAAGTACAATTTTCTCTGTAGCCACTGGACTCATTACAGCACACAGAAAAGCATAATGGTGAGTCGTTCATGTCCACCTCTCTACACAAAAGGTCTGCATGTGGTCAGGTAGGGAGCTGGTGCTTCCTGACGGTCAGGTTAACTTTTGAAACAACATTTTAATCATTGATATTACTCAAGTAAATAACTGCAGGGTTTTAACCTCAGTATTTAAAGTGGCTTTGTTACTTTGTAAGGCCAATCTTATTTTTCTACTGGTAAGGACTTCAGCTGTTGCTTTAAATGTGCGTTAGTAAAAATTGGTGACATGAAAAAAGTGACAAAATTGCATAGACTCTCAGTTCTTGTTATAGAATGCAAATATTTTAAAGCTGTACTAGTGTAAAGCTGCCACTGACGTTTTTGGATGTTAACATAAAATGACATTATTTAACTAGTCTGGAAGCACACTGACATTTTAAAAGTTTTATGAATTATGTTCTGTTAAAAAGTGTTTCAGTGTTATATACAGATAAACAGATTAATCAGTTTTTAATCAGGTGTCGGCCAGCATTTAAATGTAAGCACAACTTGTTGAGTTCCCTTTTTGAGCTCCTGTACACTAATATCTATAATTGCCACAGACTGAACCTTTTTCCAGAGCTTATGTTATTAGAGATTGTACAGATACAAGAGATACACTCGTACAATCACGTTGCAATCGTATTTGATCAGCAAATTGCTTTACTGTTGAAGCACATTGGGAGAATTCAATATTCCAGCATGACTGTGTGCATGTAAAGCTTAATTGTGTTGAGACCACTGAAAATGTCTGGTCATTTCCTGACAGACTATTTACAGAACATTTTCTGTGATAACACTCCCTACAGTCCCATACATTTAAATACTTTGTTTAGAGTGTCGTGAAAATTTCAGTGCTTCTCATTTGCATAAGCAGTTAAAAATCTGCACTGCTCTTTTATTGGATTGATCACTTTTATTTGATCATTACTTCTATTTTATTTCCTTTTCAGACTCCATATAATTATATTACATCTAATAAAAGAACTTTTGGTTAATATCTCTTAGACCAAGACAATCTAAACTTGCAGAAGGTAAGGGTTGAGTTAAATATCACTACTTTTTTTTTGATTGGTTACAGTAAAAGCCACAATATACAGTGTGTATTATTCACTACTAAGTTAGAGATATCAATGAATCCTTTAAGACGATTGACTCTACATGTGTTAATAAATACACATGTGTATTGTCCATGTACATGTACTGCTTGTGCGTGTGTTAATTGGACTGTATTTTAATTTCACAATAAATGATCCTTACAAACAACAATAAACTGTCTTGCTAAGATAATGATGAGCTTAAACGTGCCTGCTTAATCTCTGAATTACTAGCTAGCTGAGAGTTTTAGCTGCCTGTAATTTGGCCTGACGTTAATTCTTGCCGGTAGTCATGTCGATGCAGCACACTGCCACTCTGTCACTGAATCAAACCATAATACCATTTATTTACAAGTCACGCTTTACTGGCACAGAGGGCTCTAATTTCACAGGTCTGGGAAGAGACTGAGTGGAATCGGTAACCGTAATGAGTGTGCTACTTCAGTCAGTCATCAGCGTGTTCTGCAAAGACCTTCAAAGCTCTTCAAAGGCTGGTGAAACTACATGATGCGTGGGCTCTTGCTTCAGCGTTGCACTGCCATAAAACATGCTGCAATGAATTGTTGACAAGTTTTGTTCGGGCTGGAATTGTTTTTTCGTTTTTGATCTCTCGCTTTCGAAAACACGAGGGTCATTATAACCCACTTTTACCATACATGCTTGTTTTTCTGAAAATTAAGTGGTGTTTTACCTGATTCCAGGAAAGTTGTGGATTCGCAATGTAAAAAATGTTCCCAACAAGCATGGAGGGGCATGGATTTGCATAACAATGAGAAAAACAACACCCATGACCATGTTGCATGCCCACTGCCTTCTGTTCATTACCTAGCATCCATCTTTACAATGAAGAAATCAGCCTGAAGTCATGGCGACTGAACAATAGCTGCAGCATGTTATAAATACACCGTTCACCAGCTGCCATTGACTTCCATTGATCCTCACCTTACTTAGAGTAATGTGACAAGTCCCCAGCTGCCAACTACAGTGTAGCACCATCAATTGATTCGTATCTGCTAATGTTCTTCTTGTCTGCTTCCAAGAAGGTATAAGATATCTGTTGGTGAGAAAGACAGAGGAGACACAAAAAAAAGGAGAAAAGAAGCAATTTGGTGTGGCGCATTAGGTCAAGTTGGACAAAAAGAAAGGCTCAGGGGCAAGAAAGAGATGAAAAGAATACAGGAGGAGTTCATCGAGGGCTGGTGGATTCTGATATTACCCTAATGATGTGTGCTGTAGGGAATGCAGGAGGGTTAAGAGAGGGATGGAAAGTTGGAGGAATACAGTTAAGAGGATGAGTCACAGGGCACATGGCTAAGGTGGAGGATAAGGCAGAAGAGCTGTAGAAAGGGAGGGTGGGGAAGGAGGAGGTGATGGGGAGGAGGGAGAGGACATTTAGATTGATGAGTCATCACACGCAGAGAGGATGTAGGAAGAGAAGGAGAAGCATGGATGGATGAATATCCAGAGATGAACGTGGAGGGGAGGAGGGTTTATTCTTGTAACCTTTCAGGGCTGGAGTGGTGACAAGTTGGCTGACTGTCTGCTGGCATCCACAAAACCAGATAGATAGATAGATAGATAGATAGATAGATAGATAGATAGATAGATAGATAGATAGATAGATAGATAGATAGATAGATAGATAGATAGATAGATAGATAGATAGATAGATGGATAGATGGATAGATGGATAGATAGATGGTTAGATGTTAGATGGATGGATGATAGATGAATAGATAGGTAGGTAGGTAGATAGATAGGTAGATAAATGGATTGGTAGGTAGGTAATTAGGTAGTATGTAGTAGGGTAGGGCAGGGTTAGGGTATGACAGGTAGGGTATGGATAGAGAGGTAGGTAGAGAGAGCCACCATATGTCACTATATTTTGAGAATGACGTTAAAGATGATACTAGCATGGTGTCCATTTGTGTGTCAAGTACAATCAATGGGAGATTTGTCTATAATGACCTCTCACTCTGCATGATGGCACTAAAAATAGAGTCCAAAGAGTCTACAACCACGCTAGCAGCTCTGTGACGCTGTACTTGGCTCACAGTGGCAAAATATTGAGGTTTACTCTGTATTCTTTGTGGCCTTCACTATTTCTATTAGGTGTGTGCTAATTTTGAGTTTCTATGCAGGCAGTTGGTTGTATATTAATGATGGAGTTGACCCAGTGATCCCTGGCTCCTCCTGTTCATCTGCAGTCTGAAGTGTCTTTGAGAAAGAAACTGAACGACAAATTGTTCTTTCCTTGGTACCTTGCTGCCATCTGTGTGAATGTGTGAACAGTGTAGCTGTGGCAGAGGTAAAATGTAGGTAGTAAGTAGTGTACGTACAGTTTTTCTGACTTGGTGACAAAGCAAAGTTGTTCCAGCACAGGTTTGGAATAGTATTAAAGGAAGCCAAGATGCTGGCTTTGGTCCATGTCATGATAGAACTGCGGCCATTACAGACTGGGCATTAGACCTGTTAATTTTTTTTCTCCTCCAAACATGTACTCCTTTACTGCCATATTGATCATAATCTGATTAAAACCATTTTGCAATATGAAATGACGCACAAGCAGTTGACGAAATGGGATCGCTCACTTGACTCATCAAGAAAATCTCCTAATGAAAGATTATAAAGATTTCCCCTTTACGATCATACTGTTAATTTACATCCATTATGGTTTGAAACGGCGTAGCAAGCTGCCATGAGAGTGTCAATTACCACATGCCTATAGGACTGTGTTGATGGGTCTTTATTACCAAGGTGTTATATTGACTGTGAACTAAGTAATTGACTTCAATCCAGCAGATGCAGTGAATGCCTGGGAGGTAATGTATATATGGATGGATGGATTTGGATATTGGATACACATATATAGATTATATGTGCACTGCGAGATATGGGAGAATGAGCAATATTTTTCTACTGTGACATCATTCGTATTGATTTGCTACAAGCAGAGGAGAAACATACAGCCAGTAATGTAAGAACTGTCCCCTGTTTATCTGTTATTTGATCCAAAACACTTTGATTTAGTGTGATATTTATTGTATACATGTGCCCTAAGAATCTGTTCTAACCGATGAGCTATTCTAAACATCATTTTTAGATAATCTTCACTTTACTTTAACAAACTAGCTTTTTAGCAAAGTTTAGTGTTCTAACCACCAATTCCATGCATTAATTTAAACCGTGTAATGCGTACGACAATGCACATTAGGCATTAGCATTGAAGTGCCTGCACTGATGCTCTCACTGAATCCCACCACAGGCTTGTTTTTTTTTTACCAGAATGTATGCTGAGTTAAACAAAAACAATTTCATTCTTAACATTTTATAATAGAATGCATTGATAATGTGTCCCAGAGTAATGGTCCATTCTCTGCATTTTTTTTGAGCCAAGGGAAAATGTCAGCTACACAAAATGGGCAATACTAGAGATGCAGGAGACCAACAAAATGCAATCATCTTTTTTTTTCTACAGTGCATCAAGAGTGGCGGCGCGGGTTGTGTGCTCGAGTGTAAAACAAAGATTGTGCAGTTGTTGCTTGCTTGACTGATTGCTTGAATCTTTCATTTAATTCCTCACAATCCAAGTCTTTGGATTACTCCGCTTAAGGTCGAGAAAATGATTTAAATCATATGTTTTGTTTTAAATAGAATTCCTGTTTGCACTTTTACCCTTTATACACACAGTACAGAACAAGTAGTTTGGTTTGTTCCATTCTTGATCCTTTGCACCTGTCGGTCAGATGGTTGTTCTACAAACTAAGAATCAGGTCAAATGTCAGTTCGATTGATTTGTTTTGATAGATCAGTCTATAGTTTACACTCAAACAAAGTTATTGACACTCAAGCTTTTGAGTCATTTGGAGCGGCAGGAGGAAACAGTACTTATTGGAACCACATTCAAATATGAGAGAAGCCTTCAACATGACCTTTGTCCTTTAGGGTATACAAAGGTATAATCATTTTCTATGTTTCCTCTTTGAAATGCAACACTGAAGTATTAGTATTAGGATATAGGATAGGATACAGTTCCTTCCTGTTTAAGTGTAATAAAAAAAAACTTTACCAACAGAACATGAAGTACTACAATAGGTAATAGCATTTTTCCATGGTTACACACAGGCATGTATATACAATTATATATATATATATATATGTAAAGCATCTGTTCAAGAGGTTTGCTTTTCATGGAGAAAAAGGCTGAATGCTTGTAATGCTTGTGGCTGTGATTGGTACATTTTCTAGAAGCCACTCATGTCAGTGGATGCTTCTAACAGTATCATATGGAGTTACAGTAAAACACGTGGTACATGTTCCTTTAACCCCTTAAGCCATAAGCTGTTTTTCTTTCACATTTCCAACTAAAACAGTAAGGCTAAAATGAACAGCCTTGAGGTCTAGGAATATGAGACTCTCAGGAGTGAAATAAAAGAAGCCTAATTAAGCTCATCACCACGTCAGAGTTACAGTAATTTATAAAAGCCTCATTTACAGTTTGAGCATCATATCCCCTCTCTGTCACCATGTCTGCCTCTTCATTTGACTCCAAAAAATACAAAAAATGCCAACAACTTCTTAAAACAAGCAAAAAATAATGCTACACCCAGTCACTTATAATCCTAGTAGTTCTAGACAGCCTCTTCACTGAATGCGCCCTGCTCAGTAACCTTCAAATCATGATGACAGGCTGGTGCCGGTAGAGGAACCTGCAGGGAAGTAAGGGGTTAAAGCTTCCTTTGAACACCAAACAGGTCCCCCCACTGTAAAAGGAACAGATCTCCACAGGGAGGCCTCGCAAAGGTGCTTAATGCGAGCGTCTGCATGTGTGCGAGTGCCATCACGCATTAGGCTTATGTAATTTAATAGGAAAAAATGATTAATGTGTAACTGTGCCACGACCCTCAGCGCCATTTGGATCCTATATATAGCCCAGCCACACTAAAATGTGAGGTCCCAAGTTTCCTTGTATACAGGCAGGAAAAAAAATCTCTTAAGCGACAGCGGTACAAGTCATTATCACATTCAGTGAGCATTCATAAATAAATAACAGAACTCAATGAACCCTCTTTATGGGACTTTTTTTCCTCCCAGAATTTTACATCTGCGGTGATCGTGAGCTAGAAATAAATTGCAATGAATCATCATTACCATCAAAACAAACAAACAAACGATGGCTTAACCTCGGTCTGAGAAAAGTTTGAGAAAATTGAGTTTTCCCTGCATTGCATCCTGCACAGTCTGGTAAGCTGGATGTTGAGCACAGCAGCACAAGGTACAGTGGATCCATTAGGGCTGCAGACTTTTTTTTATATTCCAGCCAGCACTGCCACAGTTTTGTAGTATTTGTAACCAGGTGAAATGCTCCTATACAACAGAGTATATACTCATGTCTGTACTGGAAACTATGACAGATAAATATGAGTTAAAGCCATTTTATCTTGCATATGTGCTATGTTTACAATACAATTGAGACTAGTCATACTGATAGCCTGCACTTCTGAAATAGTGATTAAGCAGTGATAATGCATGACTGTTTTCCACTACAGCCACAAAGTAGGGAAGGTTGGGTGTAACTCTATGCAGCTGTAGTCAAATTTGCATTAATCTGTACCAGTACACGTGAGAGGAGAATTAGAAGTTGCATACTTTTCCACAGTAAGATGCCAGAAAATGCATTACATCCTATACAGTACATAAATGTCTAAAATGGCCACCTTATTGTGCCATGGAGGCCTGGCCAGACTCACACTTGGCAGCAGCAGGTGCTTTAACTAATTAGCACACCTTCATCCAGAGGGAGGCACCTAATCAGTGATATCTCCTGGTGTTGTGATTGTTTCCAGCAATAACCTGCAGGCGCTGCGCTCTCGGCGGCACATGGTGTGAGGAGCCGCTTATCCTCCTCCATCCTGCGGCGCAGTTGGATTTCAGCACCATGGACAGAGTCCGGCAGTGTGCTGAGGGGGAGCTGGACGCTGGCAGGCATGAGTTTAAAGCGGCTGGATGTGTTGTTTTAGTGCACTCTGGATGTGTCTCAACCCCATAGCGTGTGTTTATGTCAGTGTATGTGCCGTAGCCGTGATATTCTCTTAGTAAACAGCCACCGATCAATGCAAGTCTCCCCACTGAAGCAGATCTCTGAGGCTGAAGATGACGTTAGACTTTAAACTATATTCGACCACTTGTGCGTATAATTCTGCACATTACGCACTAAGAACTTTGTTTTAAATCTAATTTGAAGTCTTTTAACATTCTCAGTGTACAGAAAGGCGCCTAAAATGTGGAGAAATGTTGAACTTGCATTTTTCCAGCCTATTTGATTTACTCTTATGCGTTCGCAGCCGACCGGGAAAACCCTTCAGAGATGGACAGACCGAATGTTTCACTGGGACAAGCCGTGAAGCATTCCTTTCGTTTTGCCATCTGGAAAAATGAAACTGTGCTCTCCACCGTGTAACTACGCGATCCCAGACCGTCTGTCAGTTTTTACCGACCTGCTACCGGAAGGCGAGATTAAACGACTCAGAGTGGGTTACGGCTGTAACATTACGCACTCTAACAGAGTGTACGACTCCGTTTTTACCGTTTTTATTTTCTCATTTGCTGTTTCAGAACATCTCATAATTTCGCGCCTTAATCGGTGTGTGTCGCTGAATCATCGCGCTGTCTTTCTTGTGTGTGTGTGTTTCATATTTCCTTTCAGCGGCCAGATGTTTGCGCTCATGAGGTCGTGACGTTCAGATAACGATGATTTTAGCGGGTCCCCAGGGCGCCATCAGCGTCCCGCAGCTGAAGGCGGCCTGAGGTTTCCCTCTGTCAGCTGGCCTGAACGCTGCTGCTTTGGTGGGACACACACACACACACACACACACACACACATAGACAGTCTGCTCTGACAGCGGAGTGGGCCGCTGCGTGGGGATGGATTGGGCTTGTAATGCAATTAGTTAGGCGCAAGCACAAGCTCTTTGTCACTCATTCCCACTTTGGTTTGCCTCACCAATCCAAACACAACAAATCAGCAGGATTCATTTTTCATCCCACATCAGTTGAAGCACTTTCTCTGGCTGACTTCATTTCCTGCGCGCAGACACCCGTGTATTTTAAAACACAAATGGAGGAGAGCGGTGACAGATAAAAATATGACTTCTGTCAGGGTAAATGCTGCCAAGCGAAGTGTGCGTAAAAACGCATGCACGCTCCAAGGGATTCTCTTCTCTGCCTTCCTCTTCAGCGCGACTGTACCTTACCAATAACATGGACAGTGTTACACCAAGATTAAAAAAAAAAAAACAACAGACAGGGGAGGAAAGGTAGTGATGTAAAGACGGAAAGGGGTTCAAAGAGAAATAGGGAAAGAAGGGGAGGGTGTGTGGGAGAGAAAGCGAGAGAGACGGAGAGAGAGAGAGAGAGAGAGAGAGAGAGAGAGAGAGAGAGAGAGAGCCGGGGCGCGCATGTCCAGTTCCTCCATGCAGACTGCTCTCCCAGATCGCCAATCATTCTAGCGAGTTTCCCCACTCTTTCGCTCTCCCCGTCTCTACATGTGCACCGGACCCACAGCTCTCTCCTGAATCGGACACTGCAGGGGGAAGAAACGCAACGATTCCACCATGGAATAGGAATACTACTGTGGCAAAAACGGGGGAAACAAACCTCTCTCTCTCATCTTTCTTCTTTTCCCCCCTCTTTTCCTGACGCCTTTTCTCTCTTTCGCATCTCCCCTCTCTCTCTCTCGATGTCTCTCAACAGTTTCTGAAGGGATTGAAGGAAAGGAAAAAATGAGGATTAATATTTTTTCTTGGCACTTTCTCGGGGTGTATTCCGCCCTTTGGGGGCTGGCGACAGGGGCTTTCCCCAGCTCAGTGCAGATAGGTGAGTTGGAGGATTACTGATTTTACGCACGGACACTCAGCTCTGACACACTACACTGAATATTTTTTTTAGCGGACAGCAGACACCATGGACAAACAGGGCGCATCAGAAGAGAGTAAAACACCAGAAATTAACTCAGGAGGAGGCACAAGTACAGAAACATTTTCTCTATAGTGTATCCTTTCCTTCTTGCTCCCTCTATCCAAGATATTCTCCTTTTCTGCTGTGACTCATATGGTTTATAAATGCGCACAAACTCTTTCACTCTATCTATGCTTTCACTGTATTTGCGTGTATTTTAAAAGCTGTTCTGGGCTCATGAATGTTTCAGGGAGCTTTGTTCCCTTCTAGTCTTCTTCAATGTTTAGACACTGCAGTATTCTCTCTCTCTCACACACACACATACTCTCTCTCTCTCTCTCTCTCTCTCTCTCTCTCTCGCTCTATCTGCCCTTTTCCTGTTACCCCGTGTTAGTGCGGGATAAGCCTGCCTTTCAACCCTCCTAATAGATCAGAGATAAAGTTATTGGTTTGCTCAGTGCATGTGGACCACACATGCCTGGACTCCTTCCTCTCTCTCTGTGTGTGTGTGTGTGTGTGTGTGTCTTATACACACACATGAACACACACACACACACATCCATGCAGGCTTGTGTGTGATAATGAATGCACTGCATCACTCCTTGTGGGGGGCAGCTGGGAGGTCCTATAATGAGATTCGGCTCCTTGACTCTGTCTCCCTACAGCTGCCAATAAACTTAATGCGCTAAATATTTTCTACTTGGCACACACACACATGTTTGCACTGATCTTTGAGCGTGCATGTGTGCCTTGTGCACTGTCTACATGCAGTCGTAGAAATGCACACATGGAGGTGGTTGCTATGCACTTGCACAGCATTCCGGTGCACGTATCTGCACAGAGTGAACATGCTTGCATGCACATACATACTGTACGGGGCATATGTGACTGTGCACAAACACACACATGCTCCCTTCTCCTTCCCTCTCTGACAGTGACCGTCCGCCTTAAACACTCCAATGTACATACATGATCATTCAATTGGCTCTCCAGTTCACTTGAAGAGTCATTTGCATATCTCTGCATTGCACACAAGTGTAATGTCAGCTGAAGCACAGACAGTTTCTTTGCATATATGCATGTGAGCATGTGTGTGAGCAGGAGAGAGATGAGAATATTTGTGAAATTTCCTGAAGAAACTGCTGCAATAATGTGATGTTAGGAGATATCGAGACTCCTCAGCTATGTGAAGTGTCTAAATGTGTGTGGAATTCCACTCTAAAACTGAAACCACATTCTTATCCTTAGATGATGAATTACCAATTTTAATCATGAATAAGACAGTGTTTGGTGTTCTCAAACTGTCTCGGATTCATTTTTGGGTGGAATTTGTCTGTTTCTGCAAAATCCTTTATTGTGAGCTGTGCAGACTCTCCACATACACTCCAGCTGTAAGATCCCAGTGTATGTGTGCAGACATATGTGTGCCTTAATACCTGACTTTGGTGACTGATCTACTGTAGGTCATGTTAATATTTGTAAGAGACACGGAGGAAATGGAGGGAACTTTTGGCATGAATGAGACACATGCAGACACACAGATAAGTGACATCTCATGTAGTGACAATTGCTTCATTGAATATGCTCAGCCTCCTGACTCCTCCCCTGTCATCTCCTCTCTCTTCCTCCTCTCCCTCTCTCTCTCCCAAAGCAGTAAGGCTTGTCTCATTCTGTGTAATCCAATTCAGTTGAACTGAGTCTAATTCGGTTCAAGCGAAGTCACGTCGGTTTATTTCAACTTGTGAAGCAATGCAGAAGTAATGTATGTGATTAGCATTGCAAACAGATAACACCCAGATCCACAACACAACAAATAACAAATCTGTTCAGTTAATGAAAACATTATATGCAGAGAGGGGCTGTTATTTATGCTGAGACAGACCCTGAACATGACAGTAATGTCACATTTCTTTTGCTGAAGTTTACATTTCCATTCAGTCTTGTTGCCTCCTATGGATCTTTGAGCTCCACTGTGCAGAATAAAGCTTGTGCAGACGCTAGAGGGCTGTTTCCACATTCATCTGCTGAAAGGGAAAATGTTCTCTGTGCTCACCTTAAATCTCAGTTTAGCACCTGTATGTGCTGCCGTCATAGCTGCGGTGTTTTGGAATCTAATCAAGTGCATCATGTAACTTACACAAGCGTGATGTGGAGACTTCAAGTTAAACGATGAGAACCTTAATCTTGAAGTTGTAGTCTTCAGTACAGTGGTTTAACTTTTGATGAAGAATTTTTACACATCATAGAATCTGGGTTTTTCAATCATTCTGAGAATTCTTAACCTGGTTATTTAACTTTTCCACTGAATATTATTCAGATCATATGATTTTGATGATATCTGAATCAGATCTTTAAGTGCTCCCAGAAGCTTTTTGAATTTTTCTGTGAATGCTAGTCAATATATTGATTATGGCTCTGATTATGTCCAACCACAACACTCTTCTTCAATAGGAGGGTCATTGGTAGTGATTTCACTATACATGCTGTCTTTTATTTATTTTTTCCATGTTCTTTCTATATCACCTTTGATCTATGTCGAGTAGATTCTGACCATTACTCGTCTTCTGTTACAGTTATCAATAACTTTCCTCAGGCTTACGTAATGGAGAAGGTCCCTCTCTGGGCTCTGCATGTTATATGAGAATGCCCTGAGATCATCACATGGCTCCTAAATGAGCCCTTTTCTGTTTTGTTTTTCTTAATTTTCTCATTTCTACTGTTAATTTGCATTATTTTGTTTTGTTTTTAGTCTATACTATCAGATTTTATGTCTTGTCACCTCTTCTCTCCCCTCTCATACTCGTTTACCTGTACGGAGGCGATGTTCTCACTTTCAAAAGCCAGTGAACTTCAGCACTTGCCTCCCTCTCCCTTATTTAGCGCCTGGCCCATGCTCCTCCCTTATTTAGCTGACACTTTTTGTTTTGGCCTTCCTCCTCTGTTCTCTTTTGTGTCTTCCTGGACTCATTATCTCTTTGACAGCTCTCCTGTCAGCGTAGTTGTTTCTCTTTTCTTCTCCTCTTCTTTCCGACTCTCTCCTCGTCGGACGCCGTTGATGAAATGTGCAGTGTGAGTCTGTGTCCATGTTTGTGCGCGAGACGGAGAGTGAGCTGAAAGACAAATCGCCTTTTTATAACAAAGCTAATGAAGATCTTGGCTTTCTTCTCCCTGTCCCCTCCTCTGTTTTGCCTCTGCCCTCCCCATCTATCTTTTCCCCCCACATTACTCACCTTCTTCCTCTCTCTCTTTCTCTCTCGCCACGTTCTTACTCAACCTCTTCCCCGCCCTACAATAACTCACTTCCTTTCCTCTCCATCATGCCCTCCCCCTGGCCTCTCCTCTTTGCCCCACTCTCTCTAGGTGGATTGTTCATTAGGAATACTGATCAGGAGTATACGGCGTTTCGACTAGCTATCTTCCTTCACAACACCAGCCCGAATGCTACGGAAGCTCCCTTTAACCTGGTGCCACACGTCGACAACATAGAGACCGCCAACAGCTTCGCAGTCACCAATGCATGTAAGTGCTTCCCTGTGCGACTGAGAATGAGGCTGAAAGAAGTGTTTTCTCTCCTTCTTCCTCTCCATGTTTGCTTGCCGCTCTCCAGCTGATCCCTCACTGTTTGATAGAGATTGGTTTAAATAGGAACTCAAGTTATTTAAAGAATCTGACTGCAGCTTTATTATTCTGTAAGGCGTGATGCATTGATTGATCTTTAGAGGACTTTTTTGGAAACAGTTGCTAAACTAAATGCCATTTCCAAATGCTAATTTTGGACACTGGAAAGTACACCTTAAGAATCTGATATGCAAAAGTTCTTATCGTGTGACATTTGAGGCAATGTCAGGTGGTTAATTTGACTGAGATTTATGGCCCAGACCTCCTATTCGCATTAACCCTCCCATCTGTGAGGAAGTAATATTACCCGTCACAAAAAATATTGCAGCTTATTGCAACTATAAAATTAGTCTGGGAACAGTTGCAGACAGTGTTTAAAATGGGTCCTTTGTGCTCAGAACAGAGGGGAACAGTTGGTACTCTTGTCCTCTTTGATCTTTTTGAAGGATGACAGCTAATCTTTCACCATCCCTGTCTGTTCTCTGGGAGTTGAGATCTAATCTTTCACTCTCCCTGTTGACCTGGAGGAGAGATTCTGTGATGTTTGCTCTGGCAAGTTAGTGTTAACAAGGCTGTGTGGGCAGTCGCCCGTCACCAACCGTTCAGGATACCTCAGCAAGCTACAGGTGTGTGTGTGTGTTGTGAATATTACAAGTGGTATCATGATTTTAAAAAAGCAATATAAAGTGTTTCACAACAAATTCAAATAGGATCTTTAGAAAAATCTTCAGTTCTGGCTCATTTAAGTGATAGTAATCATTGCCAGTGTTGGCCATTAACCATCTTTGTTGGGGCATTTCTTTGACATATTTCACAACAGAAATGTATCTTTTTTATGTTGAACCATTAAAAAAATGAAAGAATAAGAACAAAGAATATATGAATAAATAACAACAATAAAATCTGTAAAGCTGGACTATTTTTATTTATTAAAACACCTCTATAAGGTGAATTGATGCCTCTTTAATGCTCTTTGGTGGATTTTACTCTGATCTGTGCAGTTTGGTGGTGGTTACAAACTTACACCAGTCAGTAACAATATGAGCACCTGCCTAATATTGTGTTGGTCCCCCTTATGTTGCCAAAAATGCTCTGAACCATTGGGAATGGACAAGAGGACCTCTCAGGGTGTCCTATGGAGTTTGGAACCAGGACGTTGGCAGTGGGTCCTTTGGGTACTCTGGCTTGTGCAGTGGGGTCTCTGTCAATCAAACTTGTTCCACTGCATCCTGTTGATGCTTGATCAGAATGGGGTGTAGGAAGTTTGGAGGTCAAATCAACATGTTGGGCCATTGTCATGTTTCTCAACATGTTTCTGAGTGTTTGATGTTTTCTCCATGTGGTGGGGTGCATTTTCCTGCAGGGGTAGACCAGTGACATTTGGGGTTTTCTTTTGCATGAGGGAGTGTGTTTGTTGTGGGACAATGTTTATTTGAGTGTCTAAGTCTCATCAACATGGATGTTAAAATCCAAGGTTTTCCATCAGAACAGCACATAGTACAAATATGATCGATGTTATTCACTTCACCTGTCAGTGGTCATGATGTTGTGGCTGATGGGTGTATGTTCCTACAGTCTTGTCTGGTGTCTTGGTGCCATCGCTTGCTGAAGTCAGTACAGTTTACTGAAAACGATCTAACGGATCACATTACACCACAAAACAAGAGATTATTGACAAATCGCTGTTATTGTTTCACCCCCCAGGACTGTGAGCTGTCCTTACTCAACGATTTGCTCTCTCTTTTTTCACTCTCAGCGGTGGAGCTTTGTTGTGGCTGTCTGTGTGCACTTGCATGACAGAAGTTTGATTTTTATTTGCTTTCTGACATCTGCTTGGTGACACCGGTTTCTGCCACTATAATCTAAAAGCCTACACTGCAGTTTGGCATGTGCCTGTCGAGGGAAACAATATACTCATCTCCCCACACAACGTCTTTTATGTCAGTGCATGTCTCCGCTGATACTCTCAGTAAGTTTAATTTAATTTCTGAATAAGCCCATTTGATGTATTTGCACTTTGATAACTGAAAAATTAGAGAAGTGTGGCTGAACATTAGCAAACAGCGTGTGGTGGTTATGCCTAAATGATTAAAAAGAATAGTAATATGAAGGCCTGTTTGCAAAATGTGAAGGTATGAATATGGCTGAAAGCTAATTTTGCCTCAAGGGTATCACATCAAATCACACCCCCTTGTTAACACAATCCTTTGGCCCATCTATCTTGTTTCAGGGAAATTTTTGAGTGATTGTGTCGTAATGTTTTACCTCCTTATCTCATTAAGCTTTAACAAATCGACCACTGGGGCTGTTAACTAGGCAGGGCGAGCTAAATCAATACCGTATTATACAACAATACAGTACTTCTCTGCTTATATTAATGCGCTTAACGAGAGATGCTTCTGAAGAGAGTGCTTCAAAGTCTGAAGTCTGGTTTTTGAAGATCATCCGGCAATGGATTCATGTGGTGTTACACATGAGTGAAATAAATTTAGACATTTAATATCCCTGGAGGGTAGTATTATTCTAAGATTTAACAGCAGCCAAATGCAGTCGCCTATAATCATAAATCAAAACTGTGCAATGCAATTTCCAAGTTTGTTTGTCTCCCAGCCCCTGCATTATAGACCCAACACAAATGAATAGATTAGTTAACGCAACCTACAATAATTGGAAAATTAATTGTCCATCTACAGCCTCCCACCTGCAAATGTCATCTCATGCTGCATCTATTCCTGTTAAGCTGGGAGAGTGGGAAAAGTGTACAATGAATAGGTGGCTTCCTTGTAATGTTCAGGGAGGAGCAAGGATTTGTTGGTGATGAGTAAAGGCACAATAATTGCTCAGAGTATAAAACAATCCAGCAGGTGTTTTATAGTCTGTATGCACTGAAGCCCGGCTGACTGAGATGTGTTACAGTGGGCACCAGAAACCACAAAGGCCCCCCTCTGTGGTCTCACTCTTATTTCCACTTAAATCCCATTGACCTACTTGTGGTTTAATTAAAACAGCTTCACTCTGTGCAGCCAAACATGTTGAAAACCCAGAGAACTTCATTTTGAATCAGTCTAGATGTCCTTCAGTTTCCATCAAATGTGACTGGTTCAATTTGGGAAAATTTTTGAAAAAAGGAAATGTCACAGGGATGTAGGCTGTATCCGTTCAGCACAGAGGTACAGCCATAGAAACATAGAAATCTGAGTTTTTAATATTTCAGTGTAAGCATCATACAGTATGGCTTCAACGATGACTTGAAACAACATGACAGAGAATTTATATGTGATGCCGTCAGGCAGTGTGGAATATGAGAATATTTCCAATGTGGCTCAGGGAAAATCAAACTGGAAATATGTACCACACAGGACAATCCCAGTGATTTTTTAAAAAAAAATCGGCAACAAATCCAATTAAAATGAACAGATAATAAAAGCATTTGTCCAGAAAGCAGTTTATTCTGAAGATGGTAAGGATGTCCAAATGCAATGACAATCCTTTTAGTTGTTAAACATTTCGCTCTGAACCAAAAATTTCAACCCTGTGGTGTTAGATGAAAAGTCTGGAATCACTGAAGTTGGCTGGATTCATTCTCTTTCTGCCACTGATGTGATTAAACTTAAACAGGGCTGCAGTCAACCAACTAAAATCTTGGTAGATTGAAGTCATACCTGCTGTTCAATGAACTGATTGGTCATGAGGGGAAAAAATTCTGCATGCTATCTCTAAGTTAACAAAATCAACCCTAGTGCACCGAATACACTGGGTCTAGTGTTTGCAGCATATAGACCGATCAGGCATAACATTATGACCACCTGTCTAATAATGTGTTGGTCCCCCTTATGTGCTCAAAAATGCTCTGAACCATTGGGAATGGACAAGAGGACCTCTCAGGGTGTCCTATGGGGTCTGGAACCAGGATGTTAGCAGTGGATCCTTTGGGTACTCTGGCTTGTGCAGTGGGGTCTCTGTCAATCAAACTTGTTCCACTGCATCCTGTTGATGCTTGATCACAATGGGGTGTAGGAAGTTTGGAGGTCAAATCAACATGTTGGGCCATTGTCCTGTTCCTCAACATGTTCCTGATTGTTTGATGTTTTTTTTCCATGTGGTGGGGTACAGTTTCCTGCAGGGGTAGGCCAGTGACATTTGTGATTTCCATTTGCATGAGGGAGTGTGTTTGTTGTGGGACAATGTTTATTTGGGTGTCTAAGTCTGATCAACATAGATGTCAAAAACCAAGGTTTTTCCATCAGAACAGCACATAGTACCAATATGATCAATGTTATTCACTTCACCTGTCAGTGGTCATAATGTTGTGGCTGATCAGTGTATATCATTTAACTTTATTTTTTATACTGAAATAATGATGAAAGAGCTGATTGATGTGAACCTGCCCATAATTATTTGATTCCTAAAAAATAGAGCTAATGTTGATCCCAGCGGGAAAAAAAGAAAAAAATCTACTAAAGTAGTATTATAGAGACATGTTTACCTGCCATTCTTTAATGATCTGCCATGTTGGTTGTTAAACAATGCTATGCAAACTTCTGTTTGCAAAGTTTGCACATCATTTGTTGGCCATCTGTTTGAACAAAATGCAGCCACAGAAATTATTTCTTTGACTCGGTGTCAGTTAGGTAGGAGTCAACTCTGTGTGAAAGTTCAGTAAATGTTGAATAAATGAGATGTAGCAGTCTGCATTAGGTTGACTGAGTTCAAAGTTGTGAAAATGCCGCTGTGTTCACAGGTGGTGTGATCCTCCAGCTGTCAGAAGCAATAGATTAATCCAGGAAGGCTGCTGATGTAACGCTTTTCTCATTATGATGGCAACACTGGTGATTGTCTGACCAGTGACAATTTGATTGGAAGAGATTATACTGACCAACAAATCGAACCTTCGCCCTGGAGATGACATCAAACGTAAAAACAAGGCAGTCTACACTTACAAACCAAGATCAGCGCTCCACACTGCTGCCCTGGCTGACAGGTTCCTTTCTTTACTTTAACTCAGCCACTGAAGTCTATTTCTAGTAAATCCCACATTTGTGTGTTCATCTGCAGCTGAAAATAGTCCCCCCAAAAACTGCACAATTCATTTCTGCTAGAGTAAAGTTTGCTAAAAGCTACAATGTCTGAGAAAATTAAGCAGCCTATTTAAAAATTTAACTATATTTATGACCCAATTTGAAAGATTTATGTCCTTAGTTGAAAAAAATGGGCTTAAGGCTCAGAGTCACTGGCAGTGGAAACGGGTTTTGAGAGACAGACTAATGCAATGTTGGTTTTCTTTTCGTGGGACTTATTGACAATAAGAAAAGTATACAGTAGCATAACACAAGCCTTATTCTTTCAGGGAACTTATATATATACACACATATTCTCTTTTCATAGGCTTGTCTTGTTTTAGTCTGTTTCTGCTCAGATATCCACTCTCTTGCTGTTTGCCTTCCTCTCTTTGTCTCATCCAATCTTCGTTACCAGAGATTGTGTCTGCCTACCTGTTGTCTATCTGATTCCTCTCACAGGCGTATAGATGCGCACACAGACCAACACATACATACTCATGAGAGCATTAGGATATAAGAGGAGGAGTGTTTGGAAATGCTCTGTGAACAGTCTGCTCACTTTTCTCCGCAGGCAGCACATAACAAGCGGAACCGCTTCTCTCTTTCTCTTCTTCCCTATTCCTTTCACTTTTCATGCCCACTTTCTTTCACTCTTGTTCCATCTCTCCCTCTCTGCCTTCCCCCCGTTTCCCTCCTCTCTGTCACTCTGTCCCCCTTGTCTCCCCCATCTCCTCGGACTCTTCCTCCTCTCCTCTGTTCTTCATCACGTTCTGCCGTCTCTCCCCTCTGCACAGGCGTGGTGAATGGATCTCTAAATTAATCCCTGACTCTTGCTCCGGGTGGTGAGCAACGCTCCGAATTAGAATAGGGAATTCTGCTTCTGACCTTGGCTAGTTTCTCTCTATTCTAGTATTCAGAAAGCGTGAATGGATCATAAAAATCCCTGGTCCCCATCGCTTTCCCTGTTCGCTGAGGAATACAACTCATTTCCTTGTACCAGGGTCACACATCAATACATCTTCTGCTCCTGTCAGTCATTCTTTGTTTTTTCCTGCACACACATGCAAACATGCATGTCTCCTTTAGCACACTGATACCTATATCTATGCAGGTGTGTATTTGTGATTTTTACTTTTTTTGCATCATTGTGTGTCATTTTGATGTGCCTCACCTACGGGAACGCACTATTCCACTGGGCTCAACGCTTCATCTCTGTATTCACTGGCTTATGGAAATGAATGCATATGGATTAGCCTGGCCAAAGGCTGCAGCTAATGCACATGTGTGTATGCGCGGTGATGCTTCTGTCCACAGAGAATGCATGCGTGCAAACCGGAGTGTCGCTGAGGTGCACATGCGAATGTGGCCATGTGTGTGCTGTGAAAAAAATCCGCAGAGACAGAGCGTGATGAAGATAGACAGAGAGTGATAAGGTGAATTAGGGACGGAGAAGGAAGAAATGGAGAGGAAAGGATTCGTAACACAGAGGTGGTTCTGCCTGGTTTGTGGTGTGAGAGCTGAGAGTCATAATTTTAATGCAGCCACGGCAATAAATGAGACTCTTAATACGTGGGCTAAGACTTCTGTTTTGTTGTATTCATCCAAATATAAGAACAACAATAAGCGATTCTGTTCTATACAGTTGTGCTGATTCTAATGATGATGTGTGGTTCGGTGCGATCTGTGGGGTTGATTATTGCAGTGATGCAAAACCTCATTCGTCATCTGGAGTTAATATAGATTGTGTGTATAGTCAATCATTCACAAATCAATACTGTTTACATATTATTAACTGCGACAGATTGAATTTGAATGCAGGCTGCACCTGACTGTCTTTGCAAGATGGCCGAGTCAAGCAGTCGGAGTCTTTTTGTTGTGTCAGTTCTGCTTTGCCTTTTCTCTTGTTGGAAGCTAAGGACGAAATTAATGAACTCAGAGATGCGATGGCACTCAAGACATACCACTCCCATATTTATCATCCTTCACATCACAAAATACTGCATATATATTGATATAAGATTCTAATGATCATTTATACTGTTGACTTTTAGAATAAACCGCACACTTCAGAACTGTGTCAAAAGTTTGCCGATGCTGCGTAATTAGGAGGATGTGTGTTTTGTGAGTCAGTCCAGGTGGTTTAGATCGTATTCCCAGGAGGACAGTAGACCTGTGCTGTGAAAACAATATCAGAACTGTAAACAGTGTTGGCATTATTCTACCAAGGATGTGGTGCCAGATGTTGTTGTTTTTTTGGATTACCAGTGTCTCTTTCTCAGAGGTTTCCCCAAGTGTTGAAACAAGCCCAGTTTCATCATTCATCATCAGAGCACTGGCAACATAAAGAGAGCAGAAGAAAGACTTGTTTTTAGTAACACGCTTCTAGCAAAAACCTTCTCCGCTGCACACTTTCTGTTCAATGCTGCTTTATATGAAGGAATGAACAAAAAGACAGCAGCTGCAGGTTGCAGTAGGTTTGTTTCTATTAATGAGACAAAACTAATGTTTCCTGCATGCAAACTTACAGGCTTAGCTTCTATGTCACAGACTTAATCAAAGGAATGTGAAGGAATATTTAAGTTTGGTAACTAAAGCTGCTACCGTTTTACAATTCTTGCAAGTATAATTCAAAAAGCCCCCGATAGCTCAAGTTTTTCCATGATTCTCCACAAACTGACCGATGATAGTTTGATGTTGGTTGAGATCTTTGAACACAACAGCTCTTAGGGCTGTTGTTTTGTCAGGGGTTCGCTTCCAGCGTGTCTCATTAAAGATATCGAGCGGAAACGAGCCTTTATTCCCGTGTTGACAAGAAAATTGCCAGTTGTGTGTTGATTTAGTTGTTAATTGAAAGGGATCTGATACATCGATGACCTTAAAGACACACACGTACACACATGGGTTTCGTGTGTAACGCATGTGAACACACACTTCCAAAGAGTTCATCGGTGTTTGACATTCACTCTACATATCCAGGGCTTGGAGCTTTGATTAAATAGATTCCTGGAACAGCCAACTACAACTCAGCAACACCCGCCCACACACAAACACAATTTTTTACACAGTCTCTCCCTCTCCCTCTCTATCTTTCTGACACATATACACATTGATTTGCCAGCCTGTCTGCATATTCCTGACTTCCTCGCATACAGCATTCCTCTGTGCCTTTGCCTCACTCACTCCTTTCATTAAACGCCTCAGTAGATGATTTGAGACGTTCAATAATAGCGCCGCACCATCATCTTTATTGGTGAGGCTTTGCATGGTTATACGTCTTCTTAATGACCACACAGGGGAAAATACAGCGAAATGGTATCTGAAACCCTGGCAAGGCAAGGAGATTTACTTTGCAGCAAACCTTCGTTTATTCATGTTACCGGTGTTGGATTACTGTGACTGCGCCTTAAAAGCTTCTCCTGGCATCAAGATGCATTACTTGGTTTGCTGCTAATACCACAGCGATAGCGCGTTTATTTCACTTAAACATCATAGGCAGTTTCCCTTACGTATTATTTCATCAGCCACCAGTTAGTAGTAAAGTTTAAATATTTCTTAGTTTGTGTTTTTTCCTGCGTTAAAGTTGGGTTTTGTTACTGAAAAAGTGGCAAACAAGCATGCTGTGCCTTCCATGAGTCCTGAGCTGTGATCTGTAGATGGTGATGACAGGTTCAAAGCTGCCTTTTGAATCAAACTGGTATTGCTCAAACCAGTCAAGTAAATCTGACAGATCACACACAGCAGGTGTATGCTTGTATATACTATATTACCAAAAGTATTGGGGTGTCTGCTTTTACACGCATGTGACCTTTAATGATAGGGTTTAATATGAAGTTGGCCCACCCTCTGCAGCTGTAATAGCCTTAACTCTTCTGGGAAGGCTTTCCACAAGGTTTAGGAGTGTTTTTATGGGAGTTTTTGATCATTTTCCAGAAGCACATTTGTGAGGTCAGACACTGATGTTGGATGGGTGGGAGATTCTGGACACAACAGCAGTAGCTGAGTGGTTTATATTCAACATGTGCATCAGCGATGATGTGAACAGACTGTTTTACTCGTACTAGACCTGTGAGCGATCAGCTGTGCATGGAGTGGGTACAACAGGGTCAGAAATTTTGGCACCCACTCATGTGCACAAATGTTGTGTTCACTGTGGCAAGTTGACATTTACAGTACAGCGACATGAAGCAGGAGTTTCGTGTTCAGTGAGCATTCAGAGTGTTCTGGACTCTGCTTATAACTGAATATTGAGAGCAGAAAATTACCTTCACATCTTGTCGTGCGCATACTGCATGTTGGAACTATATTGCTAAGGTATATATTCAGCTCCACAGGAATCACCAGGCTTGAAACCTTTTACTTGAAAAAAAGGTTAAGAAAATAGTCCAGGCGGGAGTTCATGAACACCCCACCTCGCATTGTCGAAATAATGTTAAAAAAAATCCGACTCTGTGATTTCAGTTATAAAACTGACTTAGAGAGTGGAGAAAAAGACGTTAGCCTTTGACTGTCTGTCCTTCATGACATTCAGTTTTCTTAACTCTGCTCTACCGACACAAAATATAACTTCTCTTTGTGTGCGTGAGCGCAGGCAGTTGTGGGCGACTACCTTTTCACAGCATACACTTTAACATTTCGTAATTTTCTTTTAATTGCCAATGGTTACCGGCTGCTGAACAGTTTTCTCTCTGCATATGTGGGGTGCTTCCTGAAGAATCACTCTGTTGCATCATTCCTTACTCTAGTCTCAATAGTGATGGCCCAAAAGTAAGCAATATTATTAGACCATGTGGCATGTCGCAGTGAATCTGCACATCTGCTGCAGGTGATCCGATTTCTTTCAGTGCTGTAATAAAACAGACTTCCGTTTGTCACTTCTTCTGCGGAACGTTCCACTGCCAAAATCTCATGGCTCTAGCAAAAGCAAGCGGTAGTAAATGTTGTTATTAGTGTCCAGTTGTGCAATAAACATGCAGACTTTTAATGTACAATCTGTTAAAGCAGATGGGAGTAGTAGAAGCAATCTACATTTGCTAGTCCTGGTGCTATGGCAAAGAGCAGCTTTGTTAGAAGTAAAACAATAGAGCAAAAGGTGTATCCAGATACAAGACAACTGAACAAATTCAAGTTGACTAAGTAGCAAGGGAATAAAATTTAATATATTGACATTAATGGATTTCCACAGAGCAGCATGGCAGAGTAAAGTTGTGTTTTTTGTGTTTTTTTGCAGCTCTGCATCTGGAAGATCACTGTGGCTGCTTTGTCTTGTTGCATTAGTCCCTAGGAAAAATGATTCCCCAAGCAAATGCAAAAACAAAGGTATCTGAAGTAACACATTTTTGATGAATAGGTAAAGTTTGAGCCAACTCCAGTAACAAATAACCGATCAGCCAAAACATTATGACCACTGACAGGTGAAGTCAATAACATTGATCATATTGGTACTATGCGGTGTTCTGATGGAAAACCTTGGAGTTTCGCATCCGTGTTGGTGAGACTTAGACACCCAAATAAACATTGTCCCACAACAAACACACTCCCTCATGCAAATGGAAATCCCGAATGTCACTGGTCTACCCCTGCAGGAAAATGCACCCCACCACATGGAAAAAACATCAAATAATCAGGAACATGTTGAGGAACATGACAATGGCCCAACATGTTGATTTGACCTCCAAACTTCCTACACCCCATTGTGATCAAGCATCAACAGGATACAGTGGAACCAGTGTGATTGACAGAGGCCCCACTGCACAAGCCAGAGTACCCAAAGGATCCACTGCCAATATCTTGGTTCAGAAACCATAGGACACCCTGAGAGGTCCTCTTGTCTATGTCCAATGGTTCAGAGCATTTTTGAGCACATAATGGGGACCAACACAACATTAGGCAGGTGTAATAATGTTATGCCTGATCAGTGTATATTTCATATCCTGGATTATATGCCTTTCGATTGGAATCCTGTATGTGAATAAACAGAAATCAATCCAGTGCAATTGTAATTATTATTTTTAACTAATACTAAAAATACCACATGCAGATAATATTCTTGACACTAAATACAATCATACTACACATCTTTGGTATCATAATGTCAAACAAAATCAAAATATACAGTAGAACATAGTATATAGCATCATCATTGTAATATGTTTGAATAACATGAGTTAGATTTATTTTCAATGTACTCTGCAAAGGCATTCGGTTGTACTAAAAACTTTACAGTGACCCCAAGTTGCTGTGTCTGCTAATGATATCAACATAAATGTGTCTCAAAACATGCCAGATGATGTCTGGATGTGTCAAAACATCTCAAAGCAGAGGGGATTGCAGCATGTCTATGAAAGGCTGATCAAAAGAAAAGGCAGTGAAGCAGAACTTTGGATTAAGCCAGTGGAGGCAGCTATGGCATTCAAATGTGAATGTTATATGTTGTAAAAAAAAAAACAATAACATCAAGAGTTTCTTGGACTAAAGATATCAGTGGGCGATATAGAAAGTGTTGATCCAACAGTTGGTGTACAAAAACCTTTACCTGTGAAAGTAAAAAATGACAGTGCATCTACATTTAAGGCATCATACTGATGCTAAAGCTGCGCTGAAGCTCACGTTAATGAAATTCTCTTTTTTTGTGGGTCTACAGCTCCTTAAGGCGAGATGAGACAGAGTGAGACAGTCTTATTGCAGGTTTTACACACTACCAACCCTGGAGCCTCGAGTTAAATCCTCCCACATCATATTGCAGTGTTTGGTCTGGTTCAGCTGTTAACGTAACATTGAGAAAAACATTTTAATTAACTCGCTGTGGTTAGGCAGAGGATGAAGGTTGTAGGTTTACATTTTTTTTGCTTCTAATGTGAATATGAGTTGCAGGTCAGCACCATATTCTCCTGCCTGTTTGTTCAGAGCCCAGCAATAATGAACAGCGGCTAATATTATTACACAATGCAGCATGTCTCAGTGAATAGCAGTGTACCCTGCAGGTAATCTGACATCACTGGGATGAAAGGCTGACTGTGTGTCTTTAACACACACTCTGACCCACACCTACACACTCGCATGCACTCACGCAATGAGAGCCTCGACTGCCCCTGTCTGTCTAATGTATTTCATTAAGACCTCTATTTTCCCAGTGGGCATGATAGCAGTACTGTAAACAGGAAAAAAATGTTTGTTTCCTTTCTGTTTGTTTTTCACGCTCTGGCATTTGGAAGATGGAAAGCACGAGAGGAGATGACAGCGGATTTTAAGTGTTACGCGTCGCCTTAGCAAAACACAGGGGTGTTTATACTGAATGGAGCCGTGTTCGCAGTAATTGTCTGTGACGTCTTTTTGTTGTTCTTCACTCTCTCAGCTTAGCTGCTGTTGTTTTCATGTTCTGATCAAAGGATTTCCATTTGCACACTTTTTTCTCTTTCTCTCTCATTTTTTCTGACTTTGCTTTTTCACACTCATGAGTACATGCATGCTACCAGGACATTATCACAAATACAAACACGGCGCTCTTCTGTTGTTGTTATTTTTCTGCTTCTCCTCTGTTTATTCCTCGCTTCCAATTCCTCTGAGTCATGGTCACCATTTATCTTTTGCTTTCACCTCACTTACAATATTTCCTTCCTTTCTCACTCCCGGTGTCTCTCACGCCCTCATCTGTCTGTCATTGCTCTTTCTCATTAGTCATTAGCTGTTAAAAAGCTTTTGGTGTGGGCACAAGCTGTGACGTGTGTGTGAGTGTGTGTGTCTGTGTGTTGTGGGTGTGTTGTGGGTTTATCTAAACTCAAACTGACACATGAGCTGCTGAAGCACACATTGAACCTGCACCTCCGTTGTCACAACTGTCACCTGCAGTTTCTATCTGTTCCCATGTTTGTTTGATTTCCCTGTCTCTCTCTCTCTTCCTTGGCACACCTGCACACTTTATTTCTATATCTCTGGAATCTCAGTAAATATGTATGATTTCGGTAGATGATTGATTTTATGTAGTGCTGTTTCACCGCAGTGCTGATGATTTGGGCATTTCTTCTTGATCGTGAAGCTCACCGTGCAATCTAAGTCTGTTTCTGCCTCTTGCTCACTCACTCGCACGCACACACACACACACACACACACACACACACACACACACACAAACACATGCAACAAGAACTCCCTGAAACCCACATGTGTGTGTTTGTTTCCATGGATTTATGATGTGGATGAAAGGAAGGGCATTAGTTAATATTGATGAGTGCTGCCACTCAGCCCTTCTCACTGAGGCTCACTTAGAGATGAGAGACATGACCTTTACGCACACACACGTACACGCACACACACACACACACACACACCTGCCAATATTGTGCTTCTGTACACACTAACACCCACAAATGCACACACACACACACACACAAAACATACAAAAAAAAGTCCCCACAAGGGTTTTATTTCAGTCAATGTTGTATTATTAAACTTGAACTATTCCCACGCTTAAACTATTCCCACTCCACCTTTAATTGGAGAACCCCGGTGTGTGTTTGTGTGTTTGTGTGTGTGCATGTATGTCTGCATTGGTTAAAACCACGTCTGCTCATCTGGAACACTGAGATTCTCTCAAACCTTGAGGCCAGTGTCGGCGTTCACCCAATTCATCCCTAATGGCCCATTGGTATTCAGCGAGGGTAACAGATTCCTAGGTAACCAGCAGGTAATTCATCATACTTACAAATAGGGAGAGACAGAGTAGGAAGCAAAAAAGCTATTAAACCGATCAGAGCAGGAACGGGGCTCATATGAAGAGAGAGAGAAAGGCTCTCATGGAAATAGGAGAAAATAATTAATTATGCACTCTTTGGCGATTATGATGGGGGCAGACACACATAAAGAAGCAGGGAGGGGAAGACATACATGAACACACGCACATGCACACACACACACAAATGCACACTTTCACTCAGCAATGCAGCAAAAGCACGTCATCTAACCTTTACGCTAGACAGAGAGATGGCTGCTGTGTACGTTTGGACGTGCTCTTGTTTATGTGTTTACTGGCCTTAGAGGTCAATTTCTCTCTGACAGTATTGGTATTTAGTGTCTCCACCAGCTCGCTGCTTTACCTTCGTGTGTGTGTGTGTGTGTGTGTGTGTGTGTGTGTGTGTAAAAACGGCCAAGATGTGTGTCTGTGTTTCAAAAGTCACATCACAGTTTTTGCACACTCACATTGTGCCTCTTCTTTCTGAGGTAGTGGAGTGCATCAAATAACATGCACACACACACGCAGAATCGATCGGGCCCTTCAGACAGTCACAGTGATGGATGGACACTCCCTTGCTTCTATTTTTACCCCCCGAGCACTTTGTGTGTCTGCCTTCTTCTTCTGGCGAGCGTAGAAACGGAGAGAAAATCCCTGTATCATAATCACAAGTCACTCTTGGAGCCTTATGTGCAGTTGTCTGCATCCTTATTACTGGTGTGTCTTTTTTTTTTCTTTTCACCCTTGCAGCAGCCCAGCAGGTTTCTCCTGGCAGAGCCACATTCAGACTTCTGACTCTACTGCACCACTTGGCAAAAACTTGCTGCCTCACAGGGAGACTCATAAGGAGTTTTTCTTCTTTAATCACACAGAAACATATCAAAGCAGAGCAGACTCTTGGATGTGCAGCCGTGGCACTCCAGACAGTGTCCCATTGTGCTTTCACTTTAGCTTTATGTCTGAACTGTTGGAATTTCCAGCCTTGAAACTGTACAGACACTGTCACATCACCATCATTTGACCATTTTAACCACATCTCATCACTAAATAAGGATAATTAAGGACCAATTAAGGAAAAGCAATCGAAAGCACATGTGCAATTAGTAATCATTTGTATTTTACTGTTTGTAGTGCAACTTTCTAATTCCCCTTCATTTCAAAGAGGAAATTTAGAGTTTTCACTGCACACACAGCTAAAGTTACTTATTTCTTTGTAAAGTAACTGCACAACCACATCGAGGTGTTTTCAGTTAATCTGCCGATTAAATTTTGTAATCAGACGTACGCTTGATGAAGATAGGTTAGGAATCACCCTACACCATATCCTGATGAGATAAATTGTTTATTCAAAAGAAATCAGCCCTAGTTTGTTGACCCGGAGCGAGAGATTAAGTGCCGTTTGTTTTCACCCACACAGTCCCAACAGGTCTAATTAGTTAACAGAAAAGAAAATGAATGTGTGGGTGGAATGTGAGTCCTAAAGATCGCACACAGGAAATATAAGATCTTTATACATTGACAGTGTTTGCTCTGCCTCAACCTGCTGCAGCATTAAAAAGCTGTCTGTATCATATCCTATTACAAATCAATAACATAATAAAGACTCTGAATAAAGAGTATGTTAACTTTTTTTTGCCAACCTACCTAATATTGTGTCGGTCCCCCTTACGTGGTTGAAAATGCTCTGAACTATTGGGAATGGACAAGAGGACCTCTCAGGGTGTCCTATGGGGTCTGGAACCAGGACGTTGGCACTGGATCCTTTGGGTACTCAGGCTTGTGCAGTGGGGCCTCTGTCAATCAAACTTGTTCCACTGCATCCTGTTGATGCTTGATCAGAATGGGGTGTAGGAAGTTTGGAGGTCAAATCAACATGTTGGACCATTGTCATGTTCTTCAACATGGTCCTGATTGTTTGATGTGTTTTCCATGTGGTGGGGTGCATTTTCCTGTGGGGGTAGGCCAGTGACATTTGGGATTTCCATTTGCTTGTTGTGGGACAGTGTTTATTTGTGTGTCTAAGTCTCATCAACATGGATGTTAAAATCCAAGGTTTTCCAGCAGAACAACACATAGAACCAATATAATCAATGTTATTCACTTCACCTGTCAGTGGTCATGCTGTTGTGGCTGGTTGGTGTATACTATATATGGTCACCAATATGGATGCTGTCAGTTACCCATGGGTGCCCAAGTTCCTCATGATTAATCTTATTACTCTGTCTTCTGTAATTCCAAACGCCATTGTGAACAAGTCACAGCAAACTAAAGCTTCTTTTCTGGTGACATATCTATGAAAAATCTGAAGATGAACTTGAGGCAAAAAGGACAAGCTGTAATTAATGACAGCCATATTTCTTCCGCTGACCCTCACTAAAATCACGTCTAATATTGTAAGAAATATTTCTCAGCAGAAATAATAACGCAGTGACATTGGCAGCTTTTACACTCAAGGACACTACAGCTCTTCATTATTTTCGTGACAATCCACGACAGTGTCTGTCCTCTCACTGCATATCCAATAAAAAGAGCATCCAGACAAAAAATGTATGATTAGAAACACATGAAATATGTGTGTACGTGAAGAGGGCTCTTAAATAAGTGTAAAAGGTCCATTTCAAGCTGTATGTCTCTAACATGTTCAGCGTCTGTGTTGTGACTGTCAGTCATGGCTCCATTTAAAAAGGCACTGAGTTGGGAAATGTAAACTAGCTGAGCATCCACATCACCGTTTGGCAAGGCAGAAAGAGTTCGAAACAAGGTCAAAGCCTTCCCATCTGAGGCCCCTTTTAGTTGGAGGAGTCACTGGAGGGAGCTCACTAAATGGGATCACAAACTGCCTGGAGGATCCCACTGCTGTTGCCCACATCCGTTTTTTTTAAACACAGAGGGCACTTTTTTTAACTGTCCGTTCCACATTTATCGAGCTGCGTCTAGACTGTCTGCGTAAACACATTGAATACAAAACTGAAAATGTGTGTGTATTTTTAAAAATTTCCATTCATCCATCCGTCTATCTCCCCGCAGTACGTTGTGCATTTTAATTCGAGTGCCTACCATACCATTCATTAGCAGCTATTAATGACTGTCGACTGAGCAACTGCAGGGAAACAGTCCACTCCGAAGCCCTTGATTGCAATACTTGTCAAAGTACAATTAGTAATTACACTTATAGAACTCCCATAGGTGAATGTGAAGCTGTGTAATGGAATGTGTTTAGTGTGTCAAGACTAAGCCCATTATTTTTCTCTGTAAATGTTGCTCCACAGTCTTTCTTTCTTTCTTTCTGAGGAGACTTCAGTGTTTGTAAGGCAGTAGGTGAGCCTCGAATGGAGAGATTTGGGTCAGGAATGTGTTTGGTGTCAGTTCACGACAGAGAGGGAGGGCTAGAGAGGGTGAGGCTGAAAGGAAAAAGGGAGAAAAGCAACTTTAACTGAGCTTTTGTTATGAGGTGACTGGATATTATGACATTGCAGTCCTGCCACAGATGACTGCCCTATCCTACATTTGTTTTATTCTCTATAGTGGATGAATTAAAGCAATGATAACTGTCAATGTGAAGACAGTCAAATAACAGCTATGACAATCAGCTCTGGGAATTATTACACTGTGTCTTACCATGACAGCATCATACAGATTGTTAATTATTAGCACCGATGCACGTGCACTTAAACTCTCCATCTCCCCTCAGACACACAACTACACACTCACACTCACACACACACACACACACACACACACACACGTCCTACTCTATTGGCTCATTTTCCCACAGGCCTCACACACACACATTACACACACACACAGTCGCACGCTCAAGGGGATGATAGGATGATAGTACAGATGGTGTACTGGAGTAATATTCTCCATATGGGAAGGTAATATTGTCAGAGTAGTCGTGTGGGGAGAAGGAGAAAGGGAGATTAGATCTGCAGTGGGTGAGATAGATGCTCGACTTCTGTTCTACGTGGCCAAACCATCCTGAAGGCCCGCATTCGGTGAAGTAGAATAACTGCTGCTTATATTATGGTAGGTTGATAGCAGTAAATGTGGCCATAAAAAGAAACTGAACACGGCTCTAGTGTTCGTTGAGCAGCATTATTGTTGTGTTTTAAATCGTTTGCATGTTGTAATGTCCCTCATGTGGCATGTAGCTGTAGACGTAGCCACAGGCGGGAATACTTGGTACGTTTCTTAAAGTGCTTTTGTCTGCTTTGAGATGTGACACAATCAGCACCACGGACAGCGCCACATACTTGTAAGTGAACACAAAAACAAGACCTAATACCCAAAGTCCCACGGCGAAGCTCTTTTGCACTGCACCACTTATCTTAAGTGACCTGATTTAACATCTTACCACAGTTTTCTTTTTCATATTTTGAAATTTTTGTATCAGCTTTGGCAAAATTAAGAGACATTTTCAGAAAGTGTTGCTAACAGTATTCTCTTTTTGCATCCCTCCATATAAATTTCCAACAGTTGTAGAAACAACTCCGAAAGGCTGGACGGTATGGATTGTCGGTTCTTTATATAGACCTAATCTATTTTTCATGAGACGACTTCTGCATTCGAAGCTCCCTGGACTTTCCAAGCGTTCGCCTGCTGTGGATGCATCCTACAATGCTGCCAAGCAAGGAGAAAAGGAGAGATGGAGGGGAGAAATACTAAATTGAAACATATTTGACTAACTACACACTCCGCTCAGGAAACGTGGTTATTACTTGTAACAAGAAGGGATGTTTTGTCCTAGTTGAATTATAGGCAGCAAATTGAAGTGTCCACTGAATCTGTGCGTCTTCCAACATTCGTGCTCATCTGACTATCCATCTTAGCAGTTGTTCTTATTATGCACATGTCTTTGCACATTCTTCTTCATATTTCATTCTGCGCGTGCAATTATCTTGTTTGTGGTTATCTGCATGCAAACAGCTTAGCCTCGAGAAACACAGAGACTGAGTCACAGTCAAACTCAGCTCCCCAGCTTGATGGGAGATAAGGATCTGAATGTGTATCTGCACATACTGTATGTGATGATGAATGTATAGCGCATCAGCCCACTGGTGTATGTAAACAGCTTGGTTTCTGCTCCGGGGAAAAATGTCCGAGGCCAGGCTGTGAATGTTTACCACAGAACATGGAAGCACTGTTTAATCATTAGAGATGAATAATTAATGAATTAATTTATCCATGCAATTAAGATGCAAAAAGATATGAATGCTGTGTTCCAAGACACAAAAATAAAGTTGTTAAAGCCAGTTTGAGCATGGTTTGTTATGTATAAATAATAAGCAAACTGTGGCTGAGCACAACAACAAAGACCTTGTTCGACAGACTCAGTCAACAGTGAAGAGCTTTCGCTGACATACAGCTTTCGTCCAAAAGTCCCTGTCATTGGTTTGGTCCAAGTTCCCGAGCCAATTACCTCTAAATTAATTATGTTTAGTGAAGGCACGGTGCTAAACTGTACCTATTTATGTCCTCGCTTGTACGTTTACGTTCTTCTTTCACTTGCACGTGTTCGCTGTGGCTGAAACCGCTAATTACAAACTGAAATATTAATTGGTGTGATATCTAAACTGAAAAATAAATCTTCTTCACTTTCTGTTTCGCAGAATTTCTCTGTCAAGGACGAACGTTTTTCAGACGGCTTTGAAACCAGGACATTCTGGCACTGTGCATCTTCGATAAACTTTATTCATTGTATTCATTGGGCAAATCCTCAGCATTAGAGATTCCCTATACCCAAACAATGAATGAATAAATCCTAGGAAAACACAGTGTGAAGGAAATTTTAAAGAGAAAACCGTGTCCGCAATGCATTGTGATTCATACTTTAACCACAAAACCTGCCGATGCAATGTAGTTATGCACAATGCAAGCCCAAGTCTATGCATTTTTATTGTACAACAGAATTCTGGCTTTCATGAGTGTGGTACTTTAAATCCGCAAGAGTCGGGACTTCAGCCTTTCATGTATCTGTCTCTGGTGCAGCACTTAAGGCATTTTTGCACTCTCACCTCACTTTAACTTCATGAGCATGGTGCTTCCAGGGTGTGTGCTGTATTCATCTCTGCTGTGTCATGTTATTTTTCTATATCTCATCCTTATCTGTCTTTATTTACACCAATCAGACAAAACATTATGACCACCTGCATCATATTGTGTTATGTGGTCAAAAATGTTCTAAACCATTGGGCATGGACAAGAGGACCTCTCAGGGTGTCCTATGGGGTCTGGAACCATGACGTTTGCACTGGATCCTTTGGGTACTCTGGCTTGTGCAGTGGGGCCTCTGTCCATCCAACTTGTTCCACTGCATCCTGTTGATGTTTGATCAGAATGGAGTGTAAGAGGTTTGGAGGTCAAATCAACATGTTGGGACATTGTCATGTTCCTCTACATGTTCCTGATAGTTTGATGTTTTTTCCATGTGGTGGGGGTGCGTTTTCCTGCAGGGGTATGCCAGTGACATTTGGGATTTTCATTTGCATGAGGGAGGGTGCTTGTTCTGGGACAGTATTTATTTGGTTTTGTAAGTCTCGTCAACACAGATTGCAGACTCCAAGGTTTTCCATCAGAACACCACATAGTACCAATATGATCAATGGTATTCATTTCACCTGTCAGTGGTCAGAATGTTGTGGCTGATTGCTGTTTATCTATTTACTAGCATCTTAAAGAGTTTTTTTCTGATGGCGGACTTTGCCTCAAAATATATTCAATAGTCGAACTCTGATTTTGCTTTGCCAACATCCTCTGAGTTCCTTCTTCTGTGACACTAGCTGTTAGTTCTCAGGTGTTTGTCCCTGAGAGTTTCTCGTTTCACTCCTAATGAAAAGTTGAAACTCTGTAATAGGGTTGCCAGCTATAATAAAAGCTTCAGCCATGACCAAAAACAAAAACCTCCACCAAAGGCTGCAGCAATTGAATACTAACAATTGCTTTGTTGTTGTTGTTGTTTTCTTGACTCCATTGCATTTATTCTTCGAGAACAACTGAAGTAGAGAACATTAACCACAGATATTTGGAGCGGCGCATATTAACAGCTTTTTCTCTTAATTTCTTTACCAGGACGTTAACTCCCAATTTCTTCTTTTCAATTATATGGTTCTACTTAATCATTAATCAGAGGCTTTAGAAAGTTGTGCCTTCACTGGAGCAATAAATAGGAAGTTTAAGGGGTTTTTAAGGGCACCTCAGCAGTAGTTGTTAAAAAGAAGTTAGATATAAACTTCCCCAAACAAACCCGAATCAACCTTCATGTGGTCACAGTCCTGACTCCAAAATCTGACACCCAACCAACTGGGTTTGCTTCATTTAAATATGTTTTGCATGATTAATCCCCTAATGTTATCTGTCTCTTGTTGCTTGGCTATTACACTGAAACTCTACCTGCTCACTCATTGTAATTCTCCAGATCAGAGAATCAGCAAAATGGTAAAAATGTAAATTGAGACATTTTGTAAAGGGAAGGGGGTGGAGATCAGGCAGCAACCTTAAGACTTTTGAAGCCAATTCATTATCCCTTCACTGAGAAACGGCAACATTAAACTGCTCTCATGAGCCAAGGACAGAATAGAACAGGGTCACACTTATGTTTTAGAAGTCAGTTAAAAAAGCTTATGTGTGCAAAGTCTATCCTTCATGTGTGGTTTGGTCTGGTTAGGCGGGTTATGGTCTTAAGAGTGTTTGTGTTTGCTTAAGCATGACTTTTGTCAGTGTGTCTGCATAATATATATATAACTGCACTGTGAATTGCTGCTAAGTTCATCTAAGGTTATGCTACAGTCTCTCCAGGGAAATTTATGGGCATACAGTGGTAGTAAATAAGACAAGAGTGTGTGAGTCTGTTTAGCTTTCATCAGCAGAGGTTGACTTTTTGCTTGGGGACAAGGACTGTTCACTGTGATGCTGCCCTGCAGTGTGCCTGTGTGTGGAGCCTCCCAGGGGGACCGGAAGTGTAGTTACACTCTCGCCAGAACTGTGGACACTCAGAGGAACAAGGAGAGAGAACTGTTGTCTTAAGCGCCCCCTCTGTCTCTGCGTCTATTCTCCTCTCATTTTAGCTTTTGTTTGTTCTATTCAGGTGAACTGAATAGAACAAACAAATAGTTTATTTGTCATCCAAATAGCAGCAAAAATTCCAAGTGGGGCCTCTGTCCATCAAACTTGTTCCACTGCATCCTGTTGATGCTTGATCACAATGGGCTGTAGGAAGTTTGCAGTTCAAATCCACATCTTGGGAGACTGTCATGTTCCTCTACATGTTCCTGATTGTTTGATGTTGTTGCCATGTGGTGGGGTGCTTTTTCTTGTGCGGGTAGGCCAGTGACATTTGGGATTTCCATTTGCATGAGGGAGAATGTTTGTTGTGGGACAATGTTTATTTGGGTATGTAAGTCTCATCAACATGGATGTCAAAATCCAAGGTTTTCCAGCAGAACAGCACATCTCCTTGTGGCTTCAGTTGTAGCATCTGGACTTGAGTTTCTTGAAGACATTTCACCTCTCGTCCAAGAGGCTTCATCAGTTCTAAACTGACTGGGTGGGACTTGCAGATTTTTATACTCTTCGGGAGCCATTAACACTATGTAAGCTGAAGTCTGCTGGGTGTGTTTTGCCCCTCCCCTCATTATGCAAGTCATCACTTTGATCAGCACAGTGGCAGACTGATCTGGGTAAACGCACTGGGGAGAACATCAGCAGTCGCAACTTTGCTCACCTAGAATATTCAGTTGTGAAGCACAATAGCACCACGTACTTACTTACTGACTGTAAGTCCATTGGATGATATATGCAGCTTTGTAATACATTTCTCTGAACACCTTGCACCTTATGTACTTACCTGGAATATGGATCTAAAGCTCTTCCAGCAGTGATGTGGTAGTCTGACAAAAAGACAGTAAAAACACAAACTTTTTCCAAACCTGACTGTAGCATTATCTGTTAAAACACAACCTCTGATCAATTCATCTTGTGGTGACTTGTACTCAGCACTCTGTTGACTGAAGTTCCTCTTGACTGGTACATTCCTTCCTCGAAAATGCACTGCTATAATCAAACTCAATTTCCTATACATCAACTTTCCAACCCAATAATTCAGCAGATTATGCAGAAATGATAAATGGCATCATCTGTCAAGCTAATCAATGTTTTTTAAATCAACTTGCCAGAGTTATTCCCCCATGCCGAGGGCTCATTTTAGGCCTTGACAATTACATTAGCACTGGAAGTAGCATGTCATTACCAGACGAGTTTCTTCACAAGTTTTTCTTTAATCTTTAATGATTAATGTGTTGGTTTGGGATTCCCAAACCTTCTGCCTCAGACAGTCTGTGTTTACTCGTGCTGGCAGTTCAGCAGACACAAACAGTAGCCACAGTCTTATTTTTACTTCAGTATGAGGCATACAATGTATCTCACACTGAAGATACACACAACTTTGCAACCACTTCTACAATAAAGCAACAAGTCCAAATAATGTCCATATTCGTCTCTGATTGTGCTGCTAAAACAGCTCTGAACTGTCAAGGCATGGACACCACAAAACTTCAGAGATTATCCTGTCTTATCAGTTACCAAGACATTAGCAGTTGATTCTTTAGGTCCTGGAAGATGTGAGGTGAGGCCTTATAACTGTGCCGTCTTCCCATACTGTATCCTTCTGCCCTCTCTTCCCCAAATAAATATCATACACACACCGTGCAGTCCACATTATGTCAAGGAAAATTTGTTTCCCCAGACCATTGCTCCATGGTCCAGTTCTGATGCTTAAGCACCCTTTGTAGGCCCTTTCAGAGGTGGACAGTGGTCAGCATTGGCGCCACATAACCTGCAAACTGTGATGCACTGTGTGTTCAGACACCTTCTTCTATCAAAGCCAGCATTTAGGTTCTCAACAATTTGTGCTGCAGTAGCTTTTCTCCCCCACACATATTATTGAGCCCTGGGTGGCCATGACCCTGTCGCCGGTTCACCAGTTGTCCTTTCTTGGACCACTTTTGTGAGGTAATAACCACCGTATACCAGGAACACCACACAGTAACTGCTGTTTTGATGCTCTGACTCATGCCTGTGTCAAACCTGCTCACTTTTTAAAACATTTTTATGGCTTTAAATGCATCAACTTTAAGAACTCACTGTTCACTTGCTGCCTAACAAAGCCCACTCTTTAACGGGAGACATAATTAATGTTATACATTTCACCTGTCAGTGGTTTTATTGTTGTGGGTGATCTGATCTGTGTATGTTGCAAGGTTATTGTGGCTGTAAAAGTATGTATTTGTTTTGTTTTGTTTTTACTACTGAATACATAAGAATTCTTGCGCTTGCAGCAGGTCATGTCTAATAAGACTAGACTGAAAACATGTGGTGGATCATGGTGACTTGATCCAATTACACAGACAGTCAGTCATAGTTCACTGATCATTTCCTTCCTCTGGTCTGATCTAATCTTTCTTCCACTGATCAGTTCCTTTACCTCTACCAGCAGGTCTGAGCCTGCAGGGTCAACTGAGGTACGATGCTCCGAAGTCTGCAGGAGCCAAAAGCATATCACCGAATTGGAATAAATACAAACAAATAAGATTAGGCACTCCTAATTAAATAGCTGTCTTTGCTCATTCTTAGAGAGATATGAGGCACTTAAGGCTTGTGTCCACCAAGCACCTCTTTTTTTAGCTTGCAGCAGCACTTAGCAGATGCTTGGGGAAAGTGCTAGTCATGGTTTCGACTGTTGCTATGAGACGATATGAGACCACTCGAAGCACAAAGCTCTTTGGGTAAAATTGGTTTTTAACTTTAATCACCCTGGCACATCGAGTAAAAATATGCTTGGCTCTTAGCACTTTAAGAAGCAAGCTTTTTTTATTTTTTCTTTCCAAACAAGAAGGGTAAAGATGTCAGTGAAAAAGACGGTTGTGTACATGCAGGAATTTACCGCCGAGCCTCTGAGCAGACTTCAAACATCTGATAAATGCATTTTCTAAAACAAATAGCGCTATTTATATCAGTTCCAATAAATATTTTATAACCGGCCTAGGTTGTATCAGTTAAGAGCTACTTTAATTGCGTGGAAGTAAAAAAACAGCTCCGTATTTCATTCATGCAACTTTTCCTACAAATGAAACAGAAAAAAAGCCTTTTGGGGAGGTTTTACTGACTGCATGTGTCCAGAATATAATGTGTCAGTACAAAATGAGTGATTGTATGCTAGATTTTTAAATTCTGTTCGGATGAAAAACCTTAACATAAAATTTCTCAAAAATTCTTTCTTTTTGCTTGTGTTTCACCAGATTATGTGCTGCCAGGATTTTGACGCTTACATGTAAAACTCACATAATGGTGACCTTCATGTAAGACACTCGACCTTTTAGTCCATTTAGATGACTTAGGAGAGCGTTGTATATTTAGTTGTGTAGCACTGATAGATAATCCTGCACTATGAGTTACTTTTTTATGCAACAGATGTCGTCAGGTATGAGTGATCTAAATGGAGTCTAATAGAAGCTGCTACCTTACAACACACTGTGCATGGCGTGAATGGGAAACATAGTGCTTTTCTACACACCAGTGTTGGTTTAGATGCTGTATAATGGCTGGGCATAAGTAGAAATTTGGATTTCAGTTTCATGCAGACTTGCAGACATAAAGAGCCGAGTATCAAACCGATCCTGCAATCAAGGCACAGTGGCTCCACTCTACTGCCAATCCACAGCCACCTACACTCGCACTTTATTCTGGTGAGATGAGACAGATGAAATTGACTTCAGTCAACTCGACTTCACCTCAAATTGAAGTGATTTGAATTTAACTGAAGAGTCAAATTGAACTTAATTAAATGGTAGAGTAAAAGTAACTGGAGATGAGAGGACGGAGAGCGATGATGACAAAGCAGACGGAGGAGAGCAGCGGGAGAGTGAGATGGATGGACTGAAGGAGGGGTGAGGAATAGTGAGGTGAGCGGTGAGACAGCGGGAGGAATGGGTGGTGGGATGTCATTTCCTCTGTTACATTACTGCTCTGTTTATCTAGCGAGCACACTCAATCACGGTGAACCTGCTCAGCTGGAAGGGCACGAACACACAAACACCTGTGTGTGTGTGTGTGTGTGTGTGTCTGTGTGTGTCTGTGTGAGTGTGTTGTGCATCTGTCCTCTCCTATCCCTCATGACCACAAGGCTTGGAGGAATATTACCTGATGGAATGTCCTAAAAAGTAATAAAAAATATGTCCTGGTAACTGTGAATGTGTGTGTCTGGCACCACAGTAACACAAACACACACACACACACACCACACACACACACACACACACACACACACACACACACACACACACACACACACACACACACACACACACACACACACACACACATAAATACACACAGTTGTTCCCATTTGCAATTTCTAGCTGGAATTTGCATTTGTCTCATCTCCATAGTACACTATTCATACTTAATGTGTCTCTCTCCCTCTCCCTTATTTCTATTCATGGTATATCCATAAATTTTATCATCAGAGAAGAAGAGACAAGGTCAGAAATGAAAAAAAATGAAATAGAGGCACAGAAACATTTTGCATTTTTACATAAACAGCAGGCAGCTGTAGTGAAACTATAAGAGATGGTTATCCCTGACAGTTTCTCAATCTGTCACGTTGCCTGGCTCATTATGCATCAGTCAGCGGTCAGTGTTTTTGTTGTTGTTCTTTGTTTGTGTTCTTCTTACCCCATCAGTTTCGAAAACTAGTAACTTTCCTTGTCCCCGAGATACTTGTTTGATGTGACGTGTGTCAAAGAAGGGTAAAACTGAGCCTTTGTTTTCCTCTGAGCAGCAAACCAGATGCAGCGTTACCTTTGGCACTGGACACTAATCCAAATCCTCACTGGTGCATTCCAGGTTTAACCCTCTGAGCCCCAGGTTTGTCTGAGAGGCAAGTTATCTTTAAAAAAATTGCCAATGTTACATAACTTATATACAAACTGTGACCTACTTATCTCTGACATGTCATTCCATCAGAAAACGTGATTAAATATAATCTAATTTAATAATATTTAATATAATTTAAAATGTAAGCAGTAAATAGTATGTACAGTACGCAAAGTCGTAATTTTCTTCCAGTACTGCTAAAAGCTTAAAAAATGTTATACATGTTGAGTCCAGGTTTTCACATTTTTTTGTTAAATAATCAGAGGTTTCGACTTTTGTTTTTTCCATGTTTTAATGATTCATAAGGATCATAATGCAATGAGTCATGAGTGATTATGACTCACGGCATTAATCTGCTGTTCTATTCTACTTCTAGAAATGTGAAGCCTGTTTCCATAGAGGTGCAGGACTTTATAGTGCAGTCAAAAATGAGCCCACAGTGAGTAGAAATGTGACCAGAGCTTAGGGTTCAGAGGGCTAAATTACAAAAAAATTAATAACTAAAAATGGCAAGACTTTATCCACCCAAATGACAGCATCAGAAGTTTCAACAAATGGCCAAAAAAATAATAGCAGTCAATACAGGCTGTGAAAATGATAATTATTTTCCACTGGGAACTGAGGAAGTAGTCAGACTTTATTATTACAGAGCCCCAAGTCCATAAGAGTAGATTGGAGTGGATGGTCAGCTCAATAACTGCTGTTCCCTTCCTGCTCTGTATTTACTTTAACTCAAAACATGATTTTCCTAAAACCTAACTAGGCTGTTTTTATGCCAAAACCTCTATAAACCTTAACCACAGTGTTGTCACATCATTTTATTCATCATTCAACAGTGATTTGTGATGGTTTGAAAGGTGCAGTCAGATGATTTCATCCGGCTGATTTGTATTTACCCACTGGAGACATGGTTGGTTAGATGAAAGAGTTTCTGTCTCTTTATGAAATATATTCATCAGCTGATAAATATGGACTGCTAATATACTGCATGGGTCTTAGATGAAATAACTGTGAACCTTTTATAATCACATTGTGATGGGAGATGAAGATTAAGGAGATAACAGGATGATAATAATTAGGTAACTAATGTGGTTATTGCAGTAATAGTTTTATATTCCCATGCACTTAATGTAATCATGTATCTATGACCTAGTTAGCTCGCTGTGCGGTCGCCATACAGAACACTTATCATGTTTTCACAGACACACTGAGGTGTATGACAACAGAGGCCTCCACTTCAAAAAAACACCTATAGGTGAACCATGTCCGGCAAAATGGCTTTATGCACCTGGGGCCGCCAAACCGGAGTGTGAAATTAACAAGCTGAGAATGTTTGAAGGTTTATGCACGGCTTACAAAACTGCAAGGAAATGTTTTTTAAAAAGCACATCACGGGAGTGGAGTGCATGTCAAGTGTTGGAAAGCAATGGTTTTTGCAGATTTCTCTGTGTGATCACTCCCTCAGACGGAGATGAAAGAGCAGTACTTACATACGCTATGAGTCTAGCATAGTGAGTGAATTTCTCCTCCCCTCCTCACTTTCCTCCCTTCTTCTCCCTCCCCCCGTCTGCTGTGATGAATGGTTTTGATATCGGCCATGTGTGTCTCTATGTGCGTGTGTGTGTGTTTGCATGTGTGTGTGTGTGTGTGTTTGCATGTGTGTGTGTGTGTGTGTGTGTGATGAATGATTGTGTTCATACTGGACAGGCCCGCAGGGCTTTAGCTACTGTTAGTAGTGCTTAAAGATGACTGGAGTAAAAAGGCTCTCTGTCACATCTCTCTCTCACCCCCCTCTTTCTCTCTCTCTCTCTCTCTCTCGCATGCACACACACACACACACGCACACACACACATATGCACACATAGATTATGCCTGTTTAAAGCACTACATCCTCAGGGTACACAACACAGCACTATGACAGGTGACATGTAGTTCCCTTCTTCCCCTCTCTCTTATCTTTTCCCTCCCCCTCTCTTACTCCCTCTATCTTTTATCTCTGTGGTTGCAGACCTCATTGGTGAGGCAAAGTTTCACTAGCACATTGTCAATATTGTATATTCTCTGCCAACTGTGTGTGTGTGTGTATCTGTGTGTGCATAATGCTGTGAGCAGATACGCTTTCGGCCACAATTTTGCCGTGAGCTTTTTTCGCCAGGTTCAGTATAACAAGACTGATAACATGCCTCAGTGAAAACAGATGCTGGGGACATTTTTTTTCTCTGTCATGTTACCATGAAAACAAGCGCTGCTTTATTCCATAATACGATTTGGAAAGTTGGGATACTCACTGTGATTGCTGTTGAAACAAAAATGACCATTTGCCTTGGCGACGCTTTAATTTTCTGGCTGTCACAGACAAAGCTGAATATTTCCAACGATGCCTTTAAAGTTTATATAAAGGTTGTTTTTGTCTAGTCTGATAGACGTGCCAATTCAATAAAGAGTGCCAGCAGCATGTCTGATTCTCTGCTTCTGTTTAATTATCTGGAATCGTCAAGTGTATGTGCCTAAATGCAGGAGATACTGGGCGGAGGCATCATACTTGGCCTGTTATGTTAGGTTCCAGTTCCAGGAAATGTCTAGAATACTTGACTTCAGCAGTTTTCAGGGTAATACTTCTTTGTCGTTCTGATAGGAGAGCAACAACATCTTTGCCAGACGAGCCTGATGTTCCAAGTAATGTGCTGAGCTAAGAGATATGAACTTGAGACACTAATGAGATGTCACCAAAATTTGTTCATTTCCTCATGACTTTACAGAAAAAAGGACACAGAAGTGCTGATCGGTCATATCCATGGCTCATTGGACTGAGATGGAACTAGTTACAAACCACATCAATGTTCAGTCGCTTTTGCATGTAATTCCCTTGCACCCCATTTTCTTGTCATTCTCCATTTTCGCTGTCGACTAACGCAGAGAAATGCAACCAACTTAATGTTAGGAGGTAGTTTTTGAAGCCCATTCATGTCCCTGATGTGCGAGGCTTCACACTACATCACAACAGGGTATTAAAAATTAGAGAGTGAAATCCAGAATTGGCTGTTTATGAAATGTCAATTTCACAGTCCCGCTGCCCGTTTGGTATTTATAAAGAAGAGTGCTTTTTAAAATATTATTACCACTTAAATGGTCTTTTTGTGCCAGAAATTTTGCATGATTAGTAGTTATCTGCCTCACTCTTCATAAAAACAGACAATAAAGGACAATAGATACTATACCCATCTTTTGAATGGCACAGTGTTTTTCTGTTCAGACAGAACTGGAGTCCTTACCGACAGACCTTATATCACATTGGAACAAATAATAAAATACATTCAGGAGTCTTTGTTCACCTGGCCTGCATAATTACAGTTGACTATGAGACGGCACTGGTGCACCTAAAGGAGATCCACACACCCAGCAAACATTTTTACATCCAGTAACACTGGATTCAATGCCAAATGAAGATGTGCCTTAATAGTTTTCAAATAAAAGTTTTTCCAGCATCTACGACACCCACTGGATGTCCTTCCTGGACGTTTCAGCAAGTTTGAGCTTGATTACCAGAATGTTTGTATATTATGCTAATGTAAAGCAATAAAATACAAATAAAAATCTAACAAGAGGGAGCTAAAACACGAATGAGGGTCTGAGCGGGACAGCCAGATGTTCATAGTCCATCCAGAGGTTCGTACAAAAAAGCTTGCCATGCAACACATGATGCTTCAGTAATGTACACCAGTCAGGCATAACATTATGACCACCTGCCTAATATTGTGTTGGACCCCCTTATGTGTTCGAAAATGCTCTGAACCATGGACAAGAGGACCTCTCAGGGTGTCCTATGGGGTCTGGACAGGATTGGCAGTGGATCCTTTTGGCACTCTGGGTTGTGCAGTGTATATATTTGGCACTGCTGTAATCATGGATTTAAGGTTTATTTTCAAATCTTACTATATTTCTACAGTTAATCACAATGAATTGGGCTTCCTGCCTGCCCAGCCTAGAAACTATATTTAGTCTATATGCAAATCTCAGGAAATTTCAAAGGAAATATGCCCAGATTGTACTTTTTTCAAAGTATCTGACAAGTTGCAAGATTGATGAACAACATATCTGTAAGTTCTTCCCTGACAGAATCATTTATGTGTTTTCCAACAGTATCTTCTCTTGTAATAAAAATTCCACTTGTAGCAGCAACAGCCTCAGTAGACCTCACAGATCCCCATAAGAGCAGGAAAAGAAAATGGTCTTCGTAAAGAAAAAGTTTGAAGCATTAGAACAACATTTAGATTCTTTTTTTTTTTTTGGACTGAAACTACAATCTCTCTTAACAAATGTGCTTCAGTTAAACATCATCCACATGCTGGAAAATGCAAACCCCATGGTACCTTCTTGCACTTTGTATGCCACCGTTCACCCTGACTACCAGTCATATCTCACAAGTAAGTTTTTGCTGGGAGCACAATCCTGGCAGTAACTCCATTTTAATTTGTACAAACTGTATCTGGGAGTAAAGATTCTGGTAAAATCTTTTCATGTTCTCTCATGGTTGGACACCAAAAATTACAAAGTGGACGCCCAGAGGGGATGTTGTTGTTTTCACTTCTAGGAATGATCCAATCAGACCCTCTCTGACAAATAAGGCAGTATTCAAGATAGTATTGTTGTGAAAAGAAACAAAACATGTCTCTTTGTTTTTTAATACAATGACATTTAATTCCAAATTTATTTGATTGTGAAATGGTAGTGATCAGATTACAGGTTCTACTACATGCGCAAAGTCAAGGATTGCTCGACGGCATTTTAATTATATATCAAAACATGTTTATAATATTTATGTATATTTATATATTTAATACACCAATCAGCCACAGCATAGGACCTCTCACAGGTAAAGTGAATAACAGTGACCATATTATGTAGTGTTCTGCTGGAAAACCTTGGATTTTAACATCCGTGTTGATGAGACTTACACACCCAAATAAACATTGTCTCACAACAAGCACACTCCCTCATGCTAATGGAAATCCCAAATGTCACTGGCCTACCCCCGCAGGAAAATGCACCCCACCACATGGAAAAACATCAAACATCAGGAACATGTTGAGGAACATGACAATGGCCCAACATGTTGATTTGACCTCCAAACTTCCTACAGCCCATTCTGATCAAGCATCAACAGGATGCAGTGGAACAAGTTTGATGGACAGAGGCCCCACTGCACAAGTCAGAGTACCCAAAGGATCCAGTGCCAACGTCCTGGTTCCAGACCCCATAGGACACCCTGAGAGGTCCTCTTGTCCATGCCCAATGGTTCAGAGCATTTTTGAGCACATAAGGGAGACCAACACAATATTAGACAGGTGGTCATAATGTTATACCTGATATGTGTACATTTCTTTAGACTCTGGTTAAATGCAAGTGTTGGTTCAGTAGAGGAAATCCAGTCTGTGAAAGGAATGAATACGCTGTTGAATAATATTATGCTAAGGAAAACAAAAAGATGTGTCGGAAACATAGGTGAGGATAGCAGTAAGCCTCATCTAGTTTGATCCTAAATATTTAAATCTTAGTAAACAGTAGATTGTACAAACCATTACACATCCATCCTTGTTTGTTTCGCTTTTTGATTGTTATTGATATTCTCAACGCAACTCATTAAAGCCAACTGATAATTTTTTTAAAATTACCCTCAAGTGAGAACAGAGTGGAGTGGCTAATTACCGTGATGTCCTGATTTTAAGTGTTTTCTTTTTCTCATTTGACAGCAGAAGGGAGGCAGCCGTGTCAGCAACTATTAGTGTAATCACTATCTGAGGCAACACTAAAGGCCACACAGGTGGCTGCCCCTCTCCTGGGTACCCATCGTCATTTTCCCCAATCAGTGCTCTTATTCTTAGAAGCTTTATTCATGAGGCCTGAGGGACAGGCCCTGGAGGAGGAGTTGGGGGAGGAGGCGGTGGGATGAAGAACAGGTGCAGAGAAGTGGAAGATGTAATCAAAGAGAATAAAGAAATAACGCTGGAGTGTGGCAGTTTTGCCCGGGAGCCTTTTCTCCTGCTGTCCAACACCTCTGACACGATATCCAGCCCTGTATTCAGACACGGGTGCCAAAAAAAGACATAATCTGAATGCCCTTTGAGGCAGCGCTGTCCATGTGTTAGTTTGAACCTCAGTGTGTGTCTATGTGTGACATTCATTTGACAACCCAACTCCCAACACACTGAAATAGCTGTAAGTGCATTTAAGGACTAATTTCCTAATTTCCAACCTTTTTCTATTCTTTTGCTCTCCTGCAGGGCAGCATCTCCTCACTTGCTCTTTCTGCCTGTTTGTATCTATCTTAGCCTACCTTCCTCCTTCTGTCTGCAGCTTGGCAGACATTACGCTCTCTTGTTACTGTCAGAGCCCCTTGTGGGTTTTGGAACTACTCTCTTCCCTTTTTTTTTGCTTTTCTCCTCGCTGCACTTCTTTCTTTCTTTCTTTCTTTCCCCTCACTGAGAACAACTGAAGCCTCCTTTTTCTCTCTGCTTGAGGCAGTTTTGTGAAAGAGGGAAGAAAAGGGGGAGGGGGGAGATAGACAGAGATAGACAGGAGAAGGAGGCAGACGGAGGGATGAATGGCCTCATTCAGAAGCACAGTGAACCAGACACACACAGACGCAGTGGCACATCGTACTCCATAACTCTCAATAATCACCGTCCTGTTTATGAAGCTATTGTGGCTCAGTTATCTTGTAAAGTATGTTCTAGTGGAGAGGATCTGATACGAAATCTATAAGGTGGCTGGATGCCCTTGCCAGACCATTGATTGTCAGGCTTTATCTTTTATCGTGTCTTTATCATGCTGCTGATGAGCACGCTTCAGGCTTGGCATCACTAATAATGCCTCAGCAACTAAACGCTGCATGTTGTCAGATTTTATATTATAATGTATTTTATTTAACTGAATCTACCTCTGTATGCAGCTCTCCTGAAATGTTATAATTAGATCTGTGGGAAGGAAACTACAAAACAATTTAATTACTCATAACTCTTTTTCATTTTTCATTTATAATGTGTAAAATATTCTGCAGATCTCTCTGTTTTAGTGCCCTCTGCTGAATAGTTAGTCACTGCTTAAACAGCTCTGAATGCACTTTAATTTTTGTCTGTGGTACAAAATACTGAGCATGCTCACTTCTAGAATATTGATCATTTAGGCTTTTAGTTGGACATTAAAATTGCTGCTTAGGATGGAGGACAAGTTGTTGTTTAGGTTAAATATGTTGATGGTTAACTAATAGAAAAGCATGTGCTAAACTGTTGTTTGACTAATAAAAAAGCGATACTGAAAAGCAACCCATTCACACAAATACACTGATCAGCCACAACATGATGACCACTGACAGGTGAAGTGAATAACATTGATCATATTGGTACTATGTGCTGTTCTGCTGAAAAACCTTGGATTTTGACATCCATGTTGATGAGACTTAGACACCCAAATAATCATTGTCCCACAACAAGCATACTCCCTCATGCAAATGGAAATCCCAAATGTCACTGGCCTACCCCTGCAGGAAAATGCACCCCACCACATGGAAAAAACAAACAATCAGGAACATGTTGGGGAACATGACAATGGCCCAACATGTTGATTTGACCTCCAGACTTCCTACAACCCATTGTGATCAAGCATCAACAGGATGCAGTGGAACAAGTTTGACTGGCAGAGACCCCATTGCACAAGCCAGAGTACCCAAAGGATCCACTGCCAACGTCCTGGTTCCAGACCCCATAGGACACTCTGAGAGGTCCTCTTGTCCATGTCCAATGGTTCAGAGCATTTCTGATCACATAAGGGGAACCAACACAATATTAGACAGGTGTTCATATTGTTATTCCTGATCGGTGTAGATTCTTTACCTTTTTGAAATTTGTATTAATCTCATTTGTATCGATGTTCGACTTCTACAGGATTTTATTACACCCAATATTGCTATTTTAAAAGCATCATATTTTATAAAATCCCTTTTCTAACCTCTGAGGTGCCAGTGCATTTTTTTTTTGTTTGTTTGTTTGTTTTCCAGGAAGTTGCTCCATTGTGTCGTAATCTATGTGGTAGTATAGAGGAACAAATATGAAATCCATACAGTGACTGCGCTCGCTGCCAGATACTATTGATCTCCAAACTTTGTCTTCTGTCTTCTCTTTATAATGCTCCTCTTTAACGGAGCTGCCATTGCCGCTATAAAAGCAGTGCTTCATTGTCTCACAAATGGGAACTTTTACATTGGTGTGTTTTCTATCGAACACAGCCGCAGTTTAAAGCCAAAAACGTTCTGTCAGGCTCCACTGAGGCTGTTTTCAATTTTAAAACGCAAGAATGCAGGAAACAGCACAAAGGATACTTTCAGGCCACTGATATAGATCTCAAATGTGTATTTATGTAATTCACAGACCTATTTATAAAGGGCAATTAAAAGCCTTTTTTTAAAAAATTAAATTTGTGCTGTGTTCAGTCATTATTTTATATTGTAAATAAATGACAAGTACTATATTCTATGTGCTTTGCCTTTGAATTTCAAACTTCATCTTTAGCTGAGAAGTGCCATCAAACTCTTGAGAAAAATAAGCAGTTTTTCCCAGCATGCAAGTGCCATCCACCTAGCGAGAGCTATGTCATTGAAATCACTAAGGCGCAGAGAGCTCCCCATTCTTCTTCATTGAATGTTCACAACACTAATGTTACCCAGAAACTCAAGGGCATGCAAAGACATTTGGGAATCAGAGGCTCTATTCAAAGAAATGGTTCAAGCAACTTTAAGGAAAGATACTGATGCAAAAAGTGCTACATGAGATGGTGTAAGAGCTGGCTGTGGAACGCTTATTTTTTAAATTGTATTTTACTTCAGAACCAGCTGAGGCTTTGAACTCAGCTATAGGCTACCTCATTCTGCTGCTGTCACTTGTTGACAGAGGACACTGTAAGCATGAAATTGCTCAACATAATGCTGCCTGGATCACATTTTTGGCAGCATAATGAAGAAATGTTATGAATTCACATTTCTAGATACCTACATTGACTATAAATAGCTATTTTCCAGCATGGTAGCTTGTACTTAGCACTGCTTGCTAAAGTGATTTCTGTTAACATTTTGCACATTATCACTGTCTGACAGCTTATCTTTCTTAAATATCCAAGAAAAGTTATATTTATTTGACGCTATTAGTTAACTGTCTGTGTTAGCTTTGCTGAGCACAAATCATTATGAAGACAGAACAATAATGTTTGCAAATAGCTTGAAGGTAACGTATTGAAAGCAGTGATTCACATTCCTATATGTGCATATATATGTGAAATCCATTGGGTGTGTGCAGGGTAGCCAGGGAAAACTAACACTTATGAGAAAAGTGAGGTTGTGAGAAGGGAAACTGGTAAATATATGGATAAGAATGAAAAGGTAAGTCAATCAGAGGCGGTGTAGGTTGGGTCATGCCTTTCCATCCTGCAGAATGTAAATTCCTCCAGGGTTAGCTGAGTGCAACAAAGAAACCAGATCCAATCAGTTAGGTGGAGCAATTTATTGCTCAGTGATGAAATTAACACAAAAGAGCAGTGATAACACAACGAAAACAGGGCTGGTGGATGTCGCTAAATCAAAGAACCAAATAAAACTAAATGAAGGCTGACAGAGGGTTAGGGTTAGGGTTAGGGTTAGGGTTCTCAAACCAGCTAAAGAAAAACAAAACAACTAACTCCTTAGCCAAATAATAGCAACACCCATAACCAACAAAAGAAACTAACACAAGTGCCTCAAAACACACAGGACAACAAGTAACTCCCACACTAAATGACCAGCTGCCAACAGACACACATGTAACCTCTCCACTGAGCCAACCACTGCCAACTGAAGCCACAAGTTACACGCACAAGTTGCTTCTTCACCAAGTTGACAGCAGCTAACCAAAGTTATTATAAAGACAAACCCCAGCCGCTCTGACTGTGTCGTTGGATGTAGATTTACAGCAAGGTGTGGTGAGAAAACCGGGCTGTGGACCAAGCAGCTAGATCGGTGGGTGGGGAGAAGCATGAGGGCTGGAGGGCAGGTCTCTATCCTGCAGATTGTGTAGATCTAGAAATGAACAAATGTTTGCTGATTTGTAGGACAAGAACAAACTCTGTGTAATTTAAGACAAACTTAGCTCAACGCAGCTTCCTTCTTCTCATACCTAACCACTATTACAATTGTAAAATAGCTACTCTTCATTTTGTGAACTTCGTACCTCCTTTAAAGAATCTTAAGCAATCATATGCATTCTTTTATCGCACTTGACACTACTTTGGATAAGTCCGTTCGAATAGGAGCTTCAGTCATTGCAGAAATTTCACCACCTGCTCCAGCATCATTTACTCTTTCTCTAAAAGGAGAACTCTATGTTCTCTTGCAGAGCTCAAAAGGAATATATTCAGCACAGAAGCTTTCTTCTCCAGAGGTTCCCTCCCGTAAATGGGTTAAATGTGAAATGTCAGTGTAAGGGATTGGCCAGTCAGTTTCTCTCTAATTATATTGCTCATAAAAGATTATTATTGGCATTTACCTTTGTTCCTCCCCTCCAAGCATCACCGTGCTGCACTGTCGGTAGCCCGGCTTACTGCCAGGAAAAAATACGCCTTATGGTTTCCAAACTAGCTAGTATTTCTCATTTACTTAGGTGCTTCCTTTATTTTGGTCTTTTTTCTGCAGGTAATGAGAGCTCGTGGTATTTTGCAGTCTTTCCGTGGCTGTCTGGAGAATGCCTCTGCAGCTGGAGGGTTGTTATTCTGACTAATGGTTGAGAAGCAACTGCAGAAAGTCTGAAGGTTGTGTGTGTGTGTTGGAGGATGGCAGGGGGAATTATGGTTCTGTGCAGCGACAGTGAAATCAGTAGCAGGTTTATCGGCGAGTATCTATTCCTGCTGTCAAACAAGAAGCCCTTTTGAAGACATAGGCACTGTAGTGAGAGAAAGAGCAAACATATGGAGAACAAGACCACAGAAGAAGAGAGCTAAAATATTAGTCTGTAAAACATACTGTTGCAGTGACATATTTTCTTCCCTGTTATGCAAATTGGACAAATCTGAATGTGAAAACAAGAAGTAAAGTGATGTGTAGAGTATGCGTGTGATTGAGAGGGCTTTCTAAATGCATGGAGTCACAAATAAAATTAATCAGAGGAAGGCAGGATAACTGCAGAGGACGATGCAGGGATGCAGAGGCTGGACTAATGCAGACAAAGGAGGGATGTCAGATTTATGGAGAGGTATGCACAGAGAAAGGGAGAGGTTTGACGGACAGAGGGAGCAATTAGGAACCCGAAAAAACAGCAGAATGTACATAAAAGAATCAAACATATGGAGATGCCGAGAAGACAAGCAAAGGGGAGATGACAAGAGGCAGAGGCAGGAGTCCCAGGAGTCCTATTGTGTCCGTTGCTTTTACTGTGGCGATGATGCACCGTGCCACTGGTCCCCTCCTCTCATTAAAGCTTTATGAAGCAAGCTTAGCACACATTTTATTACAATGACGCCACTGTCTGGCACATTCCAGCCTTGCGGCGGGGTGGCGTTGGTGGAGGGGGTTGCAGAGAAACAAGCCCATGGAGACACACATCAGAAAGGGAAACATGGGAGAAAGAAAGAGAGGAGGCAAAGATCAGAAAGCATAGATGGAATTATAGGAGTTTGAAGGGAGGGAGGAGGTGAAAGACAGAGAAAGAAGGAGTAGATGAATGGGAGTTTGTGTTATGTGCTGTGGGCCTTTGTGTTGCAGATGTCTTGGTATTGTTTAAAAATAGAATGGTTGGGGATTAAGGCTATCAATATTTCTTTAAGTGTTGATGGAGGTGGGGTGAGAATAAAAATCTGCAGGCAGTGATGTCACAAGCTGCATCTAGGCCAGAAGTTTCAGGGAAGTTAAAAAAAACAGAAAACACTGTTGCCAGAGACATTCAATTGTATGTTGATTCCCTTTTGTCCTTAGACAGTGTCTGGGACATCATTTATCTCAACCAAGAGCCATTTTTCATCAGTCAGCTGCCACCATGGATGAACAAGTATAATTTTCCCTGTGTGTTTCAATTTGAATCTGTCTCCGCCTGTTGTTTGTTTCAATTCTTGACATTTAGCTGTTGTTTCCTTTTCAGATTTTGTCTTCCGAGCACTTAAATAAAATGCCGACTTCGGTGATTTAGCGTTCATATCTTTGTGTATTCCAGGCACAACACTCTCCTTGTGTCTCTCTAAAATATAACCCCTGTCATGTGGCGGTTTATCATGCACAGTCTCATCTCTGCGAGCATCTCTCATGTAGATATGTGCTGTGAAATATCAAATCACATCTGGAAATGTTGTAAAAAAAATCACCCTGGAAGACAGTAAGAACACTGACTTTAAGGACACCATGACTCAGCTCCTGCTGAATGACGCATGCTAAGTACGGCTAGTATGCTAGTTCCCTGAATTGAAGACATTTAGCTCCTGTCATAATCGGAGACTAAATCCCTGCCTTATCGCCTCCTGGGTGCAGGGGCCTCGGCTTTGTTTAATTGCCACAAGCCGAACCGTCAGAGCTGCGTCTCCCTCAGTGTTTACCCCCACTGAGGCTTATAGCTGATAATGGAATTACTCTGAGTCCCAGGAGGAGGAGGAGAGAGAGGGAGGAACAGAAAGAGGAGGCAGTCATAGATGAAGAGAGGGAGAAAAGATGAAGGAAAGTGGATGGTGGAAGGCTGAAAGAGAGAGGACGGATGGAGTGTCTGCCCTGGAAACAGAAGAAAGAGGAACGAGGATGAAATGATGTGATGCACGAGGAGATCAAAAGGAGGGAGAAAGAGGGAAAAGGTTTCAGAGTGATGTCCGACTGTTGCCAAAAGCAAAGCCTGCAGTCTTCCTGTCTTACTGTTTACTCTGGTGTGACGTATTACAGGGTGGAGAGTGAATTATGAGGCAGGATAGAGCTGAAGTTCAAAACATGCCTGCTTGAAAGAATCCTAGTGAAAGGATGAATAGGGCTGAAGGGAGAAAGGAGGGGAGGAAATAAGAGGATGAGAGAGAAAGGGGACTGACAAAATGAAACGTTAAATACCATAAAAAGAAAAAATAGTAACACAGTTTTAGCGTTTAAGACTTTACTCTCTTATTTCTTACAAAAGGAGACAAATATTAGTCAGAATATGCAGGTTTCTCCAGTTCACACACATCAAGTGCTGTTTTTTTCTTTTTCTCTTTCTTTTTCTCATTCAAACACAGTTTTGGTCGAGCCGCACAGATGACCGACAAACCAAAACACCGGCTAGAATTTTTGTCGAAGCGAGATAGCGGCAGACGTCAGCTTTTCACTCTCTTCTCTGTCATGGTTGAGAGCTTCGGGGTGTTTGGAGACTGAATTGCGGTGTTGTAATGGAAAATGACTTCACATTTGAAGTGAGCTCGCGGCTCGGTCAAGGGTTTTGTATCTGCATGTATGTGTGCGCACACGGACGGATCTTAGGGATGTTAAGCTCTAAGCAGGTTGGGTTATTTGAGTGTAATTTCCTTAACAACTGTATAAGCGGCAAAGCCAGTTTTTGGCTAGTGGGAATGATTTTGTGCTAGTCAGAAATTCTGAAAATTGCTTGCCAGGGGCTTATAGGGCAGTTTGATTTCAACCCATGTTCCTGCAAATGTCGGTGCTTGTAATTTATAACTTCATGTGTATGTATGTGCAGAGAAAAGGGAGGATTTTGCTTCTGGTGCCTTGAATCTGTGTGATGTTGTACTGGATAAAATAAATGTTTTAGTCGTATGTAAATCTGATTGATGCATTTTCAAGATCCGTTCTGTTTCATTTGACATTTTCGGGGAAAAAGAAAACAGCCACACTCACCAAAAAACTGCATTTTGTGGCTCTAATTAGGAGTGAGAAACTCCTGTATAGTCGCTGACACAAGCTGAAGTTGTCGCTCATTAAAGTGGTTGACATCTCTAAACAGATTCCACAGTGTGAATTTAATTAAGGGCCATGTGTTCTTCTCCTTCCCCCCCTCACTCTTGTTATTTTTTCTTCATCTGCAAAGAATCAATATGAAGCTTTAAAAACCAATCTCACTGAGTATACTCTATATTTGTGTTTTTGCTGATTTCCACTCATTTATCTTGTGTTCTTCCATCTATCCCCCAACATCACATCCCCCATCCCGCCTGTTCTCTTTCCTCCTCGCATCAGTCTGTTCTCAGTATTCGAGGGGGGTCTTCGCCATCTTCGGCCTTTACGACAAGCGCTCGGTGAACACGCTGACGTCATTCTGTGGGGCCCTGCACATCAGCCTCGTGACTCCCAGCTTCCCCACCGAAGGAGAGGGCCAGTTCACGCTGCAGCTCCGGCCGTCCATCAGGGGGGCTCTGCTGTCGCTGTTGGACCACTACGACTGGAGCCGATTTGTCTTCCTCTACGACACAGACAGAGGTAAATGCACAGGAACAAGTATCTTAATGAAATGATGGTGTTACAAAATCAGAATAAGTACATGGTTTTATTTTGTGTCTGGTTTTGTGTGATGTTGAATGAGCTTTCCATATAAGGAAGCGTAAACCTCAATCAGCAACTCACTCAGCATTATTTATGACTTGGTTCAGGGAATGGGAGACAAAAATCCATGACAAGAGGGACTTTAAGTATGTTTCTTTTTAAAATTCTGCCATTAAAATGCTGCAGCAACATTGCCGTGACAACCTCTCATCTGTTTCCTAATTCATTCCCCTTCCTTGTTGGTTTTTAAAAGAGAAAGGTCAGAGAAGGGTTTGAGGAAAATTGTGCAAAAACTGGCTGTAACTCAGCAAAATAGTCTATTATAGTCTATGTGTCAGAACAGCACAAATGACTGTAACTGGAGTGGTTCTCTGGTTTTATGGCGCTGCCAGAGAATTATAATCACTGCTGTGAGAACGAGAGCTAGCTGGGTAGATCTGCCGTCTTACATCTCTTGGCCCCTGAACTCAAAATGCAGTTGTGGAAGATAAAAATATATTTCCAAATTAGTTCGGTTCAAAACACTTTATGCATGTAGAATTAGCTGTTCATTTGGGTTCCGTTTAGAATAAAACGGTATTATAATATCAACTCTTGATCATCTGTCTGGAAGTCTATTTGCCTATGATTATTTGGCCTTAATGTAGTTCCTAGATTTAGCCCTTTTTTCATGAAAGTACAGACATGGTGTCGCTGGGACTAAGCAGGTCTAATAAAGGATGCAGCTGCAAGAAACAAGGGGTTTTAATTTGATATTTTTCAACCAGAAACTGGGGTTTGGTCAGAGCTCTTAGAGCATTCACCTGCCTTTAATTTAAGCATGCCATCATGCAGTACACGTAAGTTAGTGGAGCAGGCACAGCTGACGCTCTCGGCCCCAAACCACTGTCATGGGAATGCTTGGCACATTATTCCTCTCACACACATACATGTGTGCACACACACACACAGACACACACATAAACACACAGACTAATTCCCTGCCGCAGGGAGTGAAACACAGGTCAAACATGATGCAAAGTCCCTAGACCATGGTATAGTGGTATGTTAGGGAGTCAGTGAGCTGCACAGTGTGTGAGTCCACGTGTGGATGCAGTTGCGTGTCGTTTGCTGTGTCTGAGCCTCTGCCAACCTTCCACTAGCCCAGGTTGTCTGTGTTAGTACCCAGGGGGGAGCAGAAGGGAGAAAGGGGAAGGAGAAGAGGCAGCAGAGAAGACAGGTGAGGTGAGTTGAGCTGGTGGAGCAGTCAAAAAGACAGAGAGTAGGTGCAAGTTGAAGGAGGTGGTGTGGGGGGGAGACAAACAAGGTGACAGGGGAAGGGATGGAAGGAGAAGGAGAAAGTGGAGGTAGATGGGTGTAGTGGAGGGTGGCTGGGAGGGAAGAGGAGGGGACGGGGAGATTACAGAAAGGGCAGAAGGGAGGAGTGAGAGGACAGGCAGGATCACAACTCTCTGGGGATATACAGTAGCATATAGCAGAAGGAGGAGGGGGGAGACTAGAGGCGGGGGGGATATGAAGCGAAGGATGAATGCGTAGAGTTTGGGCTGTACTCACCCGTGACTTGGCCAAGGCAGGGCCCTTCATTATAGGCTCCCATCAGGCCCTGCTGCCGGTAATGTGCTGGAAAATGGGCAGTAACGCTGTGATCTGTTTTATGCTCCCTGCTCTGCTCGGCTCCACAGACAGCCTGCTGACATGTACTCACACACACACACACACACACACACACACACACACACACACACACACACACAAGCTGAGGTATGTCCATATACCTGCACAAATGTAGATGGGTAGATGGGTGCATGTGTATCTGTGTGTGTGCACCAATTAATGTACAGACAGTGCAAACAAAACACATAAACAGCCTACATACAAATGCAACCCTGAAGACACACATTCAAGTAGGAACAGACAAAATATAAAGTATTTCTGATCAGAAGCTAGAGAGGTAGATCTAGATGTGTGTGTGGGAATATTTTTATTGTTAGATTGATCTGTTGCTTATTTTCTCGATTATTCGATTCATTGTTTGATCAATTGACCGTAAGAAAAGGGTGAAAAATGTCTATCATTGTTTCCCAAACCCAACAATGACGTCCTCAAATGTCACAATCCAAAGATATTCAGTTTACTGTCATAGAAGAGGAAAGAAACCACAAAAAAAACATTTAAGAAGCTGGAATAAGAGAATTTAATCAAACTAATTAATTAATTTTAAAAAATCAAACATTGATTTATTAGTTGACGGTGACTAATTGGTTAATCGTTGCAGCTCTTTTATTTCTACCCAATTCAAACTCAGAGCAGTGCTAATAACGTATTTGGATGTTTGATAGCGATAATTGTGATAAAAAGAAGTGGGCCAGTGTTATAAAGGATTATTACTATGATATGAGGATAGCTCTCATTATTGTAATTTCCCTTACTTGTTTTGACCCATCAAGACAGCTGTTCAGTGTAATATACTGCAGTTCATTGTCACTGGTGTTGCCAACCGCTGCTTAACCGCATTAACTTTGAAAGTCGTCTACTATCAAACTGAACAACACTCTCACCCTGTTCAGAACTGTACTTAATCATCATGTCCAAACAGAGCTTCATTTTCTGTTTTTGGTTCCAGGCTATAAAACAGTTAAGTGGCACTGTGGTCTCAGATGAGTTTCATTTGAATCAAGGTTCCTCGACTAAAACGGAATTTCAGCCTCAATGAAATGAAATGTCACTATTAATAATGTCGTTCCCATTGAAGCTGACTGTTTATTGTTTTGCCACTTAACTCTTTATCCTGATAAGCTCCGCAGATTGGTTGATAAAGTGACATTCAAGCGAGGACTGTTGAGGTATTAAGCACTTTGCACCCACTTTCAAAGACATGACATTGGGGTATTGCTTCTGTAAATGAGAAGAGCTGATGAATCTGCTGCAGAGCGCCGCACACCTGGAAACGCTTTGCTGATTTCAGCATTTTGTGCAAACGCATTGTGGTAACGACGACAAAATAAAAGATTTTTCAAATACTGTTGGGACTTTTTACCTGCAAAAATTACAAAGTATAATTATTCCATTTCCCAGCAACAGTCTCTACCTAGTACAGCATTAATTCTCCTTTTTCTCTTTTTTTCCTTCCCTTACGCTTCTGTTGTTTAGGTTATGCAATACTGCAGGCAATTATGGAGAGAGCGGGGCAGAACGGATGGCAGGTCAGGACACACACAAACACACACATCCCTGGAAACTCGCCAAAAGAACACACACACACAAGTACACTCGGGATCTCAGGCCACATACATGTGCTATTTGCTCAACTGCATACACACGGAGACACTCACAGTGCATACACATGACTCTATTTAGTGTTTTTTGGTCATTAATTCTTCGAACACCATTGTTAACTTGCTTATGGTTTGCATGCATTACCTTATTCCCACATGCTGTTTGTGTTCGTGTTCATATTACCTGTGGATACATGTGCGTATGTAAAAAAAAAAAAAACAGGTGAGCGCAATCTGTGTGGAGAGTTTCAATGAAGCAGCATATCGCAGGCTCTTAGAGGACCTGGATCGACGGCAGGAGAGAAAATACGTCATCGACCTGGAGCCTGAGAGACTACAGAGCATCCTAGAACAGGTATTATTATAAAACTCACTCGACTACCTTAACCCGTGACATTAACCATTCTATTTTTGACTATATTAATGTAAGAGCATAGTGACAGTGGAGCCCGCAAAGTAGTTTTGGATTGAATATGTGGATATTTATGCTCCAAATGTACTGACTAATTATTATGATGGAGCAATTAAATATGAATCATTTAACAACCTAACCGAGTTTAAAATAATATTGTTCCATAGTAACTTTTTTTGGTGTTAATTTTCTGCTGCATAAACAGTCTAGAGTCCCTTGCTGCAGGATATCACAGGATTACAAAAAACACTATTATTCAACGGCAAGTAAAGATATTTGACACTGATCTGGAAGTTGAACCACCCTGCAGGATCGTAGATCACGAGATACAGCTTTAGTGGATGCAACGCTATAGTTTTATGTGGCAGTGTTACTATCACTAAGATTACTGGTGACAAGGCAGAGATTGCATCACTGACCTGGACCTAACAGCACTTAACACTTAATAATGAGGAACAACCGTTGTGGCCCTAAACCACACAGTGGACTGTTGTAAGTAGTGCGACCCTATGAGAAAATTTGAAAACAATTAAAGTCAGTATTATTTTACTAATTATTGTAGAATTATGTTGGGATATTTTTTCCCCGCTGTACCACTCGTATCTGCCTGCTGTCTGTTGCACTCAGCTAGTTGCAACAGCCCTCCTGATGCTTTCTGACATCTGGAAAGAAAACATGATTTGAGTTATTTTTTCCTGGAGTTCACGATGTGGAATGAAAAATGTAACTGCCCCCACAGCTACATCAGTGTGCGATTCCAGTAATGACACTATACTGTCCACTCGAACCCAGATTTTGAGCGCACACACATACACAAATTTATACAAGTACATCAAAACCATACACTCTGACACCTTACGCTTGTCTGAGTTCATTAGATGATCTGTCTCACTTGATGGTTGAGACTTGAGCCCTGACAGGTGGCACAAATGTGTGTGCGCGTGCATGTGTGTGAGTCTGTGTGGCCTTTGACTCAGGTTGGAGTGTAACATCCCATTGGTTCTGCCACCTGTCATCACATCTGATCCTCTGTCTGCACATCTGACAAACTCAATGACACACGCAGTCACACACACACACATGCAAGAACCCATCACACACATAATTACTAGAACTGCATAAAAATCTATCAAAAGTTAACTAGAATATATCTTCAACGTACACAACAGCTTTTAAATGAGCCGTAGCACACGTACAAACCCACAACGATAGCAGCATCACAGGCAGACAGACAGACAGACAGATAGACAGACTGTTTCTTAATTGGCTTCTGTGGTGAGTGAACAGACAGACGGAGACACACACAAACACTCACACACACGTAAGTATATACTGAGACAGGCATGCAGACACAAACACACACTCCCATCACAGTAAGCTCTGCAGGGCTGGCATTGGCCAGCATCCCTGCTCTGAGACAGAGACTGCTCTGTTTGTCTGCCCCTGCCAGCTGCGATCTGTGTGTGTGTGTGTGTGTATACATCTGTCTGTGTCAGTATATAGCTGTTGATATGTGTGGGTGAGAGAGACAAAGAAGGAATGTGAACAGTTTATTAATTAGATTAATGCACCATGTTAATATGAATATGCATATTTCTCCTTTGTTAAAAAATGGGCCATATTTCAATCTGTCCCTCCATAAGCATGTAAAAACAACTTACAGGTTTCAAATTAGAAGCTAATTAACAAAACAAGGTGCTCTAGAGGCTGCACAGTTGTAACCAGCATAGCGCCAAAGACCAGTGAAGTCCTCTTCACTTGTTCTGCTTTTGATCAGCACTGTGAAATAACCACAGCTATAAGGAGAGTATGAGAGCAACAGATGTGAGGAAGTCTACTTTAATTGTAGTTTGACTCCTCCTCCCTGCTTCTTTCCTGGTTTGTAATTCTGCATGTACACCAGCAGATAGCCACACAATAATGTTTTCTCTCTCTCTCTCTCTCTCTCTCTCTCTCTCTCTCTCTCTCTCTCTCTCTCTCTCTCTCTCTCTCTGCAGGCTGTCAGTGTGGGGAAGCATGTAAAAGGTTACCATTACATCATAGCAAACCTGGTAAGAACTCTTGATGGCATTGCCTTCAGCTGTTATTTTAAGACCTTAAGTGTTGCTTTAATGTTTTGTTTTAATAGCCAGTGTGAGGATGGTTCAGATATCAAAAGAGACAGACTTAGACACCCAAATAAACATTGTCTCATAACAAGCACACTCCCTCATGCAAATGGAAATCCCAAATGTCACTGGCCTATCTGCACAAGAAGATGCATTGCACCACATGGCAAAAAGATCAAACAACCAGGAACGTGTTGAGGAATATGACAATGTCCCAACATGTTGATACACTTCCTAGACCTCATTCTGATCAAGCATCAACAGGATACAGTGGAATAAGTTTGATTGACAGAGGCCCCACTGCACAAACCAGAGTACCCAAAGGATCCACTGCCAACGTCCTGGTTCCAGACCCCATAGGACACCCTGAGAGGTCCTCTTGTCCATGCCCAATGGTTCAGAGCATTTTTAACCACATAAGTGGAACCAAAACAATATTAGGCAGGTGGTCATAATGTTATAGCTGATCAGTGTATCTAGAAACATGTTGAGCCATACATTTGTAATGCGACTGAACAAAGCCGTGCAGTTACAGTAGCACACACTGTATGCATCACATTACTACAGGAACCTACATGCATTCAGTTGTTGGTGCAGAAAATGCAAAAGGATACTTTTAAACTTGGTTCTGATTTGTTGTAAGTCAGTTTTACTCTGCTGGTACTGCAACTACTAGAACACAGATTAGAAACTAAACCAATTTTCGGGTTTTGTCAAGCCGACTAACGCAGTGAAAGCCTGGCTAGGTTGAACTTGCTTCATAGTACACCCGTCAGGTTGCTGGCAGACCCACAACAGACACACAAGTATCATTGAGATGAAGCTTTGAACTCTAACAGAAGAGTTGTAGACACTGACATTAGATCAGTGTCTACAATTTTAAGCCAGCCTCGCTAGACATCTTTTACTCCCATTGACTTTGACATCCAACCTGTTATAATCTGTTGCAAAGTTTTGATTTTCTCTAATTATTAGAAAAAAAAACAAAACCATGTTTGCCACTTCTTTATCGTTGTTGTCACCAAAGGCCATTAAATCTTTCACTCTGGAATTCGTATATTATCATTTTTCTTTCCTTGACAAAGTCACAGTTTGTTGGACACTGTTGAAACCCACGTCAATATATAAATCACTGCTTCAACCTTAATTCCTGAAATCTGTTCAATGGTAGTTTTCTCTGGGAAAGTGAAAAAGGGGCCAGCGTGCTCAGGTCAAGCTAGATCTTCTCAGAGCTTTTAGCAATTAACATCCATCAACCCAGGATAACCCTCACATGTCTGTACTCTACCTCTGTCTCTGGCCCTGTGACAGATTGATCCCTCTTCACCAACACTTCACTGTAAAGTATCACTCTGTATTAAGTCACACTTAGCAGCTGTGAAACTCACTCTATACTAAGTAAGGGTATAGATAATCAGGTAAAATGAGCATGCATGTGATGAGGACTATGTGGAGTATCATATGTCAGCAAAAGTGGACACATCTGGTCAGGGATGATTTTTATGCTTTCTGTACTTGCATCATCCCTCTTACCATGCTTTCTTTCTCACATTCCTTTCCCGTCTTTCTTGCTTGCTTGCTCTTCCCCTCCCAGGGTTTTAAGGACATATCTCTGGAGAGGTTCATGCATGGTGGGGCCAACGTGACCGGTTTCCAGCTGGTGGACTTCAGTAAGCCCATCGTCATAAAACTGATGCAGCGCTGGAATAAACTGGATCAGCGAGAATACCCTGGATCTGAGAGCCCACCTAAGGTAATGAAAAACATTTTGTCTCAACCTTTAATATACAAATTGGAAATCTGTGTCTGCGAGAGCTGTCACTACTTAAAAGATAATCGTGTTTGATGGTTGTAATGGCAAAGTAAAATAGGAATGGAAACACAAAAATTGCAGAACCTCTTTGGAGATTTACTTCAGATATATAGCTATAGGCTATTGCACACAAATATATATATGCAGTACACACACATACATGGTATCGGTGTGCAAATTGTTCTTTGTGCCTGAAATTTGCCACAAAAGCCGCATACACAGATTTTTCAATCAGTTATCCAGTCCCAGGGTGACATGCTGTATTTGAACCATTCAGGGTGTGATGTGACGCGCTCGGTGCAGCTTCTTAGCCAATCAGAGCATGACCTCAGAATACGGGAGAGGTGTAAAAGCTGATCTGGGATTTAATGTCAAGGTTAATGTGAAGCATAAAGATTGTTCAGACTAAAGGCTTCTTTGTCGCATCTGTTCTGCTTGATTTTCTTGAACCCTCCTCAACTATTGTCTCTCACTTTTTCCTCCCACTTTTTCCTCCCAAACGTCTCCAGTTCTGTATCCAAATTCGCAACTGAATCCCCTGTCTATGCCCCCGTCATTTCTCTCACCCCACCGCCCCAAACACACCTCTATTGACTAATCTGCATTTGCACTAATTGGAGTCGCATATATCACCTGCAAATATGTCTACCTTCCCATTAAAACACATTGTGCTGCAGCTCTTAATCCCTTTCTCTTCAGTAACTCTCATGGAAACAGTGCAGTAACTACAAAAAGATGGTGCTGTGTACATGACTTTCAGTTTTTCAAATATATATTGATGGCCATTGTTTCTTTATCGGCATGTCATTTGTCACGGAGCGACCAGTGTTAATTGGCTAATCATCGTTTTCAGCTTCACCTGATGAATTCTCATTAGCATTAGCATTTACACAACATTTAGTGCGTTAATTGAGCTTATTATGCATGACTGTGACAGATAAACATAGTGGACATATTTAGATGTACTAAACAAAGGCGAACACAGCTGTTCTCAACTTTCATAACTGCATATATACAATATGTAATAAAGGACATTCAAAGTTTTTCCTTTCATTGCTATTGCATGAACGGTGTTTTGTGTTTGAGTTCTGCCTTTTGCAAACATGGAAACACGATTTTAATGATTTAACACAATAACTGAAAATCAGATACCTCCAGTGACAACACATGCCTCCAAAATTGCTCCTGGCTAATTTGTGGAGTGTAAAAACTGAGCTCAGTTAGCCTTGGGCCAGCTGGTAGCCTTAGGCCGAGTGGAAATCTGGTCTAATAATATGCAGCGCCAAAAGCACCATTGGGACTTGTCCCTTCTACACCAGAGACGGGATTTTGAGCCGGCTGCTTTTGACCATCAATCAAACTCTCTTAACCGCTGGTGCGCCTTGAAATGAGATTTGGTGCACCTGGAGATTTTGTTGAAATGTAATGAAAATGATCAGTGACCTGGCAAAGAAATATTTCAACTTCATTAACATTTAGCTACAATGCTTCTGTTACCTCCTTCAAGTTACCTCCTTTTACGCTTTTTTTTCCCATCTCATTTTTTTATCCACTTCCTCTGAATGTATGATAAGAATATAAATAGGTTTACAACATCTGTGTTAGCTCATTTCAGAGAAAACTAGGGTGGACTTTATCAATATTGATCCATGTGTAAAGCATTTAATGTTTGCCAGACACCTGTGCAAAGCTCATTTGATGAATTAAATATGCTTGTCCAAACGGTTTTAAAGTAACTGTCTTCATTTTTCATTTCTGTTTTCTCTAATAACTTGCCCAGGAAAATTAATGAAAGAGCTTTTCAGTGTGTCATTTACTGTGCCTCTGCTATTTTATGTACCCTGTGGTACAGCACAATGAAACATGACTTTGTTTAATCAAACGGCACACATGCATGAGGAAAATGCTGCTAACCGTTATCTATAAAACTAAGGTGACGTATTTCTGTTAGAACTGTTAGCCAAGAAATACAGATAAACCAATCAGCCACCATGTGCTTCGTGTAGATCCTCTTATTCCATCAAAACAGCTCTGACCCATTAGGTGTTTGGTGGGTGTCCTGGTTTGTCTGGCTTTGGAACATCAGCAGTGAAGTCTTTGGGTTCTGTGGGTTACAAGGTGAGGCCTCTGTGGATCAGGCTTGTTCTGGTGCATCACGTTGATGCTCAATCAGTTTGGGATCTGGGGGATTTGGAGGCACCTTCTTTGTTTTGTCACTTGAGCTGTTTCTGAGCAATTTCTGCAATGTGGCAGGGTGAGTTGTCCGGCTGTCAGGGAGTGTTATTGAGATGGGGGAGTGTCCTTGGTGTGGAACAATGTTTAAATGGGTATGTGTCAGAGTAGCATACACATGATTGCAGAACCCAAGGTTTCCCAGCAGAACATTACATTGTCACAAGATGATCAATGCAATACACCTCCCCAGTCAGTGGTGTTATTGTTGTGGCTGACTCTGTATATACATACTTGCTGGTCTTTGAAACTGTTCCTGTATACTTGAACTAAATGTTTCCATGCGCAAAATGACATGCTGATGTTTAGCAGGTGGATTGTTAATGAAGTTCTTCATCTTAGCGTGTTAGCATGGTAACATTTAATGAGCTGTGGTTGATGGGTTTTTAGTTTTTTCAGAGATTTGATCATGAAACTAAGTATTGGAAAAAGTCAGACGTTCACTGGTTGCTGCCAAGATTTTTTTTAGTTTCTACCAAAGTATACACCGATCAGCTATAACATTATGACCACCTGCCTAATATTGTGTTGGTCCTCCTTATGTGCTCAAAAATGCTCTGAACCACTGGGAATGGACAAGAGGACCTCTCAGGGTGTCCTATGGGGTCTGGAACAAGGACGTCGGCATTGGATCCTTTGGCTACTCTGCCTTGTGCAGTGGGGCCTCTGTCCATCAAACTTATTCCACTGCATCCTGTTGATGCTTGATCAGAATGGGTTGTAGGAAGTTTGGAGGTCAAATCAACATGTTGGGCCATTGTCATGTTCCTCAACATGTTCCTGATTGTTTGATGTTTTTTATTCATGTGGTGGGGTGCATTTTCCTGTGGGGGTAGGTCAGTGACATTTGGGATTTTCATTTGCATGAGGAAGTGTACTTGTTCTGAGAAAATATTTCTTTGGGTGTCTAAGTCTCATCAACACGGATGTCAAAATCCAAGGTTTTCCATCAGAACACCACATAGTACCAATATGATCAATGTTATTAACTTCACCTGTCAGTCAAATCACATTTCCAAATCATTTAATTTAAAAAAGTATGAATAAACGAATGAATGAATGAGCAGATTTTGACTACAGCTCCTTGTAACATTGCTTAATCTCACTCAGCTCAGTTCACTTGGAGTAAAGCTTGAATGTAGATATGTACAATCTAAATGTGCTGCATACATTTTTTATCAATACATGTGTGAAAAGTGGCACATGCTTTCTTTTATTGTATACATCATTTATAAATCTACCCCCTGGCCTAATATGGAATTATATGACTTGAGAATCTGCATGTAAAAAGGAAATTGGTTTTGACTTGGTGGATTTCCGCTGAACTTGGATATTTGAACCGGTCCTTGGAACACGGTCTTCAATTTGTTTCTTTCAGTAGTGCTTTTTATGTATCCCAAAGGTGTTTCTGTCCTGCACCCTGACAGAGACAGAAAATATCACGCTGGTTGGCTCAGTTTGTTGTTTTCCCCTTGATTTGGATTCTATAGTCGTCATCTGTCAGTCAGACGCCTAAAGGCTTCTTTAGTTTAGAAGGGTAGAGATGAAAGGAGGATGACATGGTTGTGCAGCCTTCCAAAACATACCTTGTCGTATACAAATCAAGGGATGTCAGTGCGAGAGAGAAACTACCCGCAGAGGCGTGGAGAGCGTCGGCGGAGTATCTCAGCCGTCTTCCCCTAGTCGTCGCGTTTTCATTTCTCCACTTGTTTCCGCCGTGATGTGAAGGCAGCCCGCTGTGTGTTTGACTGCCTCAGTCTGTGCGGCACTGAGCATCTGTGTGTGTGTCTGCTCTGGGTGCTGCTGCGGAGTGTGGTTTTGTTCCCCACAGCGCTCTGTCTTACCTATAATGAATTTGTCAAACAATCAGTCAAGATCACTGCCACTTTTAAGAGTTTCATTAGAGAGCAGATAGTCATGATGTCGCTCTTGTTCTTACTCGCTATCTTGTTTCACTTGTCCCTTAAAACACTCTTTTTTATTTTTTCCATGTTGTTGTGAGTTGTTTCTAAAGTGCGAAAGCATGTCGTGGAATATAATGCAATAAAACATTTATGGATGTCGCCAATCTAAATTCCACCATTGGAGGGAACTCCTTTGAAAAACAAGCTCACGGTATGATTTAAACACATTAGAATGTCACTTTAATGGCTTTCAGATCCTGTCCACTGACTGTATTTGACAACTGTAAGCCTGTCTGAAGCTGGCACATTTACACTGACGTTACATTTACAGTGGCGCTGATTGATGTTCACTGGTGTTAACTGTTGAAGCTGAATAAAAGCCAGAGCAGCGAGATAGATTGAGTTAAGGTGGTCCAAGCCCTGATGCAGCAACGCAGGACTTGAGATTCTCATTTCAAGGATGAATCCCATAAGCTCACAGTGTATCTCTGCATTGTTTGCTTGGCCTGCTTTGGTTTTGAAAAACAGCTCAGAAGATGTCCGCGGTGATTTTGCTGTTCTATTTTTTGGGGTTTTCAGCACTGAAATGAGTGGACTGGACTACTAATGAGGAAACATTGTTCATATTTCCATCTGAAATATTAACACCAAATTCAATGCATGTTAGAGAAAATTGTTATCATCACTAGCAACAGCAAATAATGCCCATAACAGCAAATCAGACCTTTAATTTTTAGGAACTGAATGCCTCTATAGGAAAGCTGACTAGAAATGAGTCAATACTGAGAACCTTGCTTTTTATTTTCAGTTCAATGTTCCTGTAATTGAGAGTTTCTACAGTAACTGAGAATAAAGCTCAAATTGTTTGATGGAGTTCATTTCTTTCATGTTATGTATTTTATTTTCCGTGTTTTCTTTATTTCTACAGTATACCTCATCTCTAACTTATGACGGCGTCCTTGTAATGGCCGAGGCCTTCCGCACCCTTCGGCGTCAAAAAATTGACATCAGTCGCCGCGGCAATGCTGGTGACTGCCTGGCCAATCCAGCTGCTCCCTGGAACCAAGGAATAGATATGGAGCGTGCTCTCAAACAGGTTGGCACCAGTCCGACATTGAAGTTTAGGACGGACAGGAAGACACAAACACAAATGCAAATAATAAAACAAAATGTACCAGAAATTTCAGCTCATGTTAATGTTTTTTTAAAATTCTTTGTGGGACTTTGATGGAGTCTGCCTACATTATCACACATACTTGTACTGCTTTACTTATATTGATGTTGAGCATAATAAGTGCTACATATCTCTAAACATTCTATCCGTAACCGAGACATTCTTCAAACCACAATCCTGAAACCGGTTCTCAACTTTAAAATAGTTATTAAGCTTGTGGAGGCAGATGTTTTCTGTTAAATAGAAACTTATTAGTATTTTGTGACTTATGTTCAATTTGTTAAAAAAAAATCATGCTACATTCAGTTAAAATTGAATAATTATGCCAGTTTACTAGCAGTTTACGTTGTTAGTGGGAGTGTCCACCCTTCCCACACTGGATTCAAATTGCCCAAGTGTGATGTCCCTGCATGTCATGGAACACTGTTTGAAACAAAATCCCTGAACTCAGCCTGACTGTTTACTGTGCACTGCATTACTGCAAACACAAACTCAGTCTTTTCTCTGCTGCTACTTCCTGTTAAAAGCATTGAACTGTTTGTAAAAAAAAATACTGCTTACCTGGCTGCACTGTAAACTGTTACACCAACTGCTCTTCTGTTATATTTCTGACTGTTCAGTGAGGCTGGCTGTAATCTTAACCACAGCAATTGTACAAAGTATCTCACTTTTATTTTTCTACTTTCCTTACTGTCATTGTTGCTATAAATCCAGGTGCGCATCCAGGGCCTGACCGGGAATATTCAGTTCGATCACTACGGTCGGAGAGTGAATTACACCATGGACGTGTTTGAACTGAAGAGCAACGGACCACGCAAGGTAAGTTCTCCTTGTGGCTTAGAAACAAAGAGGAACTTGTTGAATTTGTGAGGTAAACTACATGAAACCACAGCCAAATTATTGATTTTTGTCATATTTTCAGGCTGTGATGCTGGAAGCAATGTGAAAAGACATAATTTCAGTGAATAGGACGCTTCGGCAGGAATTTTACTTTTAATCACAATTAAAAGAATACACTTACTTACTGTTATTGTTAAAGGATAATCCATGTCGTATTTGTCTTTTGTCCCTCATCCCTAAAAAATGAACTATTTTACGTCATAATTGTTTCCATTATTCGTTATTAATAACTGTCTGTCTGAAGTTATAAGTAACTTTAGATAACTACAATCAAACCAGCCATCGCAGCTCGTGTTTTAATAGCTTTGGGAGTACGTAAAATTCTGCAGTGATGGAAAAAAGACGTTGGAACATAATCCGTCTTCTTAGTCACAAAAAGTAGCAGGATAAGAGTCACTCTTATAATTTCTCTTTCCTGTGAAAACAAGTCATACATGTAGCAGCTCTAATAAAGAAATAACGCCATGTTCCAGCATCAAAACTGTTCCTTCGACAGCCCTGTGTGTTTATTGAAGGTTCTTGGCTCACACTCAATATCCTCTACAGTTCCAATGGGAAATTTGCTGGAGTGCGCTCATTCTGTTGACTTATTTTTTACTTTCCATTCCTTTCTCTCGTCTCATTTACTCCATTGCTTGTAATGTCTCTTTTTTATCTGCTCTACTTTGATTTTGTTGTGCGTACCTTGAATTCCAGTTTTGCATAAACTGTGCAAGGGTAGGATTGATTGGATGAATATTTCCCTCTTATCACTCTCATTCACATTCACGCTCTCCCCTCTTTCTCCCTGTGTTTACCTCAGATTGGGTACTGGAACGACATAGACAAACTCGTGTTGGTCCAGAATGAGAATGCTCTGTCCAATGACAGCTCAACGATGGAGAACCGGACAGTTGTCGTGACAACCATCATGGTAATGTACCCTCTGACTGCTTTCATTTCTCTGTAGTTTGGGTTCTGTTTGAGTTTCGGATGGAGCTGTCCTGCAGCAGTGACAATCAGTCTTTCAATATCCACAAACTAATTTCACCAGTATCTTGCTTTTGCCTGACTCCCTGTGAAGAGGCTTGAAGTTTATGCAAATGCAAATGACAGATGTCAGAACACTTGATTAGTACCTCATGTAACTAGTTTTCTTTAATCTTCTCTAACAAGTCCAAATGAATGCGCAGTACAGGGATGGAAAAGAGGAAAGCTTGGTTTTCGAGGAAGATGCATTTCACAAAAAAACACTAGAGTGAAAAATTGTATTCGCTGTGGTGAAACACTGGAAACAGCATTAATGTGGCCAGACAAGACAAAATGCAGCAATGTGTTGCAGACATGGCTTTAGTGCTGAGGTAGAATGGCTTCTAACCCGTGGTTTAGAATCCCTGTACGGGGTTAGAAGACACATCTAAGGGGTCACAACATGATTAAACTCTGTGGAAGTGGGAACATTTCAGGAACAGAGAAACTGTTCTTCAGCAGACACATTGTTAATGTAGTTTAGAGTATATTTGTTCAGATACTGTGCACAAAGCCAGCTGGGGAGCCAGAAAGCCAGCTGTGAATATTGCAGGTAACAGTATTGAGCAGGATAAAAATGCACTTTAGCAAATTATTATCACATTTCTTGTCCAGTTTTCCCACTCTTCTCTTGCTTTTTTTTAACTTTATTTAAATGGAACAGAAAGTTAAATATTCATTCTATATAATCATAATCAGTAAACATATGCAAACAGCTTTCACAAGTTCGAGAGATGTGCAGTTTTTCTAGAAGTGATACCGTTTTTTTAGTTGGACTGGAGGCTGAGGTTTACCTTTCAGTGTCTGAGGATGAAGTGCACCAAGGGAGTCGTGTGGCAGAACTTCGTTAGCACTGAGAAAATAAAGATCAGGTTGGAGATAGATGAGCTGTACAAGTTGTAGAGAGCTTCACAGCACAGCCAGGAGGGAGTGGCACTTGTCCAGCTGGAAGATTACACTAATGTCTCATTAGTAGGCAAATCTAAAACTGACCTCAGATCACCATTTAGAAGTGACCTCCGTCCAGTCTCTTCTAATGGCTTTCGCATAGACACTGCACTGCAACCCGCTTTAATTATTCCTCTTTCTTCCGCAAACAAGGATAAAGGAGGCATAATCAGTGGATTTGTGCACATCCTCTGCTTACATTTGATTTCACTTCACCCATCTGCAGCCTTTTTATGGTGGCCATCCCCTTCCTGTAAATGCAATCAGTCTAATTCAATTGGGCATGCAAAATGATGCAAGTGAAAGCAACTCAAAAGACTAATTTCAGCCCAGAGATAAAACAAGCCACAGATGCTTGAGCTTTGGTTAATTCGGTGTTTTGTTTCAAGGCGCATTGCTGCATCCAGCAAACTCATAACTGTGACCAAAATATCTGTAGTTGTGCTTACTGTAGTGCTCACGCAAATACCCCTAAAAATGGACACGACTGTTCAAAGATTGGGTAGTGCAGTGAGAGTCTGCACTGCCTCCGGTGGCCAGAGGCAGTAGTAACCGGTCGGGTCGGCACTGAAGTGAAACAGCCACACATGCTGCTGTAAAGAGTTCAGAAAAACGAATTCGGCTGGATTAAATGTCCCCTGTGACAGCTCTGCCTTCAGACATGCACCCTTCAACTGGCAACGTATTAAACCCCAGTGCAGTGTGTGGTTTCATGCCGAGAGACAGATTCCAAGACAAGAAAATACATCAACGGTTTCAGATAAATTAAAGGGAAAGTCTGTGATAAATTCCTATTTTGATGATGTGACTGTTATGTTAATATGCCGTTACTGTTAGAATACATCACACTGGTTGTTGTTCATATGGCTGTTGAACTTGTGTTTTGAGTTACATATATTTTGTGTGGTTGTCAATGAGATGAGCAAAACTGTGTTTGGCATTTTTGTACATATGTTTTCAGTGTTCCCTACGTATTGCTCCCCTCCCATGTCTGTCTGTCATCTGACTTCTTCCAACATTTTTATCCTTTTCTCTCTTCCATTTCTGTGTCTTGTTTTTTTTTTTCTCTTTAACTCATCTCTTCCAACCCCCACGCCCTTTGTTTTTACCTCCATGCCTTCAATCCTCGCATATATCTCTGTGGATGGTGACCTCAGCAGGCCTTGACTAACGTTAGCTCAGCCACCTCCTCCTCTTTGCAGCCTCTGATGATGAGGAAGCCTCTGCAGCGACACTGATGCCGAGTCTGCAGACAGAGCAGAGGACTGAAAGAAAGACTCACCTGAGTTGCAAACCTTTGGGAAAGACTGAGAACAGACTTAGTTTCTCAAAAGACTGTTTTGATTTTGCCTTTTTTCTTTATGTATATTTTGTTTGGAAAGCTGGTATTCTGATATCATTACTCTGTTTAGAAGTGCTTTGCCCCGCAGTTACGACGACATAAAGAACAGATGAAAACGAGATTCATGGCCGCTGTATTTTAAAGCCTGTGCGGCGCTGGGTTGCCTCCCTTGCGGTGCTCCTGTCTTCCTCTCATGAGAAAAGCCACAGCTGGACGAGAGCTCTGCGAGGGATTCTGTGGCCTCTGTCAAGGTCTGACATTTGGCCGCACAAAATCACCAGACTGTGGAACAGCTCTCTTAATTCAGATCCTTTCACTCTTTTCGAGGACACCGCAGTCACCACCACCATTCACTATGTCACACTACAGAGTACCAGCAGGAGAAACTCAACCTCAGCTATATTTTTTTTAAATATATATACTTTTTACATTGTTCTTATTTTTTTCTCAAGAGAAAGTGTTGGAGAAGACAGGATTGTGTGCCAGACCTGCATTTTGGTCGTTTGACACTGCCCTCCCTCCATCTTCATCTTCCTGTTCTGTGACTCTGTAAATCTACTCAGTCATGGCTACTCGGTCACCTTTCCTCTCAGAGGGTTTGTGAATCTCGACACCTAAATGAAAGGATAAAGTGAAGAAATTCCTTTGGTTTTGGGTAACACTGGTGGCATTTGCCTGTTACCCTCTGACATCAAAAAAAGCACCTTTATTCGTGTCTTAACTTGTATTTGGCGTTACACCACAGGAATGTTGTGATTGCTTTTGCACACAACAGATGTGAAAGAATATTATGTCCGAAAACGCACCTGAAAATTGCAGCTATAACTCACCGTGCACTGACATGCAATTGATGCTGGCAATGTCACCACTGAAATGAAAAATGAAAAGTGACTGTGTACGGCCATTTACACAAACACATAGCTGCTGCCGTGTTGGTCATTCACACATGCAGGCTCTTACGTTTTCACTCGATAAGAATGTGCATTAACACAAACACAACCTTTGCGGCTGCATTGATGGGGATTGATTGTTAAGCTTATTGCTACTGGCCTCTACTAATGTGCTCTTACTGTACTTCAGTCCACATATAAGCTCTTAAGGAGATGAGAGTGTCTTGTTTGTGCTTTTGCTTCAGCCTCAATTCACTGTAGCACAAAACACGCCTTCAGTAATGTTGTATGTTTAATTTGGTTTAATAACAGTTCAATTGGAGTTTCAATTTATATTTTAATGTGGGACGAATCACCGAAAAGTGCTCCAATGCTCATGTGCAGCACATGATGCAAAAAAAATCATTAATTGTTAATCTCTCTTCCAGTGTACTTATAAAAGAAAGGGCAATGTTCCTCTTCTGTATGACTCTTTAGGATGAGAGATAAGAAACAAACTGAGAATCAGAGCTGCAGATGGAAAATTCACATGTTCAGATAACATAAATATTTGTTGACCAAATTTCTGAAGCAAAACATACAAATTAGAAACCGTTACATAACAAACTTTAATGACAAGAAACTATTTTTGAAAATATAGTTCACTCATATTGTGCATTATTGGTCAGCTGGCTGATTGACTAGTGACTTACTGCTTATGTTTTTTGGCTCATCAGTTACCTGCCAGTTGGACTAAGTAATCAGCTGACTGATATATTACAGTCTTTTGTGGCTATCTGAGTGTAGCTGATTTGGTGACCGACCAGCTGACATAGTAACTAACAGGCTGGTTAATGTAGTGGCTGACAGCATCACTGGTTGACTGCTCAAATGACCGACTGTCTGACTAACTGCTGAATTGCCCCGCCGCCTTTATGGCTAAATAGCTGGGAGATAATCATGCTGACTCACTGGCCAAAGACATGACTGGATAGATGGTTATGTTCTGTAATTGCAGTAATTACTTAATAAATGGATTGATTGACCAACAGGCTGACGGAAACAGCCTGTGACTAACTGACCGCCTGCCTGGCTCGCCTCTGTAGTGCTCTGAATGGATGACTCGCAGGCCGGCAAACGTGTTATGTGACAATCAGGTTTTTTGTAAAATGCTGAACTGATTGAACGTTGGGTTGGCAGGTTGAATGAATGACTGGACAGTTAGGTGACTGTCCAGTTGGGCGCCTGTCTTCTCCGCTGCCTGGCTAACTGGCTTACATAGCAAGTCCTGTTTGCCTTTTTGGCTCCAGTGTGAAGTGTTTCATGTCTTATCAGCCCCGACCATTTGCTTCTACAAAGCTGCTCTCCCTCTTTCACCCACCCATTTTTCCTCTTTATGTCCGTCTTTTCAGCCCATCCCCTCTCTCACTTGCTCTCTCTTCTTCTTCTCCATTTTTCTTTTTGTCATATTCCCTCTTTCTCTTAATCTCTCCTTCACACTTTCTCTTTTTTTCCCTGCTTCTATCTATCTTCCATTCTCCCCGTGGCTATCTCTGTTTGTATTCTGATCTGTTCTCTCATCTTTCCTCTGTAGTTTCATGCCGTCAATGCACCCCACATCCCTCTCTCTCTCCTCCTGTTTCTCTTTCCCTCTCCCTTTTTTTCCCTCTCTCCTTTCAACCCACTGATTTTTGGTCCTATTTCGTCCTCTCTTGTCCCCTCTTCTCACCTCTCGTTTCTTGTCCTGCCCTGACTCATAGTGCCAAAATAGGCAACACCCAAATATGATGCTTTCTTCTCAGCACCAACATCACTCACAGCATTGGCACTAGTACCTTCACACCAAGACAAAAGCGTCTGGAAAAAACTGATAAGAAACCTTAAGGAGGCATTAAAGTGAAACACAGCCACTGTGGCCGGAGTTCCCACTGATATGCATGTATCTTTATGTTCGTGTCTGTTCATGTATAGCGGCTTATATAACACTAAATTAGCTCAGCAAAGTAGCCTTCTCTGATTGCATACACTTGACCTGGTAACTGAGATGCTGTATTCTCCTTAACTCAAATGAACTAAATGAATCCTCTTGAAATTCCTGATTTAGGACAAAAAACAAAGCAATAAAAAGAACTCATGTTTACTTTTTCTAAAGGTCAGGGCCCGATAAGACAGCCTTCCAACGTGGGAGCCGGTCAGCTAGTGTAAATATGTGGGTGTTTTAGATTTCAGCACTTTATGTACAAACCAGAAAATAATTTGACTTGCTGAGAGTTTTGAAGAGGAGATCGGTGCTGCTCTCGTGGCAGATTATTCAACTCCCTAATGCTGGTAATCTGTTTGCATGTGAAACAAGCTGCATAATAACTAAAACTGAGGTCTACATCATACAAATGCAAGTCTCAAAATCATTCACCATTTGAGCTAGAAATATATCAAATTAGAAGTTTATAGGTGCTACCGTGATTTCACAATTAAGAAATTACCTTCCAATCTCCTTTTTATTTTTATTGCAGTGTATCATGTGTCCATGTCAACCTAAAACTTGGCACACTGTGTAAACTTGTGGTAGGTCTACTGAACAAAATTAAGATAAGATGATATATTACAGTTCACTAATTAAAAGTGAATCAATCCTTTTTCAAACACTTCAGTGTCCTGCATTTTTGCTGATGTAAATAAATTAGGTAACGTATGCTTCTAAACGTAACGGTACAAGTGCTTTCTTCAATTGAAGTCATTAATCATGACTCTGTGATGTTTACATGAGACGGTATTATTCTTCAATTTAAGCCATTAATCATGCCTCTGTGATGTTTACATAAGAAGTTATTAGGGGGTATGTGGGGCTGCTGCATGGATGGGTTACCTGGAGCCAACGGCAGGATTAGCAGCCTGAAGGTAAAATATAAAAATCTACCTACCAGTCCTAAAGCCCACTAATTAGCATGTTACATCTCATTTGTTTGGATGTTGTGTTTCCCAGCTGGTCCACTGGTTGCCTGCAGCCTCACAGTGAGGACAGGATTCCAGTGCTAAGCTAAGCTAGCCATGTCTGGGGCTGCAGCTTCATAATTAACTTACAGATACGAGAGCGGTATCACTCGCCTCATCTGGCTCTCAGCAAGAAAGCGAATAAGCATATTTCCCAAAATGATTTCTTTAAAACTAACTTTGATATCTCTGAATGAGACTTGCTGAATTAACAATGAATAAAATGACAGTATGTACTGCTGTCCCTTTCTCTGCATTAGATGGGTAGATCATAATCACTGTACAAAAGCTCCAAGTTTAATGTTTCCAAATGTTTGAATTTGTGTTTCATCATATTCAAAGGAGTCAGCCCGGTATTAAAGTGTTTAAGGGATTTTTCTTGTAATGACATCCATGTTTAATATAAGCTGAACTAAGTGTTCCCATATGGCCACTGTTACATCTACTTTACTTTCATTTTGTTGAAGGTTTTACCTCCATCTTTGTGCTCAAACTGTTATTTTTCATTGAAAAATGCACCAAACAATGCAAGTGATTAAGTTTCATTCATCTACATAAATTCTGCCAAAAAACATGTTTCAAGTGATTCTTCCCTCACAAACTGCAGTATCAGATTTTCTGTGAAAGTCTCTGGGCAGTTAGTAACACACCAGATTGGGAGCCATCACTGCACAAGAATAAAAATATTGAATTTTTAAAAAATGGAATCATACAGTACATGGTATAATATGAGCAGCAAGACGATTCTGAACAAACAGTAGTTGGATTCCAGCTTTGAATCCACTGGTGTTGACCTTTGAAACATCATTGTCAGTGCACATCCTCGTTTTGTTTTATCCGCGCTACAGAGCTGTGTTTGCGCCTCTGTGGATCCGTTAGAGGGAATTTACTGGAAACTGTTTTGCTCTTCATTAACATTATGATTCATGTTGAGTCAATGGAATGAGTGCCCCGGGAGCCGCTAATGTCTCTGATAATGACATTTGAGGAGAAATGTTTTTGTATGTTCTGACACTGAACACAAAAAGGGCAAATTTTGGGGGGTTTGATGATGATAATGATGGTGTTGGTGGTGATAAAAATGTAAAATGTTTGAGGACAAAAAAGGGGAAAAAAAAGAAGAAGAGCTGAATTCTCATTTGTGTGGTTGTTTTTTTGGAAGAAATGTGTTTTAACAAATGTTATACTGATGAGTGAAGAATGTCTTGTAAGAAATGTGAGAATGCAGTGCTCATGGTGGGGTTTTTCTTTTTTTGTTTGTTTTAAAATGTATTTATGAATCTTTCGTATGTAATTGTAAGGTAATTTTCATTATTTCCCGTTTGTTGTCGTTTGTTTATGCAAAAAGAAATGGGCATGCACTTCCGAGGGGAAAACTTTGATGTTGAAAAATGTACATTCTTCTTCTGCAAACTATTTAACAGAGAAAACAGCGCAAGTTAGTGATGATGAAGTCACTCTTCAGATTTAGAAACAAAAAGAGTCGACAGAAATTGCTAGCAGCTCTGCGAAGCATTTTAATATGCTCAAAATAACACTGACACCATTAGGATGTTATCAAGTATATTCTTTTCTATTTTGACCACATTTGTTCAGCAGAGGCTGATGTGAATGACGCTATGCAGATATCTATCCTAAACCAAAATACTGAACAGGTAATATATATGGAATAATGTGTCATCTACATAAGTGGATACATGTAAGCCCATTCAACAGCCATGTTGAAAAAGAAAATCCCTATTTTACTCTTAGTCACACACAACTACACAAGCAAATGGTTTAATTTCAACCTCCTTGTTTACCGAACAGAAAGAGGATCAATACATAAATCCAACTTCCCTTTGCAGGTTTTGTTTGTATTGTTCAGTTTCTATTGCACTGATTTCATCCCTCTGCTTTCCTGCCTTCCTGCCTCTGGGCCAGACTTGTTTTCGGTGTACTTTAATTTCCTGGATTGAAGAATCTTCCGTCGATTCCACCCAGATCCACGATAGAGTGATTTTATTTTTCATTTGACGCTTTTTTTATATATAAAAAAAACATGTCGGTATAAATATCCTCCTTGATTAAACTGTGCTTGTGTTCAGCGTGAGTCAATTTCCTGAATGAAAGAATTCAATCCACAATATGCTATCGTGTTTTATTGTATTTTATTATCTTCGTAAACTGTTTCGTAGCTTGAGAATGCTGGATATTATAGAAGCCCGTTTGATTAATTAGATGAGATTAGTCTTTGATTAAAAAGGATTTGATAACATTTTAATAGGCTTGGTTTCAGCTGGATTACAGGGTGAGCAGCCTCAGGCATAATACCATAACTCATTGCGCCTGCTAGATGCGCTGTCATTCAAAAGTCTGTGAGTGTGTGTGTGTCTGTGTGTGTGTTTCTTTTCTCTGTAGACATCCTTAGTGCAGTAATGTTTTCGTGCGTGTGTCATTCCTAATACGCCCACCGTCTCACTAGACAACATTAAACTCTCTCTTTGCTTTCATCTTTGTTAAGTGCATGCACAGGAATCATTCCACCTCTTACGGCACATTATGAAAGCAGCAACCTTCCTTTTCTTTTTTTCTTCGTCATCTCTGTGTTTTTTTCTTCTCCCTTGAACGTTTCTCTGCTTTCAGCATTAGCGTTGTACTGAGTCAGGTGAAGGTCCCAGCGGAGTCAGACGATAAAATAAGGCGCTGGAAGTCAGAAACACAAGATATAAAACATCTACTCGAGACACGGTGTTTTAAACAGCTGTAATATTTTTCTCATTCTGTCAATCTGTTTCCATCATGTTTTGGAGGCTGCTGTGTTTTCCCCCCAAAAAAGATGGTTTGCATGTAAAATGTTTATCCTCTCAAGCAGTTACAAAAACATACATCTACATAAAGGTGTAGATGTGTGATGTTGGATCCTACACGTAAAATGGTGTTCGTATATTTTAAAAATTCTATTGCTGAGACCAAAATTCAGCTTTCACAGATGCTCATTTCCACTTTAAGTAGAATTCTAGTCCACTTGTATAGCTGTTGTCCTTCTGGGTATGTTTGAAAAAGTAATATAAGTTTCTTTTGTAAATGCATATACCCTCATTTTTCTCAAGAAAAACATCCTCTTTTATTTTGTATGTGTTTTCTGCCGGATCTTTGTTTACAACCAAACTGCTGGTTCCTCTTGATCGCTTGCTGCCATGTTCCTCCAAACAGTTGTCTTTCTCCCCTTATGCTGGCTTTGTAGGAGGGTCCTTATGTGATGCTGAAGAAGAACTGGGAGCTTTATGAAGGTAACGACAAGTATGAGGGATACTGTGTGGACTTGGCCTCGGAGATCGCCAAACACATCGGGATCAAGTACAAGATTTCCATCGTACCAGATGGGAAATACGGAGCCAGGGACCCAGAGACAAAGATATGGAATGGGATGGTCGGCGAGCTTGTGTATGGGGTAAGGATGGAAACAGTTGGTTGCAATTAGAGTGTTGGATTTGTTTCAGATTTTTTTGTTAAAGACCACACACACACCTCTCAGGCTGTACGTGTACATAAAGGACATACACTGATTGGGCATAACATTATGACCACTGACAGGTAAAGTGAATAACATTGATCATATTGGTTCTATGTGCTGTTCTGCTGGAAAACCCTGGATTTTGCTATCCGTCTTGATGAGACTTAGACACCCAAATAAACATTGTCCCACAACAAGCACACTCCCTCATGCAAATGGAAATCCCAAATGTCACTGGCCTACCTACCAAAGAAAAATGCACCCCACCACATGGAAACAACATCAACCAATCAGGAACATGTAGAGGAACATAACAATGGCCCAACATGTTGACTTGAACTCCAAACTTCCTAGACCTCATTCTGATCAAGCATCAACAGGATGCAGTGAAACAAGTTTGATTGACAGAGGCCCCATTGCACAAGCCAGAGTATCCAAAGGATCCAGTGCCAACGTCCTGGTTCCAGACCCCATAGGACACCCTGAGAGATCCTCTTGTCCATGCCCAATGTTTTAGAGCATTTTTGAGCACATAAGGGGGACCAACACAGTATTATTCAGGTGGTCATAATGTTATGCCTGATCGGTGTATTGGCTATATTTTCCACATTAGTAAGAAATGTTCAAAATAGGCTTCATACAGAACATAAACTTGTCTCAAGCTCTGCATCGTCTTCGTTAATGTCCTGCAGAGATGCTGTCAAGAATTGTTCACTTTTTTGTTGAGAATTTGCCAAGCCGGTTAATTATGCCATGGACTCTCATGTGCAGCCAGAGATTTCACACACTGCTGCCAGAATGCAAACTTTATCGCCACGCAAAAGACAATGTCAGTCGTCACTTTGAGGAAGACTGAAAGTGGAGACGTTGCTGCAGAACAGCGACGGAATTAATTACCCTCCAGAATCCGTAGTGGAAGGTGACACAGCGGAACGGCTACAGTGGCTAATCAAGTTTGATTTGTTCCAAACACTGACGGTCCTTTCTCATGACTCCCCTGTCACTCTTCTTCCACATAGAGAAAATACATTTGTAAGATTTTAACACTTCATCGTGTTGTTTTGTCTCCTGCTTTCTAGCTCTGATTATTTCTTCTTTGTTCTTGTTGAGTTACGTGGGTTTTTGATATTCCCCTGCCCTCTCCTCTCCTGTTTTCTTTACCATATCATTCCGTTGTTTTTCTTCTGCCGTTTATTCTCCTTGCATTACAACATCTTCAGTCTCTGTAGCAATGGAAAACTTGGTATTTGATATGCTGCAGTTGTAGCTTTTTCCAGGTACGATTGCAGACATTTAGACACATGCAGCTTTTCAGATGCTCAGTGTGTATGTAAATGTGTGTGTGTGTGTGTGTGTGTGTGTGTGTGTGTATGTGTATGGGAATGCTCGGTCATGCAAATGTGTGTGAGACCTTGCTGACTCATTTATATTCTGGATGTGTCACTGTCATGCCTACATATTGTATGAATTACTCCTCTGTCATTCTGGCTTTCCCTCTTCCTCCTTCGTCTCTCACTTGTGATACCAGCTCCTCTCTGTGCTTCCTTTGCATTGTTCGTGGACACTTCCTATTCACTGTCACTTACCTGTTATATATGCACTCACTGCAAAATATCTGCATTATAATGTGACTGACATGAACTCTCCGCCCCTGTTTCACTGCAGAAAGCAGAAATTGCCGTTGCCCCTCTGACCATAACTCTGGTGAGGGAGGAGGTGATCGACTTCTCCAAGCCCTTCATGTCTCTGGGGATCTCCATCATGATCAAGAAGCCTCAGAAGTCCAAACCGGGTGTTTTCTCCTTCCTGGACCCACTGGCCTACGAGATCTGGATGTGCATAGTGTTTGCGTACATTGGAGTCAGCGTTGTGCTGTTTTTGGTGAGTGATTGTTGCGAGCTGGAAGTCAGCGCTTAAGCTGGATTGCAGGGTTTGAACAGAAGACCTGCTGAAAGCTTGGATGACAGAACAGATCCCCTGTTTAGGTCCCAAGGTACAAATAATTCTAATCCTGATCCTGTATATCCCAACAGGACACATTTGCTTATGTTAAAAAGTCAGTATGGTCTACATAGAACTAATGACTGTTTATATTTTTAGATGCACTTTTCTGACACTATAATAACTCGGTGTTATCATTCTAGTTTAATGCTTCTCTTAGAGTTCAATTCAGTTTTACTCATATAGCGCCAATTCACAACATATGTCATCTCATAGCACTTCAGAGAGTAAGGTAAATATCTTGTGAATTTTGAACCCAACAATCCAAAATTGCCTTTGGATTCCCTATGAGCAAGCAGTCAGCGATGGTGGGAAGGAACCAAAAAACCCCTTTAACATGGAGGGAAAAAAAAAAACCTTCGACAGAACCAGGTTCAGGGAAGGTGGCCATCTGCCTCAACCGGTCGGGGTGAGAGTGGGGATGAGGGGGGTGGGGGATAGTAGAAGGGGTTAGGGTGGAGATAGCAGGACAGTAGATGCAGAACAGAGAAACAATACAAACAGAACAATGAACATCTTGGAAGCTGATGAGGCCAGTGGCTGTAGATTCAGAGACACCTGCAGAGAGAACAAGTACAGGAAACAGGACCTTGGTGGAAACACAGAGTTAGTGATATGTAATGGTGATATATAACTGTGTGGAAGAAAGAGAAAGGAAAGTAGAGGAGAGGAGCCCAGTGAATCATGGGAATCCCCTGGCAGTCTAAACCTTTAGCGTCAGAAGCGCACTGAGGAGTCTCAAACTTTAGTCAATCCTAGTAGTGGATCTCAGACAACCACTTCACCAGGTTATTGTCAAAGTTGTTCACTATTTCTGTGTTTTATAGATTCATTAAACCCTTCAGTGTTTAAATGCGGTTGATAATTCTTCAACTATGAGAACACTGCCTTACGGCCTTAACTAGAATGTCATTTACTGTATTAAGAAAAGCTTTTGGCAAATCATTTGATACTTTAAAGCATCACAGAGAGCATTATGTGCGAAATATGCAAATACTTAATGTGAGATATTTAAGATATGCTCACTTTCACACACTAAAATTGCAGAAGCATATAACTCCTGTGACATCAAAGTGTCTGAATATTCAAAGACATTTGCCTCCAAGGTTTTCTTTATTGTATCTGTTAGGTTAGTTGTTTAATGGACTTCTCTTACTGTTAATTTGCTTCAATCTGCACACATATGGAGCAAATGCATACACAATTTCAGTAATTTTGACTAATTAGATCATCCATATTAACATCGAGTCTAGTGGCATCACGTAATACGTCCTCCCACCTTAACCTGACGGGCCAGACCTTTAATCTGTTTTGATTTGTGATTTTGATCTGTGATTTTTTTGGCTCATTGTATCTTTACATTGCTCAAAATGATCACGTTTTCTTCCTATCCTGTCTCAGGTGAGTCGCTTCAGTCCATATGAATGGCATGCAGAGGAACCAGAGGAGGGAGCCACTGAGCAGGGCCCCACAGACCAACCTCCCAATGAGTTTGGCATCTTCAACTCCCTGTGGTTCTCATTGGGAGCCTTCATGCAACAGGGCTGCGACATCTCGCCACGGTGAGGGAGCGAACTGATGTGTGTTTGAGACAAAGAGTATATTTGTGTACAAGTGTGACTGGGAGAGTAAGAGGTAGTATTCGAGGCTGTGTACGGAAAGTGTGTGTGGAATGTGGAGAGTGTGTGCGTCTGTTTAACTGTCTGTAATGATAGAGTGCTGTAGTATTAGACTGTGGTGATTCAGACTGTTGACGATGTGAATCACCTCTCTTAGCACTTTTCTAGCTTCCACCAAACTGGACTGATACGCTGAGACACTGTGTGCTGACAGACACTTAAGATGTGCCAGACACAAAACAAATACGGACAAGCGCAAACACACACAAGAACATAAAAGTGAGAAGGAAAACACCTGCACAGAGTCCAGCAGTCGTGTCCACATAGGTCTGTTATGGTGGAGGATTTAGCCACATGCTAGGTGTGTATGAATATTTAATGCACCACTGAAGAGGCACAGTCCAGCTGTATTTTTAGAATATTTATAAGAATATGGCATTTTATTATTGATAACCTGAGAATGCAGTTTAGTGAAATATTCATAGCCAGCATCCTCAAGACCTTTAGGGAGCAAATCTAAGGAGAGAAGAAGCAGCAGGGAAAAATTCACACCAAAACAAATGAAAGAAAAGACTCATAGGTGATGAACTGAAAGAAATGAAAAAGTGCTGTGCTTGAGAGGAAGCTTTTATGAAGTAGTTAGCAGCTCACGATGTGTTGTAGGACAAGCCGAAGTTCACATTTACTTTTAATACATACATTTTTGATTATGTAGTCCTACTACAGTGATATTTAAGACCCCATCTGAAGAAAATCAAGTTTGTAACTGAACCTAACATGTCCATTTAGTATTTTTATATACTAGAAGACACATCATGAGCGAAATAAACAGTCAAAGACATGGCTGAGCATTTTCACTTTGACAGAACTGCAGATTCTAACAGAAGCAGTTACATCTAAGCCATGTTAAGGCATGAACAGATTCTTTTCATGGAGAAAAAAATCATGCATGTGTAATTTTGATACACAGAGGTGAGTTTTTAGGAGTTTGAGCAATGCCTGTAGCAAAGTAATGAAAGTCCCACATGTCCCCAGAATATGTCTTTTAATATTTCAGCACAAAATACTGCAAAGATTGTTCTTTTCAACATGACTGCATAAGCACAGGTTTAAGCCCTCTTATAAACAAGCTGTTTCAGTGTCTGTAGCTTAAAATGCAGCTGAGCTGTGGCGGTTCACGCCCCCTTCAGGAAGAAGACTCTCTCTGCCTCTGTGATTGACAGCAGCTGACACAGATGAGAATTATTGTGTGAGACCAGGATTTTCTATCACTTCTAACTTTGTCTCTGAGTATTCATTTAACAGTACAGCCGTTGTTTTTAACTCGTCTGTGGTGAGTTTGTGAGTCAACGCTGTTGTTATGAAATTACTAGTTTGGTGGTGCAGAGCAGCAGCTTGGAAATGGTGCTGAAGAGACTGGTGGTTACCATGTAGTTTTAGTGGGCTGTGATTCGGCCACAGCTTCATACTCGTTCTGGTGTCGCTTCATCTCTAAATATTCCTCAGCTTTACAGTTTCCATAGAGCTCTGACCTGAGGGCACACAGTTGAAACTAATGGTAACGTTAGTCACATTAGTCATGCAGCGTGCTAACACCAAGGATTGTCCTATGGTTGTTGTGACATTGCCATCAATAATAAAAGTAATCCCCTGGATCAAATAAAACTAATCTAGTCCCTTAGATGCTGGGAGTGCATGAGAGTCTTGTGTTAATTTCTGCAGCCAACAACGGAACATTTGATGTTCTTTGCTCGTAGCTGAGACATTTTAATCTTAGCAGAAATAGCTTTACAAAGTAAATAATCCTGGTGGATTGAGAGGCAGCTGTTCTTTCGGAACGGCTCACCTCACAAGCAACGCGGGGGCAGATTAATGCAAAGTTTGAACTGGACGACTACTGGTTCTTCACTTGGAAACATAGCAGTTCAGTAAAATTCTTACAGGCTTGTTAAGCTGGGAGGTTATTTAGTGTGGAGGGCTTGAGAAATGACAGCAGTAAATATATCTTCATATCTTAAAAGCTTTTATTTTACACATTTTGATGTTAATATAAACAACCACAAGATATAATAAAAAATGGATTTCCACCATGTACAACATTTATTGTGTATATGAAAAGTTTGCTAATTTCTTCAATCCCGCATGTCTTTTCTCAGTCTTAACATTTATTCATGTCCAGCCTTTAAACCAAGATATTACTGACATGCTTTCCAATAGTCTTCTGCAAGGACTCTTCTTGTGTTCCTAAAACTAGTTTACAGAAGTACCACTCAGACATTTCTACTCCTCATTAGTGCTTCTCTTTTGGGGAAAGAACAAAAGTTTCTCATCAGCTGGCCAAACTTTACTTTCCTCCTCTTCGGCTCCTCTGCCCTTCTCTTTTGCTCTTTCATCCATCTCTTTCACACTCCCTCTCTTTTCTCTCTCCCCTTCCCGACACCTGTCGTCTCCCTCTCCTCCCCACTTTACTGTGACTGACAGGCCAATTCTGGCCCCAACACACAAAATGGAAAACACTCACACCAGCTGCATTCTTACACACACACACACACACCCTCAAAGACACACAAACATGCACATGGACACACAGACCCTTCACACACTGACTTTGCTTACACACACATGCAGGAAAAAACAGTTTCACAGCAATACGACACACACATGCAGACCTCACCGTCACTTGCAGGCCCTGTGCATAAGCTACAGCTGTCATAGCGATAATGTGATACTTAACATGATGCCAGTGTTCGTCATATAAATCACAAGGTCCTGTCACTTCCAATGCAGCACAACTCCTCCATGGGCCAGGATTACTGCACTCATAAATGCCAGATTATATTCTTACAGTGAGAAATCTGTCACTTGCATAGTTTTTCCTTTTTCTCCTTCTTTGTAGTTCATCTTCTGGACTTTTCACACAAGACAGAACATTTGAATGCAAATTTAAGCATGCAATTTCTCTCTCATAGAGGCTCATAGAGTAATCATTTATCACATAATCTCAACGTGGTGTCTAATATATTGCATTTTTGGTGTCATGTGATAAACCACATTGCAATAAGTGGCTGTGAAGGTCTGTTTAGTGGTGTTGCTCTACTCCCAGGATGACCGTGCAGCGAGCTGATGGAAACATGCGGCAGATTTGGATCAGGGAATGCAGCCCCCTGTTGTCTCCAGAACAGAGCTTTGGAGATGCGCATCTCCTAATTGCAGTATTGACAGTATGGGAACATAGTGAGTGTTGAATTACTGCTTCCTAATGAGGAGGAGGAGGAGGAGGAGGAGGAGAAGGAGGTCGGGCTGAGGTGAGAGCACTCAAAGAACAGAATGCGCCAGTGGTGGCAGCAGAAATGAGAAAGAGACACCAGCATACTGACTCACTGCTACACATTTATTCACACAGACTACTCTGTGATCCTCATACTGTATTAATAATTTGTGGCTAAAAGCTAAGAAGCATATTGTTGTTTGGAATTTTAAAGTGAAACTAGCATGCAGCACATTCGAAATAGTATAGGGCAAAGCAGCCTCACATAAAAATGTTACTTGTTTCACAATAAAGGCTGTAAAGTTGTGAGATTCCTACATTTTGTCACCTTGTGCCAACATAACATGACTTGCAGGTTTCATTTTTTTTCTTGGCTTTCTCCTCCTCTTCCACTATCTACTTATTACTGTTTTCAGAATCTCATGCCAACAAGCTACCGCTCTGAAAATTTAAATTATAGCAGAGAACTGTATCACACAGTAAGCCAGCTGATTTTTTTATTTTTTATTTTGTATCTTTTTAGGTAAAATGTCTATAATTATGACAGTTTTGTGTTCCTCCCTGCAAATGTTCCACCAAAACAATTACCTCTGACACAGTGTTGCAGGAACACTGTCCCTGTACCTTGAGCTCAGTCCTGCCTAATATGATTGTGATTGTTTTAAAGAAATACATACATGCGGGAACAATTTTTTTCCCTTTAAAGCAGAATGATAATCAGTCAAACCATTCTGTGCTGCAGACAACAAATCACATGACTCTTGACGTTCTTTTGCTCTGCACATAAAAACACAAAAACAGAACACAGGACGTCCCCCCATTAGATTGACCTTTCACTTTATTGTGTTTTCAGTTGCTGCTTGCTTTTATTTACAACACCAAACTACTTGTTTAAATCCAGGCATCGTAACTACTTAGATAACAGAAGATCATGGTTTGGGTAAAAGCACACCCATGCAAATGGTTACCACAAAGCTCTTGTTGTTTTCTATGTTGCTAAGGGTGACGAGTCCCACTGCAAGAATAACACATGAACAGTGTTAAGAGTATCTCCTTTTTACAGCCTTTTTAGTGAAAATAATAGCTTTGCTCTATCAAACCTAGGTAACTATTATCATGTTCCTGTGGTGTGAGACTGGCCTGCTTCATAACAACAGAGAAGCTACTGAATACCATTTTGCCACCATTTTCAAAGGATGTATAGTTTGTCAGCTCCGAATCAGAAAAAGCTGATGCCAAATACAACAGCAGCATTTTCACTCAGCCTATATTTGGACCAGTTAGTATTAAGGGGTTAAAGTGACTGTAATTAGTATTTTTGTATTAATGGAATTTTCACTTTTCTATTTACATCGATCAGGCAACACACTATGACTGCCTGCCCAATATTGTGTTGGTCCCCCTTATGTTGTCAAAAATGCTCTGAACCATTGGCCATGGACAAGAGGACCTCTCAGGGTGTCCTATGGGGTCTGGAACCAGGACGTTGGCACTGGATTCTTTGGGTACTCTGGCTTGTGCAGTGGGGCCTCTGTCAATCAAACTTGTTCCACTGCATCCTGTTGATGCTTGATCAGAATGGGGTGTAGGAAGTTTGGAGGTCAAGTCATCATGTTGGGCCATTGTCATGTTCCTCAACATGTTCCTGATGTTGTTTGATGTTTTTTCCTGGTGTTGGGGTGCATTTTCCTGCAGAGGTAGGCCAGTGACATTTGGGATTTTCATTTGCATGAGGGAGTGTGTTTGTTGTGGGACAATGTTTATTTGGGTGTCTAAGTCTCATCAAGACGGATTTTAAAATCCAAGGTTTTCCAGCAGAACACCACATAGCACCAATATGATTAATGTTATTCACTTCACCTGTTAGTGGTTGTGGCTGATGGGTGTATTCCGTGATCCTCTGCTCACTGTTTTGTTCAACCTAAGCACCTGCTGCTGCACTGCTCATCACCACATCACAATCATCATCATCACTTCTTACCTATGGCATTCAGTGAGCCTCACCTCCCCCCAACATTGACCTAGCCGCTGATTGTAGTGAAGGAGACTGAAGGAGGAGAAATTTGTCATCGTCATTCCTAATCTCTCTTCAGGTGGGCTGAAGTGTGTGCTGCAGGGAGTGGTGAGGCTTTACTGACGCGCGTCCTCTCCTTTATACTTCACCCTTTTATCTTTCATACATTGCACTTAGAAGTGGAGCTCTGAGAAGCCAGATTCCGCGGCCTTCAGTGTGCGACTTGTTGTGTTTGTTGTGCTGGTGACAAAAAAGCTCTTGAATCTTGAATGTAGCTTCTGTTCATTTATTAAGATTCCACTTCAGCTCATGACTGTAAGAAGAGGAAGAAAATATAGAGGAATAATGGTCAAGGAGGTAGTAACCGGATTCATTAATGAAAGAAAGAAATAAACTTGCCGACCAGGCTTTTCGCCATAAAACCATATGATGGATGAGCCTCTGTGACACTGTGCTCTGCAGCTATACTAGATCATGCCCTTAGAAAAGGAGACGTGTCATGCATATCATAATGTCACATCATTTTTCTATCCCCTCACTTCATTTCCTTTAATCTCCCATTCCCTTGTTCACCTTTGCAAGCAGGCAAAATTATAATGCTAACTCTAGTCACACCTGACAGCAGAAATGTGCTACAGCAACACCAGAGATATAGTGTTATCATATCACAGAATGTGTTCCTGCAGTCCTGCTGCAACTCTGTTAAGTTTCCTTCTATCTGAAATATTCAGTGTTCAACATTTACTCTTTTTAGAAATGTATGCATTTGTTGACATGGTGTGTATCATGAGATGTTCATATTTTCATTTTCTGAGTTATCTGCCGTCTATTAGCTGCACAGCAATATCTACAAATAATACAGTCAACTAATTACTTACAAATGAGAACACATTTCCTCTGTGAACAAAGTAAATGAGTCAAGAAGCTAATATTGCCCCTGTAAACAGAAATAATTCCCATTTGCATAGCAGTCTCTGACATCAGCTTATTCAGATTTATGACCACTCTTTAATGCAAAATTCCTTCAACTGAGAATTGTTTGAAGGTTTTTATTTTATTTGTTTTGCAAGTCCTGCACGTTTCCTATCCCCTGCAAAACTTGGTTGTGGGACTTTGGCATGAAATGGACTTCAAATCTTGGCTTTAGACCAGGTAACCTACAACCCTTTGTTTCGTCTTTTTGGACATCGTTAGTGGATTTGTGGATTAGTGTGCAGTTAAAAGTTCCACTTTAGGTTCAACTTTAGGCTGTCGGCCTCACATTATCTCCAAGCACTCTTTGATATAATGCAGGATTCAGAGCTGAATCAATGGGTGTAAGCTACCCAGTCTCTAACATTTCCACCCCCATGCCTCCTAGTTGATATGAGGTTCTTCCTCTGGAAAACTGTCTATGATTACTGTGGTCAGCTGTAACCTGATTTTTACCTATACACTGATCAGGCATTACATTATGACCACCTGCCTAATATTGTGTTGGTCCCCTTATGTGGTCAAAAATGCTTTGAACCATTGGGAATGGACAAGAGGACCTCTCAGGGTGTCCTATGGGGTCTGGAACCAGGACGTTGGCAGTGGATCCTTTGGGTACTCTGGCTTGTGCAGTGGGGTCTCTGTCAATCACACTTGTTCCACTGCATCCTGTTGATGCTTGATCACAATGGGGTGGAGGAAGTTTTGAGGTCAGATCACCATGTTGTGCCATTGTCATGTTCCTCAACATATTCCTGATGTTTTTTTCCATGTAGTGGGGTGCATTTTCCTGCGTTGGTAGGCCAGTGACATTTGGGATTTCCAGGGAGTGTGCTTGTTGTGGAACAATGTTTATTTGGGTGTGTAAGTCTCATCAACATGGATGGCAAAATCCAAGGTTTTCCAGTAGAACACTACATAGTACCAATATGATCAATGTTATTCACCTGTGAGTGGTCATAATGTTGTGGCTGATTGGTGTTTATATAGCTTTTGTTTGAGCGTATTGGCTTGAAAGGGAAGTGTTTGCTTGTACAACATTTTGCACTGTACATTAAGAAACGAAACACTTCCTTACTTAATCCTTATTCATTTTTTCACATGTGTAGCTTCTGTGTGTATTACTGATCAAGTAGATTCCTTAAAAGTACAATCTAAAGTAGAAATGGGAAAGAATTAATATATTTATTCAGTTTGTTTACACGTCATGACAAAAAATGCACCATTGAATTGATGCCATGAAGTTTAATGCAAGGATACCATTTAAAGTGCAAATTAATCAGATATTTTAACCATTGGTATCTACACCTCTTTCAAAAGCCTTAAAATGCTGTATTAGTTCTGTTTCCCCCGCTTTATTTTCTCTGGATATTATCCTGGTTAAGTTGCTAAAAGTGGATTTGACTTGTTCGCCGCTGCCCAGCTGATGGACAGGCCAACCACAACCCAATTCACCGCATTTTCCTGCACATCAACTTTACATTTTTCATCTCCCATATGCCTGCCCTGACCGTGAGTTGCTCCTTTTTTGTTCTGGTTTTATCCTCCCTCTCCTCCATCCTGCCACTTTTATCATCCTTGGCCAGTCAGTGGGGATCAGAGTATTGAGGCTGACATTTACTGTGGAGTTGGGAATAAAGGGAAGGAGGCAGCTTGTACAGGAAGAGATTTTCTTACAGACCCGTTGAACGCTTTTCTGTCTATTGTGTATGTTTATGTCTGACTGTGTCGGACATAAACATGGTCAGGTATTTACAGTGCATTCGTGCTTTTTTCTTTTTAAAGCTCAAATCTCCCCTGGCCTGTATTAGGTGACATAACTTTTATGAGCATCTGTCGGTCAAGTGGTATGGCATGTGTGACTCTACATGGTCTGTGTGTGTGTGAGACGTATTGTGTGTTGTGTATTGAGCTGCCATAGTAGGTCCATTGGTATTCAGTGTGGGTCTCTCGCTCTGTGCTGCAGTCATCTCTGCAGTCTGGAAGACACAGCATAACACACACTTCTATTCAGTTCTCCTACTTTCTCTGGCCTTTTTTGATCCATCTCTTGATCGTTCTTTTTTTTTTCTGTCTATCTATCTATCTATCTATCTATCTATCTATCTATCTATCTATCTATCTATCTATCTGTCTGTCTGTCTGTCTGTCTGTCTGTTGTTAACTGTGTTTCCAGTGTCTGCATGCACATGAGAGCAATCACTACTTTTTTTTCAAGCAGCCCACACACTCTTTCTCCTGCACAACACACCGACTTGTGTTTCCTTCACCTTTCCACTCAAGCACAAGGTAATGGCTGGCGGCAGACACGAACATATTTACACATCCCCACACACATTGTCAGAGTGACCTTGATAATGCATTTGCACCACCCACCTGTCATTTTCCCTCCTGAGCATTTTCTGTTTCTAATGCCGGTGATTGGCCTGGTCACAACGCGAACGGGTGGCAGCGCAGTGATGGACGGCTAGGTGATGGTGCTGGAATTTTTAACGAGTGGATATGAATAAAAAAATTTTCGTGAAGTGATAATACAGTGAGAAAGACCCAGAGTGAGTGCAAGGAGAAAGAGGGAGGGAGAGGGAGAAAGAGGTAAACTGATCATCAGTGAACATCTCACAGGGATTGGATCTGTCTCTGTCAATAAACATCTGAAATTACAGCTTTCGTCTCTTGTGTTCGTGCACGTGTTCCGGTGTGCGAGTGTGCGCTTGTGCACTCCTGGAGCGTGTGCTCATGCACGAGTGTGTGTTTGTGAGTGTCATGTGTAAGTATTGAGCAAGTGGCTGGGGGTGTGTTGAATAGTTAATGGTAGCAACAGATCCAGCTAATGGCATGACTAACTAACTGCAGTGGGGCACCAGAGCTCACTGAGTAATTAATGATTAGTCTCAAGGTCACAGATTAGAACTCACTCGTGCTGACTGAGTGTGTTTATTAATTTCACAGGTAATATTTTTTTATAAATAATCATTTCGGCGCTCCTCTTTCCCTGAGAGTCTGCCTCCTTGCTTCACTTTTACGACGCCTCTTATTATTTCCTTTTATTACGCCTTGCATTAAAGGCCCGCTGCACTTCATCTATTAATCTGATTTTTTCACGAGTATCTGTTTGCCTTTATTCCATCTACTGCAGAGTTTTTTTTCTGTCTTTTATAATCAACTAGGCAATTCACTTTAATTCACACCTGTTGTCACTGTAGGAATTAGATGAAAGAGAGACGACAAGAAGAATAAAGGAGGTTTTGTAACTGCATTACTCATTGTCATTGTGTCCCCATTAAACATTCATGCTCCACTTTCCCCAAAACATCAACCACGCGACTAAATGACACATTTGTTAACATGCCTGTCACCGTCACTTGATGAAACATGTCTTGTTTCCAGCTTAACTGGGAAGCCATGTGCATGTGGACGATACGGAGGTGTTTAAATGCACCTTTGATGGAGCTGTGCTGTGCAATGAAAGTAAAGTAGCATGTTTTTCCAACGAGTTATCGATTACAGTTTTCAAGTAATGTGCTTAAAGCTGATCTGCCATTCGTACTTATGGGAATGAAAATGAAATCACCTGTAAGATGATGTCTGCATGCACACAGCCTGACATTGCAATCACTTCTGTCTGGTGAAAAAAAATCCAGAGAGAAGCCATACAGCTCAGAACAGTGTGTGTCCGTGTATGTGTGTGTTTGTGTTTGTTTGCGTGTGAGTTTGTGTGTTTGTGAGCGAGAAAGAGGAACAGCATGCCATTAATCTTTCACACAGAGGATTGGGGAGGCAATCTGTTGGCTATCATAGATGATACATGACCCGCTATAGAATGATTCGCCTGTTGCATACCAACACATACTACCAAACTACACACACGGGCGACACACTCACCCAGACGTGTCACATGAGGAACCAAAGGCGTCACTCCTAAAGATCACCCATGTACAACAAATTGCAGCAGTGAAATACACGTGCATTTGTACACATAGTTGTGCACATGCATGCTCGCACGCTCTCACACATGGTCTCATCTAAATCAAGCACCAGAAGGCAAACATGTTTCTCTGACTTCACTCCAAGGCCAGGCACTGGTTAATACCTCCCCCCCGACTTCTATCTTTTTCATTCACACACTCCCACACACATACAAACAAATCAAGGACTGCACGTTCAGAAATAGACAGGGTGTTAATCATGCTGCCCTCTGCCAATCTATTTCCCTGTCCTCTTTGCGTTAGTTGTCCATCAAGTCCCCAGAGATATGGAACCATGTTAGGTTTTTCTGTCTTAGATTAAAAGCTCCAGTCAGCCACATACAACACAGCATCCAATGGTAATGTCATCTGGTCAGCGGCTTAGTGCAGAAATCTGGGTCTCATACATCTGCTGACCCCTTACGTTTTACAGTAATACATCTATTGTCACATCATTTTGGGGAATACATCTTTATGAACTAATAAATCAAAAAGTGTGAAACTGGGGGGTTATCAAGGTTAATAAGAATTAAACACAATGGAAGTCTGCACAATCAGAGATCTTCGCACATCTCAGTGTCATATCCAGAGCCGGCTGGCCCATTAGGCAATATAGGCAAATGCTAAGGGTGCCGTGGCCTCCAGGGGGACGCCACAGTGGGTGAGGCTGGTTCTCGCCACATCTTACCATGGGCGTCATTCCATTCCAGCTCACCTAGGGCCTCCCAGTTAAGGTCATGGATTTTCTTGAAAACAATCAGGAAAAAACTTCTACCTAAATCATGGAATCTTGCAAAATCCCAAAGCTCTCCAAATACTTTTTGAGTTGTGAATTTTTGAAAATCAGCCCTCAGTGTTGAGGGCAATTGGTAAACAAGCAATTGGTAAGGCTTTAAAGGAGCTTTAAAAGAATTGCTGAAGTGATGAAATTTAACACAGAGGACCGCTTTTCAAAAATTCATAACTCAAAATGTATTTGGGTTTTGCAAGATTCCATGGTTTAGGTAGAAGTTTTTTTTTCAGAAAAATCCATGACCCCATCTGGGAGGCCCGAGGTGAGTTGGCATGGAATGACTCATAGTGTAAATACCATCAGAGGTTTTACAACAATCTGATTTTTAGGTTAAACCTTCAGGATAAGATCTTACAGATGTGTAGTGCTATTTGTTTAAGTCCCGCAGTGCACCAATGGCACATGCACAGTTAATGTGTGGCTCATTTTCAAGGTTGAAGGTTATGTAACACCTCACTGTACAAGTTTGCATGCATTACTCAACTATAATTGGCCACATGATCAAATATTACACTGATTTTATGAATATTTTCATCATGTTGAGGATATTATGAGCCAAACAGCCGCTAAGTTGTATTAAATGAAACCATGGATGTGGTAGGTTTTAATTATTGTGTCATTAAGCAATGCAAGCAAATTAACATAAGTAGATGGTGTTTTAAATGACTCCATTTACTTACTTGTGCCAAGCAAATGGAGCCGCGTTCGAAGGCGTCTATTCTGAGCAAAAGTTGCAGTGCAGACGGAGGTCAAGCTCATCTAACAAATGTAGCGGAGCAAGCTTTCATTTCCTGCAGGCATTGTGGATGCAGCACAAGCTGTCCAAGTTCAACAGGCGACGTTTGTAATGTTTCTTTGCAAATGCATCACAAATGAAGAATTCATCAGACGAGTGAGAGATAACGGAGAGGGTGTGATGCTGCCTTTTCATCTTTATGAGTTAATGTTAGCGAGGCAAAGAAAATAATTTATTCTCTGTGACACTCTCAGCTACCTAGCAGCAGAATTTCTTCTTGCATGTTGCTCAATGCATGAGTTAAAATCAGTCAATATCACCTTACATGTCAATACAGCTTTGATCTTTCTGTTAGTTTTTATTTTTATGAGCTCCCTCATGTGACATAAGCATTTAGAATGATTGAAAGATTGTACATGACTGAAAACTGCAAATATTCTTGAAGAAAAAATGGGGAAATGTAGTTTTGGTGTGCTCTGACAGTGTTACACCTTTTGCTGTGTTTTGTAAAAAACATTTAAATCAAATTAGACCTCACTGAAATTGGATTTCGTTTACAGTTTACATGTATTCATTGCAGAAGAAGTTACCTTCAAATAAGTGTTAACCCAGTCTGTTGCAAAATAAAAGTATTACATTAAAGCCAAAGGCACAATCCACACATATGCAGAACAATAAGCTCAAGTATTAAACTAAGAATTAGACCCTGCTGTCACTCCGAGACTCACTGAGTAACTCTACTCTCTGATTTAACTTTTGTTTTTGCTCCACTGAAGTTGACAAGATCCATGTTCTTTTACTGTACATTCATTTTGTGAGCATGTCAACTGTGCTGTGATACATTTTAGGCAACTGAGCAAGTTTAATGTAATCTTGTCTCTGTCCTAAATAAATTACTTATAAAAATGCATGGAATGCATTCAGCTGCTGCAGGTAAATTTATGGACCTGAGAAATTCATCCGTCAAGGAATACAGCTGGAAAGGTAGCCTGGTGTTGATGAAAACAGCATTTGCTCAGACAATTGCAATGCAGAAAAATACAACAGATTGTGTAAATGTGCTTTAAAGACAGGTTTCATTCAGGAGTCTGACCTCAGAATAGTTGTAAAAATGAGAAACTAGGTTCCTTCCTTTATGCTGAGGGATTGTGTAACAGATGAGAATAATGTGTTTTGGGTTATGCAAACATTTGTGTGTTCTGAGGTTTACTTTTACTGTCTGTTTTTCTGTTCTGACACACACAAAAAAGAACTACTTGTAGTTTTGTGTTCTTGTATCCATCCGCAGTGGAGATCTGACTCCATTCTGCCAACCCAAAACTAGGGCCTTGGAATATGTTAATCTTCACTTATGAACAGTTGGTTAATTCAAAAATGTTGTGGGCTTTCCCACTACAGAGTTTTTCCTCTTACAGCATCAGTCCAACTGCTGATTAAAAACTGTGTGTTCACCCTTGATGTATTTCCTTCGGCTGCCTCAGTTTTTTTCTACATAATGACACATGCATTTTAGATATTAGTAATTGTAACATCACTTACTTTTAACCCAGCATATTTAGCATTCTTAAGCAAACCTTAGATACATGTTTCATAGGACATTAGATTAGACAGTTTCACATAATTATAAAGATGTTTTAAACATTTGAAACATGTTCATTAATGCGTATTCTCTCAGCAGCTATAGCGTCTATGCAGATATGTTTTATATTATTAGAACTCTGTTTTACTATATTCAATACTTGCTCCCACATTAATTATCTGCTCATACACTAGCCCACAGGAGGAGCTGTCAAATACATTAATAAACACTGCATGAATCTACATTCTCCATGTATTTCATTTAAATGTTTATGTAATGCTTACGAATACAAAACAGCAAGATGTTAAAGTCAAGTTTTACCAAAACTCTCTCGTCATTGGTCTTGTCTGAAGTGCCAGAAATAGAGTTGGTCCCCAGGCAGCACATTGTGGCTGCCAAATGCTCCCAGTATTTGGAATGGGTCAGTTACAGAGGACAAATTTTGCTTCGATGATCAATAAAGTGTAACTTAAACTTCAGCGGATTCCTCACATGTTCAGTCACTTAAAGTGACAATCCTGAACACACAGATCAATGCAAGTTCCTGCTCTTAAGCCCAAAAGGTTCAGGTTAAGAAAGCTGTATATTCTTGCTGCATTTTGGTAATAATATTATTGTAATATATCCACCGATCAGCCAAAACATTCTGACCACTGACAGGTGAAGTGAATAACATTGATCATGTTGCTGTTATGTGGTGTTCTGATGGAAACCCTGGATTTTAACATCCATGTTGATGAGACTTAGACACCCAAATAAACATTGTCCCACAACAAGCACACTCCCTCATGCAAATGGAAATCCCAAATGTCTCTGGCCTACCCCTGCAGGAAAATGCACCCCAACACATGGAAAAAACATCAAACAACATCAGGAACATGTTGAGGAACATGACAATGGCCCAAAATGCTGATACACTTCCTAAATCTTATTCTGATCAAGCATCAACAGGATGCAGTAGAACAAGTCTGATTGACAGAGGCTCCACTGCACAAGCCAGAGTACCCAAAGGATCCACTGCCAATGTTCTGGTTCCAGACCCCATAGGACACCCTGAGAGGTCCTCTTGTCCATTTCCAATGGTTCAGAGCATTTTCTAGCACATAAGGGGGACCAACACAATATCATAATGTTATGCCTGATCAGTGTATGTAACACAGTGTTCACAGTGGAGAAGTGTATTGCTCTTTCCTTCATTTCTCTCTTTCTGCACTCTTGTCCTCCTCTCTTGCCTTGGTGTGCCTTTATTCTCTCTTCTTTTGCTGTGTGGATGCTCATTCACATCACAGACTCACTCCATCTGGCCAGATTAAAATGCTGTCACAGCTCGTTTACCAGCTAACCAATCAGATCACATGTCCCGTTTGGCCTCTGCAGGAGACCCTGTAGAACATATGAAAATGAGTTTCTAAATATGCCATCCGTATTCCTTCCTCCTTTTTCTAATTCCCGTCACCTGCTCTGACCCTGTTGTCTGAGCTTAGGGGACAAACAATCAGCAGTGATATTATTGCTTGATATTATATTATGAGATTATGAGTCTCTCTTTGCCATTGTGCATATCTGTCTCTGTCAATTCATCTGAAAGTTTCACTCAACTGGGAATTAAAACTTTCTGTTGTCTCCTAATAAGTGTAAAAACAAAACCTAACAACTCTTTCTCAGGGGAATCTATCACAGTGTACGCCAGGTTCATTAATTCAGGCAAACAGATCAATGTCTCAAGGACAACGCTATCAATTCATATTTGTGTGTGTGTGTGTGTGTGTGTGTGTGTGTAGGTGTGTTTGTGTGAGTGTGTGGGTTTTGGTGTGTGGGAGGATTAAGAGGTGTTCTGGGTTGTGAACAGCAGCAGAATGCGGAGTTGCTCCAAAAGGTGACAATTTATGCCGAGTCAGGCGTCAATGCACCTCGCAGCTCTCTCACTCCTGTTTTCTCTCTTCACCTTCCTCTCCTTAATACCAGGCCCTTCCTAAAAATAACTTGGAGTGGTGGTATCACTAAACAGTTGCCCGTCCAGGAAATATTAGGCCACATTTTCTGATTGCATTTCAGAGGATATGATTATCACCCAAATTTAGTTCAAGTGGCTGCAATCAATGTTGTTACAATAACAATGGATTGAATGCTTACACGTAAAAAAAAAAAAAAAAAAGCTTCTTGTGGAGCCCACATTGCACTTTACTTCATTTGTTCATGTGTTTTAGCTCATTGTTTTTGTTTTTTGGCTCACAACTTTACTGCTTTTGGTTCATTCTTGGCGTTGTTTTCCAGTGGCAGCTGAAGCATAACTGATACAGGTACACTACCTGTTTAGCACCGAACAACAGAGGGTGACAGTTAGTGACCAGCCAGGGAGCAAGTGAAACAGTTAACAGTCCAGATATCTGATAGAAAAATTGTGAAGACCGAAATCAGAGTTAAAAGGGAGTGAATATACTTACAGGCTACTTGCACTACAGGTTGCTGACCCCAGGGAATTCCTCAAATGTGGGAGTTCTACACTTTTTTTTGACATTTTCTAGCTCTGGGTTACAGAAGGTTGAAGGTTCAAGCCCCAGCTCTGGCAACCTGTCACTGTTAAGCCCTTGAGCTTGGCCCTTAACCCTGTCTACTCCAGGGCCACTTTATCATGGCCGATCGTGCACTGCAAAAAAAAAAACATTTCACAGAGCTATAATTTATTGTCACAAATACAGGCTTCTTCTTCATACACTGATCAGGCATAACATTATGACCACCTGCCTAATATTGTGTTGGTCCCCTTTATGTGGTCAACAATGCTCTGTGCCATTGGGAATAGACCTCTCAGGGTGTCCTATGGGGTCTGGAACCAGGACGTTGGCACTGGATCCTTTGGGTACTCTGGCTTGTGCAGTGGGGCCTCTGTCAATCAAACTTACTCCACTGCATCCTGTTGATGCTTGATCAGAATGGGGTGTAGGAAGTTTGGAGGTCAAATCAACATGTTGGGCCATTGTCATGTTCCTCAACATGTTCCTGATTGATGTTTTTTCCATGTTTGGGGTACATTTTCCTGTGGGGGTAGACCAGTGATGTTTGGGTTTATCGTTTGCATGAGGGAGTGTGCTGGTTGTGGGACAATGTTTATTTGGGTGTCTAAGTCTCATCAACACAGATGTCAAAATCCAGGGTTTTCCAGCAGAACACCACATAGTACCAATATGATCAATGTTATTCACTTCCCCTGTCAGTGATTTTAATGTTGGGACTGATCAGTGTATATTGGACTTATATTCATACATTCAATTGGCCAGAAATACGCTCCAAATGAATCTATATGAGTCCACATCTGCTGGATGTGTAAAAAAAAATATACAAACTATGCAAATAAATGAAACAAGCCAAGTTTCCAATCAGAAATTGCTGTCACTTGATGGTTTTGAAAACTTTTCTGTGACTGGAACTTACGTCTGTCAAAGTAAAACATGTTTTTTGAGAAACACAAAGAACATAGAAGTGCTAATATTTACCACAAATGTTCCCCTTGCAATATACTTTTTTTTTTGCCTTTGTGGCGTGAAAGAGGAGGTATTTTCCTTTTCATTCTCCTTGAATGTGATGGCTCTTTTACAATTTATACATTAAAGGAAAACCCTCTTCACTTTCTTTGACACTCTTCCGAAAGCAGAGATGTTTTATGTTACCACTCCTGCCCGTTAGAATTTCAAGGTCTTTTACCAACTGTCACACTTAAAAGGCAACTTAACATTTCGGTTGCCTCCCCCTACCTTCCTCTTTTGTTCTCTAATATGCTCGCTTGCTCTCTCCCCCTTTTACTCAGTTCATGCAAAAGAAAAAAACAAAAAAAACAAAATGGATTGCCACTTACATTGATGCTGCTGCTCACAATTGGCACTGTAGATAAAGAGAGTAAACATGGAGAAAAGGGAACGAGAGAATGAGGTTGAGAGAGAAGAGAGACAGAGGAGCTCCCAGATTGCAATCTGTTTCATGTAGCCTGTTATTGTTAGTGCTGAATTGGTTTTGGGGTTGAAAGACAATTACTTTGGCAGTACTGTCAGTTTTACAGTCATGTACACAGTGGAATAGAAAACGCTTTGTGAAACTACAGTGTTTTGTGTTGCATATCTTTGACCTGGGTGCTAACTGTAATTATGTACCCTTTGGTTTTGTCTTTCTGTCTTTCCCTTATGTCATTCTCATCCCTTTAACATTCATCCTCATGCTCCCTTCACCTCCTCGTCCCGCTGCTAATTTCTCCCTGTAATCTCTTTCTGTCGTCTCCTTAATCTTGCCAACTCCTCCCGCTTTGCTCAAATCTCTTCCTTCTTAATCTTCCTCATCGTTCCACCTTTTACTCCTCACCCCCCCTCTGCCTCACCCCCCTTCCCTCTCTCTTCTCTGTAGGTCCCTATCTGGACGTATTGTTGGAGGCGTGTGGTGGTTCTTCACTCTTATCATCATCTCCTCTTACACGGCCAACCTGGCTGCTTTCCTCACCGTGGAGAGGATGGTTTCGCCTATAGAGAGTGCAGAGGACTTGGCCAAACAAACAGAGATAGCCTACGGGACACTGGACTCAGGCTCTACGAAGGAGTTCTTCAGGGTATGGACTCATTTGCTTCTTTCCTTAAGATGTATCAGGCCTTTATTACATTAAGAAAGTTAATTTGGAACTGAGCCCAAATCTCCAATGACACTGAGGACATCTATTTTGCTCCTGTTATTGCTACTGAAACTCAAACAGCTGTGTTCAAACATAACACAGCTTTATTTCAAAGTCTAGTCAAAATGTCAAGGTTTCAAGGATGCCATACTAATGATAATTTGCAAGGAGTTTAACAGAATAGATTACATTTAGATTGCTAATGACAATAGCCAGAAAAGTTTTCAGGGTGCACTGTGGAGTTGTGGCCACTAGTAGTCCAGCAGGAAATGTTTTGGGACGCCATTTTGTTAATCCAGTAAAAGGAAGCAAAAATCTCAAATGTTGTGTCATTTATTGAAGCTAGACAAAAACTAAGCAGCAGAATTCTGCTCTGACTGTAGGTGGGACAAGGACGAGTAACTAATGACGCTGTAAACCCATAGTGGGAGGACTGGGATAAGTGGATCACTTGTTTTCCTGAATTGGCTTAAATTTTGAAGGTGATGCTAAGCTAAAATGTCTGGCCTTCACTTCTCAGGTAGTTTCTTTAAAAAAAAAATAATGGCTTCGTCAAAGTTCACAGCAAGATTTTTGAAGGACTGCAGAGAATATCAAGAAAAAGTAGTTCATTTCAGTTTTATTCATAGAGCATCAATTCACAACATAAGTCATCTCGAGGAACTTTACGTAGTCATGTGAAGAGCTTACAGTGTTATATTAGAAGTCAGCAAACATTCCTTTTGAGTCAGAAAAAAATCCCTTTAACAGGAAGAAACCTCCGGCAGAACCAGGTTTAGGGAGGGCAGACATCTACCTCGACCAGTTGGGGTGAGGGTAAAGGGGAGAAAAGAGGTAATAAGAGAACATAAGAGAACAATAAACTCTGGGGAGGTTAGGGAGGCCATTAGCTGTAGATCAGAAAGGCCTGAGATACCTGCAGAAAGGGCAAAACTAAAGAGAAGACACAAAATACGTGACAAGCAATGGTGATATATAAATGTATATATATCATTTATATACATATATATATAAATGTATATCACCATTGCTTGTCACTGGTGATATACATTGATATATAAATGTATGATAAAGTCTGATAGAGAGTGGGTCATGAGAAATCCACTAGCAGTCTAGGCCTTTAGAAGCAGAACTGAAGGATGTCTCAAGATCCCCTGAGTCAGGCCTAACTTTTTAACTTTACCAAAAAGGAAAGTCTAATCACCAAGTAGAGACCGTGTCTGTCCCCTGAACCCAAACTGGGAGTTGGTTCCACAGGAAAAGAGCCTTATAGCTGAACAATCTGCCTCTGATTCAATTTGTAGAAACCCTAGAACCACAAGTAAGGCTGCACTCTGAGAGCAAAGTGCTCTATTGGGACAATGTGGTACAATGAGGTCTTTAGGATATAATAGAGCTTGGTCATTAAGGGCAAGGATTTTACATTGTATTCTGGATTTTTCTGGACGCTGTACTGTACACTCCAGGTTATGATTGCAGTATGACAATGTTTGTTTACCTAGGTCCCTTTATCATGTCAAATAAACCAATAAATTGCTAAAAATTGTAATAGTACAAGCGGTAAAGTAGAGTTGGACTGGAAAGACAGAAGAGGAGAAGAGGGCTATGACAGAATATACTACAGGGAGCTATTAAAATAAAATAGCGAGGAGGAAAAAATAGAAGAGAGGAGACCTGAAGTGGCCTCACCCTTTGACCCTCTCACCCATGTGGGTTGCGATTATACAAATACTCCTAAAAGTAGAAACACACACATAATGCAGATGAAGACCAAATTTAGCTGCAGCAATTGGCAAAAAAAACTTGTGTCATCATATGTGCAAAAAAGGAATCTGCCCTTGCCACATCGTCATGCTCCACTGAAAGATTCTGTCTGCGTGCTTGTCCCTGTTGTGTGGATATACATATACCAATTCATATACCAGAAACGCTCTGCCCGGATGTGTGCGCTGGTACTTGTATTTGGGGACGCGGAGGAGGCAGCGGAGGGAGGGGGAGGTTGTGGCAGACAGTTTGTGCTTCTCTGAGTGGCTCTGGCATCATCAACATAATGAGCGGGCTGAAATCTGTGGAGGGTGAAAAAGCAATTTACTCTCCCACAGCTGAGGGGGATTCGCCACCACCATTAATTATCTTTGTGCGTGTGTGTGTTTGTGTGCATTTTGTGCGTATGTAGGCATGCACGTATGCACATTCAGCAACCTATGTGCACGCTTTACATTGTAACACGTAAATTTGAGTGAAGTTTCCATCCGGAAGCACACGCGTGTTGTCTGCGTATGTTTAAAAACGTGTCCACATTGTGGTTGCCTGAAGGTGACTCGCAGCATCAATTTCCTCCTTCACAGACACACTCATTGTTGAAGAATCTGAAAAGAGTCACGCCGTATTGTCACACATCCATCCCTTCAAGGGTAGACGCCGCTTTGTACATTTACGTCCGCAGACATCATCAACGTTACTGTCTCAAAGTGATGGATGGATGGAGGAGATGGTGAGAGTCTATGATAGACTTTGGCAGACAGAGTAAGAAAATAGGAAGAAAGAAGGGAGAGAGAGAGGAGAGAGGGGAGGGGCCCGCTGGTCCTCTTGGATGTGAGTGACATTATTATGGCATAGGTGTCCGTCACGCACCGGCAACACACTCACACAGACACACACACCATCCCCCGGGTGCTGGTTTCAGTGGCCGGGGCCCGGGCTTGTTGCTTGCAGAGCGACAGAATAACACTTTATCACCGGGAGAGAAAGGGAAGAAAGAAAGAGGATGCTCATGGAGGATGACAGTTTGACTCCTCTGCTTGTTATTTTCACTCTTGAGTACACACAGTTCAAACACACACAAAAACAAATCAGTCCTCACATACGCATGGTAAATGCACAATACAGTGCAATGTATTGTATCATGCCAAACAGATGTCCTCGGAAAAAAGCTCCCCTGAATTTGTAACTGCACAGCTGATTAGTATGCCACTATTCCGGTCTTAAACTCATTTAAAGTAAGATTGATGCTTGACTTGTCAAGGGAGACATAGTGTTACATTTTAAATGTGGTTATAAATGTCATTATATGCCAGAGGATCAAAATGGAAGATGGAAGACACAGCCCTCCATCAGCGGTGCAATTTTATTCAGGGACCTTAAGAGTGAAAATCAGCCACAGCAGTTTCCTCTGCATCTTAAGAAACTGTAGTCAATGAAATGCAGTGAAAACATATTTCACAATGTTCCAATACAGTTTGTTTTGTGTATGTCCAATCTCAGTGCTGTGCGATAGCTTTCCTTTTGCATTTTCTCATTTGTGAATTGCAGATTTCTCCTTTTTGTCTCAGTAAAGACCATATGTTGATTTGAATAATCAAATCTGTTGCTAGACAAGCTGCTAATGCTGTGGGCATCAGTGAGGTGTTAATGGCCAACCAGACACAGACACACAGAATGGATGTGTTCACAGTAACATGCTGTTTGCAAAGGAAAGAAAGGCCTGGATGCATTGTTCTGGATTTTTCATATTGCCCACAAATAATTTGGCTCTCAGTCACAAACCAGTTCATTCCTAGTCATTCCTTGAACATAAATCCTTTTAAACTGGTAACAGATATATAATTTCCAAGAAAATAGTTAATTTGTTGGGGATTTATTTCGTTTTTTATTTAGTTGTTTGACATTTACAGTAGCAAGGTGGTGCATGTAGGATTGACACAACATAACCAGAGCAACAGTGCACTTCGCTGATCTTAATAGTTTTTGGACAACAGTGAAGAATAAGCTACTTTTTCTTGTTGACAGTACCACATAGTGTGATTGATTCGTTGTTTGTTTGTTTGGATTTTTTCACGGGATTGCTCGACAGTGGGAATGTAGAATCTCCAAAAAAGGTTATCTTTTTGAGGGATAGACTCAGAATCAGTTGAACAAATGAAAGTGCAAAAAGCCAAAATATACACAGTGAAGAGCTACAGTGACAGTTTTTTTTTTTTTTGTCAAATTGGCTGAATCCTGCTTCATGGGGTTACTTGAATACAAATTGCTGCTACCGGGGTTAAGTCAAACTGAACAAAAAGTTAAGATAGAGACCACACCAATCCAAACTCTTTTTCTAATCTACATCTGTCAAATGTAGAAGTGACATGACTGTCCTACTCTCTTAACTTGTCTCTTGCTTGACCGCCAAAACTACAATCCACAGGGAAATCTGTCCTTGTAGTGACCAAAATGATGCCCATCCACTGCCAACTAACCTTCGCTCTCTACTCTTACCCCTCCATCATCGCAGAGGTCCAAAATAGCCGTATACGAGAAGATGTGGTCTTATATGAAGTCTGCTGAGCCGACCGTCTTCACCAAAACCACGGCAGAAGGCGTGGCAAGGGTCCGAAAGTCCAAGGGGAAGTACGCCTTCCTCCTGGAGTCCACCATGAACGAATACACGGAGCAGCGGAAGCCCTGCGACACCATGAAAGTCGGGGGGAACCTGGACTCCAAAGGATATGGCATTGCTACACCGAAAGGCTCACAGTTAAGGTGGGTGGAATAGTGTAACAATAGGAAACAGTAACACGGCTGATACTGTACTATTGCTGCGATATTCCACCTACCCTGCTGTGCCTTTTATACCACTTCTAGATCAAACTGTCACTGCTGTCAGGGGAAAATTCCTCAACCAAAACCACAGAATTGACTATTAATTGACCATTTTTGGATTTTTTCTGACAAGTATTAGTCATAAATTAACTGCAAATATGATTGATGGATTATTATTCATTAGGTAAACTACAAAAGCAAAGAAGCAGTTGTGTGTTTTCACCCAGCAGCAGCGACGTAGATATGTGTCTTGAATGTGTTTCATCGCACACAGTTTCTTGATTTCTTTTTCTTGCTTTCTTTTTTGTGTTGTGTGTAATTCTGTCCGGTTGTCATTGCTGTACTTTTCCTTACTCTCTCTTTCTGTTCATTTAGAGCATGTTGCCTCCATTTCTTGTTGTCTCATCTCACTGTCATCCATAAGTTCCTTTACGCTTGTACGTATCCTTCCTTTTGTTCTTGTTGTTGCTCCAATCACTCTTTCTCTCCACAGGGCCACCTTCCAGGTAACTCTGTCCATTTGTCCGCTGTCTCATCTCTTTGTTCCTTCATGATGATGATAATTATGATGATGATGGTGATAAAGATTATAGGAGAGGTTTATTAACTGAACATGACCATGAGGAGGGGCAGAATCTCAGACTGCTGCCGCTGCGTCCAGAGCCACAGGGGGGAATTTATAGATGAGCAGGAAGCAAAAAGTGAGGAAAAAAGGGAGCAGAGGGGCCTGACCGATGGGGGGAATAGAAAGTAAACATAATGTAGGATCCCACATAAAAATACAACGTCACAAATGAACATAAACACAGTATTTCAAATCTTGAACCAGTTAAATTGGTAGGAAATTGAATAATGGCAAATTAAAGTCCAAATAATAGAATGCAGATTTTAAAGATGCCCAACTCTGTGCTGAATAAAGAGAGCAGAGGATGGAGAAAACGAATGAAAAAGTGGTGGAATATACACCCTAAAGTTGGTTGTTTTGTTTTGTTTTTCCTCTCAGCAGACACTTGTTTCTCTGCCTTGTTAACTTCAGCTTACAATCACAGTCCCAATAGGTTTCATTGAGGCACGCTAGCAAAGCAAGTAATTCATTTTTCAGGTGGCTGTGACAGCAGCACGGAGACTTTGTCTTCATGATGTGACAAGTGCCTACTGAGGGAAAATAATTGACTAAATTCAGCAAAGCTGGACCACTCGCTCTTTCTTCTCTCCCTCCGTCTCTCTGTCAGCGTTACAGATTTGCTGCGTGAGAGGCAAAACGCAAACAAAACATCAGCCTCACATCCTATCCTGTAACTTTCCCCTGTGTGTGGTGCAAAGTTCCTGAAGACCCCCGTCACCCTGTACTTTATCCACAAGAGAAAAGGTTTTTCCGTTTATGGGGGAAAAGTGACAGACAGCAGGTGGATAGGATCCTTTGAAAAAGCCCACCCGAAACATATTCTGGGACTATCCACGGTTGTCTCTGGCTTCTCTCAATCGGCGGAAACACCGTGTTTCAGATGCACACGTGTGGCTGCGAGCGTGCACGTCAGGTGAGCCTGCCTCTCCTCCTGGTGCACTAATCACAGCTAATTTGACTTGATGATGTTGATGAGTAGCACGAATACACTGATGATTAAAATGATTGATAGTATTGTGTGTTTCCTGAAGTACAGCTATGTTTGATATGATTGTTGATATGTGACTGTTCTTCTCATGATTCTCAGATATGTTTGAACTGTTTTCATCCATTTTACCTCTTATGTTGATGAGATCAGCCATGGCCTGTAGATGAGATCACCCCAGAGAACGCTGTCTCTCTCTGGATCTCTTGATTTAAACCATTCAGAAAATGATTATAGGGATTTTAACCTCCTGAACCCCAAGCAACTCCTGCTCCTGTCATATTTTTAGTCACTTTGGGCTTGTTTTCGTGTATGGAAACAGCACAACCGATGGATAGAAGAGCCCAAAAATGTCTTCTGCGCAATATCAGAAAGTTAAAATTCTATAAATAGTTGGGGAAAAAAACGTGAAAGCTTAATAATAATAATTTAAAAAAAAAAATGAATTCACCATCTACATTTTTCCAAGTTCCCAGAGGTATTACCAAAACTAAAATAAATAAATAGAAAAGTTTACATACTATAAAGGTTTTACTATTTGCATTTTTAATTTGTTTTCTTATTTGTCTCCTCTCTGTTCTGTGGGAACACAGCCTGCAGTTCAGCCAAAAAGTCATTACATTTTTTGTCACATGATCATTGAATTCAGCTGAGTCAAACAACCCTTTACTATTGAGGTAGGTTTACTGTCTGAGGATTGCAGATTTTTTTTTTCTTTTAACAGAATGTGGTTACGGCAAGGGTTTATTTTTGGCAATTTTTAAATTAAACATGTAGAATGAGATGTAGAATGTTGATTTTTGATTAACTCTTTTTCTTTTTTCCTTAGTTTTGGTTCAGTTTCTCAGTGGAACAGCACATCAGAGCTGAGAAGCTGAAGGACTGTCAGGAAGTTTAAAACATGATAGTTCCTTCTGTTTTTACAGTTTCTTGCTCTGGTAAATGATGTAATTTTGGCCATTTAAAAAAAATAAATAAATAAAAATAAAAGGAGACATGCCTCTCAAAACCTGCCAGAAGGTTTTGGGGTCCAGAGAGCTAAACAGTAAACAGAAAGTCCTGTCTTTCTAAAAAAAAAAAAATGCTTTTGTTGATTTTGTTAATCGCACCCGCTATTTCACTTTCCTGCACAGTGTTGAAATGACAACCACTCAGTCGCCAGGCAGCTCTTACCTGCAGTTTAACATCAGTCTCAGAGATGAGATAAGACTTCCAGATGGGCAGGTGCACGGACAAAAGGGGCGGACTAGCAAACAAGTAGGCAGCGACTGTGGTGACCTTTATGTAGAGATTAGCCCAGCTGATTACAGCACCTCGCAAACAAAAGCACGGTCAGCAGAGGATGGGAGCAGGAGAAAAAAGCATGACAGGACAGTCTTTTATGGGCAGCTGTAAAAAAAACAGATGTATCGAAGAAACAGAGGTAGGACAGGATTACTTTCTGAGAGGCATGCAGGGAATAAATTAGCTGAATCAGCTCCTGCTGTGTTTAGTAAGACATTCTTCTAGACAATAACAGCGAGTGTACAGGCAACGTACAGCTCTAGAAACTACTCATTTACATTTTGCAAGTGGATTGCAAATGCTGGCAAGTTGGATTTAATAACATACAAAATGATTAAAACCATGCCGGATATACAGAGCTTAGCTGAATACATTTACACACGGCATGAATGCCGAGTATTTAGCCCTGTGTCCCTGAATTTTGTTTGGAGGTCAGACCCTTCAACAGCGTAAGCAGCAGGGCTGTAGGAAACCGGCGCCACACAAACACACAAACACACATCTTGTACAGACTAGTAGGAAGGCAGGGGAGCAGCAGGAGGGGACAAAAGCACCATCAGCCGGCTGCTGAGACCTGGTTAACACACTTTATACCAGCAATCTGACACTCACCGTGGAGCATCCTCTGTTAGTGCAGGAGAGAGACACAGAAAAGGATTATTGCAAAAGCAGAATATATTAAACAAATTTCTTCAAAGTAGGAAGAAAGTCAAAGAGAAATAGTAAGAGATGGCGTTGCCTGGGGTGCATCCGTCCTCTCTAACCCACTTTTGTGCCTTCAACCTCCTCCCACCCTCCTGATTTCTTCTCCCTCTCCTCACCCTTCTACTCCTGGCTGTGGTCCCCCCCCTGTCCATCTTGTCTGTTTGTCCCTCCATCCTCTGCTCTGACCAAACTATCTTATCTGTTCCTCCTTTTTTTGGTTTTGTTTTTGTTTTACTTAAAGAAACGCGGTCAACCTGGCCGTGCTAAAACTCAACGAGCAGGGCCTGTTGGACAAATTGAAAAACAAGTGGTGGTATGACAAAGGAGAATGTGGCAGCGGGGGAGGGGATTCCAAGGTTAGCCCTCTCTGTCTGCCCCCCACCACCACTAGGCGACGGGGGCCGCTCACCAGCCGAGCAGCTCGCGACGGCCCCCGTCCTGGGAGTGTAACGCACGCATCTGCCCCGGCCCGCAGTCAAACAGCACACAGGGAGGGCAATGAGTGAAACCCTGAGATCTCCTGAGACGGCTTGAAAAATAGGCCCCAGTGTTGCACGTGTTGTCAGTGGTGTGTGCCTTTTCATACAAAAGGTTCAGACGCAGTGACAAAGGTTCTCTTGAGCTTGTTGCGACACATAAAGAGACAATTACTTTCTGCTAAAGAAAATCCCTCAAAAAAAATAATGACTTTTTTTTTAAAGAATCAATTGGCTGCACCTCATAGTGACCCACAACCAAATTGCTTGAAAAGATCAATATATCATATAATTTTATATTGAATTATCAGAACAAAACAAAAATGTGTTCGTTTTCATTGTAAAGGAGAAAATACGTCCCCTTTGTGGGTGAGCGCCCGCCAAGATAAATCAAGCACATCTCATAATAATAACCATTTCAGATGTGCTTGGCACCGATCTGGTAATGCCCCCGTGAAAGGACAGGGGTAATGGGGAGAGGTTTAAGTGATGGATAGCTGGGAAAATAAAGAGAACAATTACTGTCAAGACAGGAATATTTGCCCCCTGGTGGCAGCTCTGGGAGAGACGGAGAAGAGCCTCCGATGAGAGTCAAGTAGCAGCAGTGACTCCGAACTGAACTTTAGCTCTCCTCTGACTGAAAATGTGCTGCTTGAGTTTATATCAGATGAGAGGTTCTTAAAAACAGACCCAAGTGAAATTGTAGCTTTCAGATTGCTCAAGGCTCAGGTTGACTTGAGGCAGATGGCAGGATGAATAATTGATAAATGCAGAATACAATTACAGAATAAAGTTTCCAACATCTCCTTTCCTTCCGTCTGATTTCAACAGTCCTATTTGGATTTAGTTTTTGCGTTAAAGCATCTTTGCCTCATGCATTCCTACTTTATCTTCTGGATATTTGAGCAAAGTTGTAATTTGAGTTCTTTTACTCCTTTGAATATTCATAAATGTGGAAGTCAGTCCATCAAGCTAATTATAAAATTTTAACAAGATTAGGCTCTGTAGCCATGAGGCTGTATTTAGGCAAAGTGGTGCTTTGAGCTCAGTGCATGCCAACATGCTGCTGTTTGCCAGGTAATTATTGTTGATTATTGTGGCACGCTTGCATGCTAACATTTTCGGATTAGCACTTAACATAGAGGACGGCTGAGGCTAATGAAAACTTCATTAGTTTTAAAGGTATTTAGTCGCATATGCTTGACTTCCCCAGAGCCCTGTTGTTAGCGTCGCTACAGTATACATCAGAAGTGAATACACCCCTGTGCAATATCACTTAAATTTATACATTTTAATAAAATTGTAACACATCTCTGTAATTGCATTTACTTCTAGGATCAAAATAAAAAACAATTTAGATTTGCTATAATAAAAATAATGCTCTACAGGAGGGACTCAATGAGACAAAAGGCAGTACATCTTTCATTAATGAGTTTCACATATTTTTTTCAGGACTTCATGTGCCCACATTTATTTCTACTGATGGACTCAGTCCTCCTTGGCATGGATTCCAGTGTTGCACAAACTTCTGGAGAGTTGTTCTCATTCTTCAGGCACTGTTTTTTTCAGCAGCTCTTCACTGGAGGAGTTGTGTTGCGCTACCTTTCTCTTTAAAATGCCCCAAAGGTGTTCTGTTAGATGAAAGTCAGGCAACTTACTTGGCCAGGTCATAGCTTTTCCTTCTTTGGAAACTCTTTTGGCAGTGAACTTTTGATTGTTATCATGCTGGAACATTCCTCCTCTGCCAAGCTTCTGCTGACTTTGAGTCAACTTGTCAGCAAATATTTTGGTATATCATTTATGGTACCATCTATAAATGTTGACACCCAAAACCTCTTGCACCCATGCAGCACCATATCATCACACTGTTGGGACTGTGCATTCACTGTGGTGGTCGACAGAAACAGCACGTAGGTCCAAAATCTTCTGATGTTTATGGGTTAGTTCATACAGCTGTGCTAACTTGAAATCACTGTTGTGCTTAGTTTAGTTGCAAAGATCACAGGTTTCCTTCCTTCATTGTCAGAGATTACAGGTGTATTCACTTCGTTTTAGCGTATTTTGTTTTTGATTGATCGTAAGAGTGAATACTGTAAACTGATGATGCAATTTCTCAGAGGTGATACAATTTTGAATCATTTGACATTTGGGTATTATTGCACAGGGACAAACTCACTTGTATTTAAGATCATTAAAATTCATATGTTTCATTCAAAATCAGAACTAGAATCAACGTTATGATGGTGCCAGAAGTAATAACTACCAAAGTAATTTGAATTAATCATGTGAGAGATGTGTCTGTACAAATCTTTGTGCCAATTCATCCAATCAGTGCAGAGATATATTCCTGGATAGGTGAACATTTTGACCTGCTTGTGGTTCCTGCTGAAAATTTAAAGCATTACCAACAACAAGGGATTCGCCCCCTTGGTGACCATGATTTTCTTCATAATGTGTCAAAGCTACTCATGCAAAAGATGGCAAGATATTTCAGTTAAGATCAAAGTAGTCAACCAACCAATTGAGCGTCTTTAAAGTTGCCTTGCAGTGAAAATATTTATTAGGGAAACCAAGTGATTAAAACAAGAGCAAAGAGCCTCTGAGGCGTGTAGAGTTTATCAAATCCTCAACTTCACTCTCCAACCTGTCTGCCTGCTGCTCACTCTCCCAGCCGTTGTACAGAGCTAGCCCGATGCCAATAGTCCTGGCTTAACAGTATTTTCCTCTGGTTCCTTGAAGAATAAGCTGGGGCAGTATGGGTGTGTTACCTAAAGTGACAAAGGTGGGTCCCACTCATATGTCTGTAGCTCGCCGTAGCTCCTCGCTCCCCCCAGCCCCTCCTCAACGAGCATACACACATGTACTCAGTGGGATCCACGCTAGGTCACTTGATCTGAGCAAAAGTTTTCTATGTGACTGAGCTATGCAATGCAAATGTGAAATACCCTAATAACATAAAATAACATGACCTATGATGTTATTTATGTTATTTTTACACGCGAAGAACCCCAGTAAACCTTGCAGTTTTGAAACTGAGCGAAGCAGGCGTCTTAGACAAACTGAAAAACAAATGGTGGTATGACAAGGGAGAGTGTGGACCCAAGGACTCTGGAAGTAAGGTCAGTCTCACGCTGCTGTGGCCCGCAGAACGCTAGCCTGAAATTCTCATCCTGAATACGCTCCAGATTACTGCAACTACTGTTTTAGCACTAGCAATTTAAAACACTTCTTCAATTAGCCGGTCTTGAACCTGCTCCACTTTAGACTTAATGGTCCATTTAGTGATTTCCAACAGTATCTACAGTAATTATTTCTACTTTGTTGGTAATTAAACACTAGAATACATGCAAATTCATCTTCAGTTTCTGTAGCAATCTGTGGCAATCCCATCTGCATAGTATTGAAAATATGTGAATTTTATCATCAATCAATTTTCACTTTCATGTTTTTGTTTCAATCCCATATGCCAGCCAATGTTTGGTAGACCAAAACTCATCCACCAGATAACAATAACACTGTTTCTTGAGTATTACCAATTATAACTTGAGATTTAATCAGGACAAAGCTATTTTTTTTATTTCCATAACTTTGAGTAATTTTTGGTAATGCTTTATTTCACGTGTCTGGAATGTCCTAATTTTGTTGCAAATTTCTGAGAAATAACCCTGTTTGGTGCCAGTTATGTCCTCAGTTAAGTACTTAGGCCTATAAACTGTTAAATGTTTACGAGACAGTGGATAGCATTTCAACTTAGCACGCAAAAATGGTAAATTTGTCAACAGGAGAGCAAAAAAATTAACATGTATCTAGAATAGTGTTTGTTTTTGAATGGTGACTTTTACTTAGAACAGTTCAGCTGCTTATAAGTTAACTAAAATAACTATATCAGAACTTTGCTTCTATTTTTTGTACAATTGGAACCAGATCCCTGTTATTTTCACACTTGACATAAAGCATTACTATAGTATACTATAGTATACTTGACATGTTAGAGCTAATTTACACTGCCTTTCTCCCCAGTTAAAAACATTCAACATATATATATAAAAGAAGTTGGTTGGCAGGAATATTTTTAGGATTTTTACAATATTCAACATGGAAGTTGCCCTAAATTTTTAAAATACAGGCTACTGGAGACTTTACATTTGATTAAAAGTAAACAAAATGTCATAACCGCTCAGATTAAAACCTGCTCTGCAGATTATTTATAAGTACTTTAAACTTTTGCTACACTTACTTGAAGTCTTTAACACTTGTAGAGACGTAGAATGTTCTGTAGTTGTGCTGATTGTTACAGATGTGTAGTATATGTGTGTAGTAACTGTTGTTGTGGCAGTAGTGGTAACTGTAGTTAGTTTTTAGGAGTTTTAGCAGCTTGTAGAAATAGAATGCAAAACTGTAATAACTGATGATATTAGCATAGTTTCTGTAGCATAGAATAGCATAATTGTAACCATCTGAACAGAATTTGTGTCTTAATATTTTACTGTCAATCTCCATTTCTTTGTGTCTAACGCACTGTTTTCCATTCTCTGTCTGCTTTTTCCCCACATTTCTCCCCCATACTCTGACCATTCTCCTTGTCTGTCTCCACCTCTTTCCATCTTGTATCCTACTTGTCTCTCCCTTCCGTCATCTCACCCACTCAAACTTAACCCTCCATCACCACCGTCCCACTCCACTTCTTCACCAACCCCTCCATTTAATTTCTCATCTTCCTTCGCTACTTTGTCTTCTCGTCCACCCACTGCTTCTCCGACATCCATCCTCACACTTTGCCACCACTCGGCCTCGCCTCCCATCACCCTTCCACCCCTCTCCTCCAGGACAAGTCGTCCCAGGCTCTGAGCCTGTCCAACGTGGCCGGGGTCTTCTACATCCTTGTGGGCGGCCTGGGCCTGGCCATGCTGGTGGCCCTGGTTGAGTTCTGCTACAAGTCACGGGCCGAAGCCAAGCGCATGAAGGTGGACCTTAGCCCCCCCCACTGCCCCAGCCCCTCCCCCAGCACCCAGAATCTAGCCACTTATAGGGAGGGGTACAACGTGTACGGCTCCGAGGGGGTCAAGATATAGGGGTAGGATTTAGAGGCTCCCATATAGGTGGGGTTATGGTGGTGTTGATCATGGTGGTGGTGCTGTAGATTTTGTATTGTTGCGGCTATCGCAGCAGCCCCACGCAACCGTGTTGTTTCTTCATGTGGTGATGAGGATGTGGTCAAGCATTGTGGAACCAATGTACCTTTTTATGTTCTGTGAAAGCTGTTTTTGGCTGTTTTGTTTATTTATTGGCCTAATGTTTTTTTTTCTTAGATTTTTTTGGGTTTTAAATTTGGTTTGCGTTTCGTTATGGTTATGTCACCAGATTGGGGTTAGAACTACAGATTTGGTTCCATCGTCTTTGGCTGCAGATGATGCTGGTGATGATGATGATGATGACAGTGATGGTGATGCTCTTGGCTAATGACTTGACTAGGCACCTGCATTGTAATTTTAGCTCTTTTTTAACAACATACTGATTAGGCAGGGACGCACAACTCCTGTACTTTATTAAATATTCATTTTATTCAAAAATAACAATAAATCTAGTATTCGGTTTCATAGTTAATCTTATAAAAATCCTGAAAACAGTGATTAATGATTATTTGTTGTCTGTTGAGCAGTACAAAACCCAAAAACATTTTAAGGATCACTTAAGTAAAAGAGAGGCAGCAAATCCTCACAACTGAAAAAGCAAAATCTAGGTAAATGATTTAATCTGTTAAACTACGATCAGAATAGTCACAGGTTGATTTTCTTGTCAACAAAATAAATCACGTGTTTAAATTGTGTACATATAATGGAAAAGTGGGGACATCCTGTTTCAGTTCTGACAATGACAAATGTACATTATAAAAGTTTAATAATACTAATATTTAAAACTATTTTTCACAGTCTGATATTTGAATGTTTTCTTGGTTAAACTAATATGAGGTTGTGGGGATAGTCTATTTTGGTATTTCACTATCCTGAGAGCAAAAGTTTGTTAGTGTGGTGCTCCTCATTAAAATATGCTTCCAGCTATAAATTAATTAGTTACTGTGTGGACACCAATTATCATGGATTTGGGTCTGACTGAAATATTTTTACCCATAATATGACAGATATCTGAGGAGTGAGAAAAACAACATTATTAAGATATTTTTATGTCAGGAGAATGCCCAGACTTTCACCGCAATTTCTTCTAACTAGACTTTTCAGTGACCCCTCTGGCACGTCTGCAACATATAGGTGAGGTAGTTTGCACGAAGGCTCAGAGTTTCACTGTTTGTTCGGCACCTGTTAAGGCCGGTTCACGCTGAGCCAATTCAAACTAATTTAAGGTGAGTTTGGTCTTCTGACAGCTTGAGCAAAGTTTCTGCTACACAGCATTCCCTCCCCCCCTAAATACTGATTTAATCTCGTCCGTTCATTCCTTCTCGGCCGTAATCAGCAAAGTACGAATTCTTAAGGGAGCAAATGAAACAGCAAGGTGAACTCTACCCAGCAGCAGTTCTTAATTACTTTTTATTTTTGCCTATAGATATTAGTCAACTTAGATATTTGCTGACTGATGTGCAGCACAGTTAGTTTATTAGAATTATTTTCAAAGCCATTAATTTCTGATGCTCTCGTCTTAGTCGGTTGACTGAATAATTCAAAGTAGTGCTGATGTTTAAATGAACTTAATTGCAGACATAGATCTGCTTTTACACAGTGTTTTATTCAAATTTAAATGCACAGCAATACTGGAGGTATTCACTACATATGCATGAATTTTATTTACCAACAACCAACCAGGGTATAAAAATAATCCATTTATTGTCCCAATACCGCGTCTTTATCATGTCATCATAACCTGGAGTTGTGCGTCCCTGCTGCAGACGATCCAAACAGGCACTTTGACGTATTTCAGCCCCTGACAACTTCCAAACAGCCCAGTTACTCACTTAGTGGTAATGCAGAGGAATAATTGATGAAGCAAACACTTCATATAGAACAGCTACTTAGTGATGTTGTTGCGAAAACATGACTCATGTTCATTGATGTCAAAAGCGCAATTAAGTGAAGTGAAAGGAAACACTAACCTTCATTTTATTGGTCTTGCTCAGTCACCCTCTCAGAGGCGTACGTCATATTTGATGATAACCTTGAGATAGATGGCAGGATCGATACCTGGGATGCAAAAGTAAAGACAACTAAATGCAGGGCACTAAACATCAGCCATTACCATATAATTCGAATTTTAAAGGACTTATAAAACCAAAGATAAACAGCTAAAGAGTAGACCATTTTGGATCACACGCAGAAGCAATAAGGTTAACACCATTTTCCCTTCATGATCCTAGTCTGCTATCCATCATCCAAAGGAGTTTCAAATTGAAATAATACCATCCAAAACATCTAAAAAATGATAGGTTCCTTGAATATCCCATGTCTCATCCTTAGTTTTAAGTCAGCATGACAGCACCCATTAAAAGAGAAAGGGGGAAGCTTTTATCTCACTCTCTGGAAATTTATTACCAAATACTTTAAATGCAAAAACGCAGTGCATAGTATTATTTTCAGCTGTTGTCTTCCACTTTATGTATCCAAGCAGTGATATTTTAGGCGGTTTCCCCAATCACAGCACCGACAACACCCACTGAACTCATTAATGTTCCCGTGTATCTACATCAATCTAAAGTCGAAGCTTTTTGGCTGCCAGAGATGTGAGGTCTTTCACATCTCTGTTTCAGCGCAAACATCACAGAGTAGCCTGTCTGTGTGAAGTGTCACCCGACTCTGAGCAGTATAGTCAGTCACTCCCTCTCTATAAATCTGAAACCTTGAAAGAAAAAATCACTCCTCCACGTTTTCCTTTTGTCTTTTTCCAAAGTCCTCACCTTCCCAATCCTGTCCTTTCAAATCCACACCTGAGTCTTCCAGATTACTGAAACCCAGAACCCAAAAATGCATGGTCACCTCTGAAATGCAGATGTCTACAACCCAAAACCTCTTGTCTACTTTGTACGCGTTTGTTGATTGTTGCCTGCTTTGCCTTTGGTACCAGTATTGTATGTTATTGTAGCATTTGCGCAGTGTGGTAGCCTTTCAGCAAAAAAATGTGAATGTGTAGTTTAGGGTGCATTCACACCTTGTCTGTTTTAAGTAACTCAAATGTAATCTGGAGCATTTCGGCCATTCGAAGCCACAAAAGTACAAATATCACAACGATGTAAATTTAGTGCAGAAAAACACAAATTAAAGGTTCCCTGTGGAGTTTTTGACCATTAGTCAGTACTGACCAATGTTTTCATAAGTGAAACCTGATTTTGTTTGCATTTTGCAGAAGAATGGATGCACACAAGTATGCAGATGGTGCAGCAATTCACATCCTTCACATCCTTTGATGCAACAACAAAGGCTGGAAAGAAAAAGACTGCCAGCAAGTGCCATGTGTATTAAAAAATGTGGGACACTTTTCTCACACTTAATACCATGAAATCACTGAGGTGTCCCCGAATAAGATCAGAATAGAGAATGCAGATGTCACAATAAAATTTTAAAAAAGCTCAAATAAAAACTGCACCCTTATTCATGCAATATTTTAATTGCAATGGTTTTGCTGTTATAATCTGTATATGTAATCTGTATATGTAATCTGTATATGTACGATAACTTAAATCAAGCATTTTTTATATCACAGACTTCAAGCAGTTCCTCTATTTATAGCAGAACATGGTGAGCTTTGATGAAAGTGCCACAAAATCATATCTTTGATTGAAATCCTTTGCTTTGAGCTTTGTTAAACACAGCCATGTAAACAGTTTTGATCACTGGCTTAGAATCAGGGTGCCAACTGCAGGCGATTAAGACCCCTACATACCTTACACACACCCTTAAAAACACAAAATGCACCCACCAATGCCACCCAATGCAGTGCCCTAGGCGAGATTTTATATGGCGCTCTCCTCCATTGGCAATTTACATACGCTTACAAAAGAAATCGAATTGCATTGTTTCTTAATAATATTAATTGGGCATTGCTTTACATTTAAATCAATGTGAGCTTTTTCATTTCAAGAGTTAATAGTAATAACTATTTTTAATATAATTATATTGAAGGAGAAATTTTTCTGGATTTTGTGGCACCCCCTGGAGGCCACGGCATCCTTAGCATTTGCCTATATTGCCTAATGGGCCAGTCAGCTCTGCCTCCCTCCATTCCATATTACAGTTTGCAAGCTAACAAATTTGTTACACCTCAAGCATACACACAACAATTTTTGATTTTTTTTTTTAAAAAGCTAGATGTAAACATAACTTTTGTTTGATTACAAGAAAACTCCACAGGTCACCTTTAAAAGTAAAAATTTTACAGCTTATTATTCCCCAATAAGGACACTACTGAACTGCAGTCCATGTGACTTTTTCTTCTGCCTTATGGCTACATTTGACAGTTGCTGTTGTCACTGATTAAACTGCTAATGATCTTTTTGAGGAATCAATTAATATGTTTTGATATAATGTTCAAAAATATATATTAAAAAAATTCTGATTACAGTTTGCAAAAGCATTACAGCAACAGAGTCTACAGAATCCTTGTTCTGTGAGATGAACAGTCCTAAACACAAAGACAGTTATTCTATAATAGTAATGATACACATCTATAACCAAGCAATGAAATAAATCCTTAATTTGGAAAGCTGGATACAGTAAATTTGGGGATTTTATTGCATAAAAAATTACTTAATTGATCATAAATAATGATGATAATCAACTAATTGATTCACTGATTTGCTTCAGAGCTAGTTTGCTCACACACTAATATGAACCTTAAAACAGCCAAAAAAAGTGCAGCAAGCTAAACTTTCTCCGTATTGTTCTTCTATTTGTGTGATTGCGCCCTCAGATGTGTTTATTTGTTAGTGTACCTGTGTGTAGCGTGTGTACAGGCACATGCATGCATCAGTGTTCTTTGTGCATGTGTTTGTATAGAACTTCTGTCCTAATGCGAGTGGTTGCATTTGTTGTGCAGTTTCTACGTCTATGAGATGGTTCTTTATTTTCAACCTCCGCTCTGCTATCTCCACCCTCTCCTCCTATCCGTCTCTCCTCCTGTAGCTGTCTTTCTCTGAAGCCATGCGGAACAAGGCCCGTCTGTCCATCACAGGAAGTGTGGGGGAGAATGGCCGCGTCCTGACGCCAGACTGCCCCAAAGCCGTGCATGCTGGCCACGCCTCCCTCCAACACCCCGGCCTTGCAGTGGTCTCCTCTGGACTGCCCTGAAAACCAAAAACACCTGCCGTGCCTTAAACGACACACAAACATACAGACTTTGACAAGGACACAAACACACACACACACACACACACACACACACACACACACACACACACATCCATACAATCAAAAGACCATACCATATTCACGAACACACACACATGCAATTATAGATCACAGAAACTTCAATACAAACACGAATACAGAGACACACATTTTTACACACTTGAATACACAAACACACACTCTGCATCATCATTTCACTCTCTTGCTGCCACTGACTTATTTTACAAGAGACTAATGAAATCCAGCTGTGGAGTGTAGAAAAAGAACAACGGACAACTATGACGTCACACTTGCCTGCAGCATTCATCTTTTTAATTATTATTTTTTGGGAGGACGCCATCGCGATATCGTCGAAAACCAACGAGGAAGCCAGCACAGATTTACACGATATGAACTATGAGCTGTGAAGAAAAACCACAAAAAACTGATCATGATGATGATAGTGATAAAGATGATGATTATATCTGATGGTTAAAAAAAAGAGACAACCAAACAACTCTGTTCCTGCTCTGTCTTCATTGGACAACGTTGGCGAATAAGCCACGCCCCCTTGACAACGCCTTACTGAGACTACAACATTGTTTTCATCATCATCATCATCATGGCTGCCATCATCTTAACTTGCCTGCAAAGACTGAGTGCCAGGTATTATAACTCTTAGAAGACCAGAAAACTGTAAGCTTGAACGTTTGGACTGTGCAAACCCGCTACTTTGCCATGGACTGTTCAAACGGAATGAAAAATGCTTTCTTACTACGCATCTAGAATGATTTTCTCGCCCCAAACCAGCGAGCTAATCAGCCAATGTAGAACAGAAGTAACCTCGAAACACGCGTGGCTGGCCTCGGCCACAGAATACACAGGGGTTTGTAAAAGAAAAAAAAAACATAGTAATTAATGAAGTCCTTCATCATCAGCATCATCATAACAGTAGAAATGCTAAATAGCAAAGTTTTTTGCGGAGCGGCAAAGGTTGAGGTTTAAGCTGTATATTCAGTGGTGAAAAGAAGAAGAAGAAAAAAATAAAAACACATGGACAGATCTCAAATGGCTTCCTAACAAAGTGCTTCTCAACCTGAACACTGGGACCTCAGAGAAACATAAGTGACGGAGGAAACGGGAGTAAATACAGCATTTTAAACATGCGGGGTAAAACCTTTCCGACTTTGGGCACAAATGCAGCATCCAGGTCCTCGTGAATTATTAATATATATAGCCTTGGAAGTGAAAAGGCAAATCAAAGCTCACCTTTCCTTGCAGGTTTGCCCACAGTGGGACGCCTCGAGTAGCAAAGTTATTTGTTTCACTGGCTGCGATAAGACTGAGAACCACTGGTCTATGATGATGTGTGCGCTTCATTTAACTTGAACTATAAAAGGCCTACTGGTATATTTTCCAATTTCTCTAAAAGTAAAGACTCTTAATGGGCGGTTTGGTTGTCATTTGAGATCCTCAGTCTTTTTTCCAGAGGCTGGGGGAAGGTACCATATCAGAAAGCTTGCTTTTTAAAACTGTTGTAAATAACTGCGTAGCAAAACAGAACTCACCTGTCTTTTTTAATCATCTTAGATAACAATTCATTGCAATAATGAATATAAAAGAAAAATGCCACTACTTGTAATTAAGACAAAAATCTTTTTTTATAAATCTACATATTATATATAATACAAATAAAATATATATCTATACGTCTATAGAGAGCTATAGAAGACATTGATCACTGATTGTCAGAGGCCATGGCATAAATTCTGTTATATGGCTGTTTTTTGATAACTTGAGAATATTACTATTATGCCACAGTCTTTTTGTGTGTCCAACTCAACACTGAATGTCCATCTGGCACTCACACGGACACACACATAGAAAAAACGCACGCACATACATTGTTGCATACACAGGGTCGGCTCAGAGTGATCACTCCAGCACCGTTAGTTGTTCACTGCTTTTTCATCGTCTGATAGTGTTTTTTTTAAATCCCGAAATCTTCTTTTCACGGAGCTGCAGAAGCTCCCTGAAACAACGCCAGTATTTATGACCCACACAATGACAAACACGTTGCAGTAGACCTCTAGAGAGGATAGGCCGGTGCGATTGCAGTGCTGTTGGGGGGGAAACAATGCTGTCTGACATTTCAAGAGTGTAGCATTTCTGTTGCCTCAGTGCATTTTTGTTACGTGTCTTCTCACCAGATGTGAGTCAGCTAGTGATTGAAATCCAACACGGCTTTCCAACCTGAACAGGGTTTGCACTTCAATCAATCCTATTAATTTTTCTTTTAATCTATTATACACTGTATCCTGTTTTGGCACATCTGCTTAACTGCCGCCCCTGGGGATCAGAAAATACACATCCGTAATATCTGAAGAACTATTAGAGGAAAGAAAAAAAAATATTTTTATGGATTTACAGGAGTGCAGTTGTTTTGTTGTAATACAACTCGAGCATAGTGGCGCTACTTGCATAGGGATTGTGTCATAATACAGTCTGATGCTGTATGTGGGAATGAAATATTTATGTTTTCTCGGCCTTCATCTCCCCTCCAGACGTACAACAGAAATCTCTGTACATAGTGCATCTCGACAATGACAGATGACTTCATTTTCTGCCCTAATACACTGCAAAATAACAGGATAGCAATGAAGCAAGAATTCGACCCACCAGTTGACAAACACACTTTTGTCAAGTTTTTTGTTCTGAACATTGCATAGCTTTTGAATTGTAGCCTTCTTTGTCAAACTCACACCTCATCGTGTGTTTGTTCTGCATCAGATATATTCCAGTCAGACTCAGAAGAAAAAAGCATAAATAGAAAACCATGTCTTAAATCAATGAATGCTTCAATCAGCTGATTTCAAACAAACAAGGTAGACAATTTCCGAGCTCTTCTTCTTCCAGCCCAGGGGATCAATCCAGCAGTGGCTCAGTACTGTGGAAATAGTAGGTCTCTGCAGTTTGTGAAGAGACAGTTATCACTGATCTAGCTCTCACCAGATCACACACACCAGGCAGTTAAACTGTACATGATACTGTTTTTGTTTTTTTGCCACCTCCAGCACATACGATTTCAGGCATAGACGGCAAAAAGCTGACTGCTGGGCTGTCAACACTCTGGCTTTAACACTCCGTTTCTTTTCTTTCTTGATTTCTTTCTTTCCATTTGGTTTCTTTTTCTAATAAAAACATCAATGCTGAATCTGCTTTCTCTCTCTGTGCTTATTTATCCACTGATCTCGTTCCAGTATCGTGTCTTCCAACCAGCCTGCGGGCCACATTTACAGCCAAATCACTGAAGTGATATTATTTACTATGTTCAGATGAAGACTTCTCTTGTGTAATTTATTTTAACAATGCAAAAGTACGTAGGGGAATTATTATAGCATGCCATATTGACACATACATTGTGAACAGTGGATCTATGTGCTGTGTGCCATTCCCAGTATTCCTGTTGCTCTTCACTGTAATATCGAATAAATGTGAAAAAGGGCAAAAAGAAATCGTATAAAGAAATACTGAACTGTACTAGAAACATGTTATGCAGGCATACAGGTAAAATTTGCAATCAAAATTACACAAAAAAGGCAGTCAATGTCTGTTAAGGTTTGGTCTGTCACATTAACTGGAATGCCAGCTAAAGCAGACATGACATTACTTTTACTGACCTGAATTATGTTGTTTTTACAAATGTAGAAGTCATTTTCATTTCCAATCAGCAAACTGTGCTGCTCAGACAGGATCAGCAGACATGAAACATGAGGGATCAATATTGAATGAGGTGTCAAAGGCAAATAGTCTGACACCTGTGTTGTTGCTATATGTGGAATCCAAATTTACTGAAGATGGAAGAAACTTTTTACACACACTTTTTATTATATGCTCTTCCATTTTGTTGAAGAATACCCTGCAGCTACAGTTAATTTGTATATCCACCATATGTCCTCAATACTTATGGTAAGAAATTATTGCTAATTAATTATGTCATTCTACTTGGTGTAACTCCCTGCAGATTGAGTTTAAAAGTCCCATAAATAACACTAAACACAATCCATGTTTTTATTGTTTAGTGTTTGTTAATAAACTTGGAGGTGTAACGTAAAAGCTGTTAAGATATGAAGACATTTACTTCCACCGTTATTCAAGCCCCCCACACAACTACATAGTCTCCCAGCTTTACAAGCCAGTAAACATTTTACTGAACTACTCTGTTCCAGTTGAGGAACCAATAGTTGTCTGGCTTAAACTTTGTATAATCCTGCCCCATCGCTGCCTGCTGCTTCCAGGAGAACCATTCAGAATGAGCAGCTTCCTCACGGTCCACCAGATTTATTTACTTTTCAAGAGCTGCTTCTGCTAACTCTAAAATGTCCTAGCCAAGAGTGAACACAAGAGTCTCTGTGCACTCCCAGCATCTGAGGAAGCTAAGACTCTGATGCATTACGTTTATTTTTGATGACAGTGAGCCAAAATCAGAGCTCTGTGGAAAATGTAAAGCTGAAGTCTGATTTGAAATTATTTGTTTGCTTCTCTCCTGCTCTCTGTGCTCACATATACCACATTTTAATAGTTGAATTTACAATAAAGCCGATCTCATTTACATAATCTTCTGTTTCAGTTGTCAGACAACAAGTATGAAATAGTGATTAAGAAGCAACAGCTAAAAATCTGTTAAGACCAAGCATTAACGACAGTTGCTTTAGAGGCATTTCCAAGCTGCGCCTCAGCATCACTAAACTACTGATTTTATAACAGCAGTGTTGTTTTAACAAACTTACTATACATTAGTTTAAAAAACCAGCTCAGAGAGAAAGTTAGAAAATATAGATTCCTGGTCTTGCACACTCAGTACTACTATGCAGTCAGTTGTTCAGCTTTATATTGTCAAACACACAGAGAGAGTTTTCTTCCTGAGGCAGACAGCTTTAGCTCAGCTGCATTGACAGTCACTGAAGCAGCTTGTTTAGAACAGTGTTAAAACCTCAGGTCTTACAGTTACAGCAAAATGAACCACCTCTAGTATTTTGAGCTGGAAAAATTGAAAGACCTTTAAACTTTATTTACAATAATAAACAAAAGTAAGAGTATACCATCATGATAGATGATCTATGGGGCTCTGCTTGGGGCTGGCACAGTACCACTTTGAGCTAAATGTTAACATCAGTATGACAGCGAGGCTAAAGAAAATGACATTTGCTGAGAAATTCAATAATTAGCCACAGGCCTAGCTGACCATTTTCACTTTAGCTACAGACAGCACAGCCATCTAAGAGGATTTTACAGGACAGCAAATTCAAATCACAGCCAGAATTCGAATCAATAGCTCAGTAGCTTTGAGATGTCTTCAAGGACAGCTGAGTTTTTAAGCCTCACCAGAGTTTTTTTGTTCCGTGTGTTCTGTGTTTATGTGGAGCCCTGCTGTGCTCAGTCTCATCCCGCTGTTATGAGGTTAAAAATCCCCCGCTGTGATTTTGTCATTTAGGTTTCATTTTTTCATTCCTTGGAGACCTAACACTCCTAATGCAGAGCCATCACTGACAAGCATTTCCCATTATTTCCCATCTCACTCACCCTCTCCCAGACACACTCTCACACGAGCATTCACACACCACGCTGGGTTATTACTGACAAGTATTTCCCATCTACCCGAAGATGAAGCAAAATAGCAGTTTTGGGGAGGTTCCACCACCCTTTTAACCTTGCAGCTCCATGTGCAGATGCACGAGCGCACACGTCTACACACACACGTTCAATCTGCCTCCTTTATCGCCACTGCAGAGTGAGAGCATGCCTTTTTCACCTTTTTATTTTTATTGGCTCGATTCATCTCATCATCCTCAGCCTGTCTTTCCCTTTCTTAGCCCCCTTCTGCTCAGCCCCTCCTTAATTCTCCTCTTCTCTCTTCCCTTGCTCATTCTCTTGGTCCTCCCTCCTCCTGTCATCCTTCATTTCTCCATTTCTGCATCCCTCTCTCAGGAGAATCCATCTCAAACCCTGATTTCTCATCCACTGCTCCTCTCCTGTCATGACCACCTCCCCTGCTCTCCCTTTATCTTTGAAGCGCCTCTCATGATCGGATAGAAAATTAAATTCCATGAGTCTCAGCGCACACAAGCAGCTCATTCCTGTGCTGCTTTGTTGTTGCTGCTGCTGCAGCTGCTATGGTCTATTAATTTCAAGACTGCTGAGAAGTGTGGTTACCCCAGAACATACTTACCTATATATATATATATATATGTATATATATATGGACCTATAGTCAATCAGATACCACATCAGAGAAAAACAACAAACACACAGCTTGGATTCTACAAAGCTCAAATTTTATTTTTTGACTGAGTAAAGAATTGCTCAAATTGCTATTCATTTAATGTCGTCTGAAAAGCGTGACTAAAATATTTTCAAAACAAATCAAATGGAACTGATTAGAAGTTGATTAAAACAACAAAGGATTTAGTTAGGGGTGATTTTGCTTGCTTTTGTCACTCACAGTGAAGACAAAATATTCTCTGCATTGCCACCAAGAACTCCCTCACAGTATTAAACATACACTGAGCACCGTCCTTCATGGTCAGGTTGAATTACATACCAGTCTTAAACTGCAAACAAGAGGCTGACAAAGGAAGACTTCACTTCAGAAATGCCTGTGCACATGTTTATTTGTTAGAAGCTGGGAGCAAAAAGCAGCATTTTTCCAAGGTGCTTGTCAAAAGACTCTTAGAGCTCAAAAATTCTACGCCCAATGGTCACATTGTCATTTTCTCTTCTAAATGGGACAGATTTTCTATTCAATATTTTCATGAGAAGATGTCAACTTCTTAGGGTGCCGAGGATCTTCTAGCTGTGAGGCATCAGTTGCAACTAACATTTAAAAACTAATATAAATTGTGTTGCATTTGTCATTACAATGTCAGTCTTCAAAACAGCTTGGTGCTGTAGTTGTAAACACCTTTAGGCCAGTCCTAAACTGTACAAAGCTCACCAGCAAATTGTTTAACTACGAATTCCTGAAAAGACTAGGATTTTTATAAAAGATGTCACTGGAGGAATTCTTGTTTTTTTTCCTTTTTCCTCTGTCAGTGTGAATTTTATTTTTTTATTTTTTCATATACATCATGTTGAAAAAGAGAAGCAGAGACTTCATGCTTCTGTATATTCTAAAGGAGGCAATGGTGTAGAGTTACATCTAAGGCATCTTAAGGCAGAAAAGGATTATTTTCAAGGGAAAAATACAAATATGTAAGTTTGACATGCAGTGATGAGAGGACTTTAAATTGGACAGATCCACCCTAAAGAATGTGGAGTGATTATTACAAACACCTTTAGGTATAGAGCTGTAAAACTCAACAGTACAACTATAAGTTTAATCAGCACCTCATCTATGTTATATTTACCTGCAATGCTGTGTAGCTAATGAGTGAATATTTCTGACATCTAGGAAGTAAACTAAATCACTTCCTTCTTGAATATACATGATGAAAATTAGACACCCAAATAAACATTGTCCCACAACAAGAACACTCCCTCATGCAAATGGAAATCCCAAATGTCACTGGCCTACCCCTGCAGGAAAATGCACCCCACCACATGGCAACAACATCAAACAATCAGGAACATGTTGAGGAACATGACAATGGCCCAACATGTTGATTTGACCTCCAAACTTCCTACACCCCATTGTGATCAAGCATCAACAGGATGCAGTGGAACAAGTTTGATTGACAGAGGCCCCACTGCACAAGCCAGAGTACCCAAAGGATCCAGTGCCAGTGTTCTGGTTCCAGACCCCATAGGACACCCTGAGAGAGGTCCTCTTGTTCATGCCCAATGGTTCAGAGCATCTTTGACCACACAAGGGGGACCAACACAATATCAGGCAGGTGGTCATAATGTGTTGCCTGATTGGTGTATTGCTGTTGCTGCAAAACATATCAGCTGTGTCAGAATCAGAGCATTTTGTCTTTGTAGAAATGTTTTCAAAGTGATACAGAAAATGCATGCTCTTACAACCAACAGGTTTGACTTAAAAACTGCATGTCTCCTTTGTCTGAACTGAAGAAAAAACTTTAAAATATTAATAAAACTTCAAAATTTCAGCAGAAAGTCTACAGAAAGATCTAAGATTATCCCTAAAGTCCATTCGCTGTTCTTTAAATCCCAAAACACCTGGGTGTACCTGGTGTCAGACATGCTTTTATGGTATTAGAAACTCTTAAATCCTCGGACACAGACCTTTTAGCTGTACCACTAGTGAGCTTTGTGGCCTATGGGCAGGCAGCTTTCAGTTTTTCCCCATCCGTGGAACAATCTGCCAGAGGACCTCAGCACCTCTCAGCCTGTGGACACATATGTTTAACATCTCTCTAGTTTTGGTTGTATTGTGAGAGTAAGGCTCGAAGCTGTAAAATCGTATAGCCTGATTTGAGTCTACTGTAGTAAGCAAAGTAGGCCAGAATAAACATACAATTGAACACAGCAGAAGATAGTTTTTTCTTCACCTCTGGCCACGGTTGCATCTCTTACACACAGTCTGGACAGCAGTCGGCTGAGTCGCTGCTTACCTCTTGCATGCTGGGAGACTCTTTTTGCATCAATATAGTGGATTTTCAGAACAGTTCTAAATCCTGAGAGAGCTAAAGAGGATCCTTTTATGTAAAGCTTTCATCTCACAGGCAGACAAAAGTATAACCCTGGGACGGAAAAATAAACTAGTCTTTGTGATTTGATCTGCCTGCCTTGATGACCCAAATGTGGATGTGTTTGTGTGAGAGCTCAGGTGATTTTAGAGTTTAAAAGAACTCTCCCTTATGATTGAAAGAGTTTGTTGGCTTCATTTTTGCAGTAATAAAAGTTTATTCAAGCCTTCATGCCAATGGGACACAGATAAACATTTTTAAAGGGGAACGGCAAAAAAAGGACAAGTGTCACTGGGTTACATCAGTTTTTAGCAAATTCCTCAAAAGCTGAGTCTTTAAAGATGCAGGGTTTGCGCGGTCCATCAGTGTGATGCTCTCAAAGTGATTTTTAATGCTTGTTTCTTCTCATTAGCCTACACTGATGCGGGAAACCCCTGGCGAGCTTTCCGAGGAGCATCAATGCAGGAGGAGACAAAAAAGGAATTATTTTCTCATTCTCTTTTTCCATTATTCTTCAAAGCCACTCCTGAGAACACGGGAGTCATGAGAGAAACCGCGGAGGTTGATCATCAAAAGCAGCACTTTGGGGCTTGAATGTGTAGTACAGATTTTATTCAACTCTGATCATCACAAGAATTTTTGTCCAGACGTTACAGTTCTTTTTTTTCTCAACAAACATTGCTTACAAACCTGTAGCCTCAGAAAAGAAATGGAACTGAGAGGAAAATCATTGAAGTAGCTAAAAACACATTCATAGCAGACACAAAATCAGAATGATAACAAGAATAATTATAGATAAAATGATTTTGTGTGATGCATAGTCACGACGTAACCTTCAGTACAGTAACAGAATACGGGTTTCACGATTCCACTTACACTTTACAACTTAGAATATTTTATTAAGGAATATTTCACTTTCTAGCATGCACACACCAAACATCCAGGAGCCGTTCATGACAGATTTCTTCCACAAATCAAAATAGGCAAAACATCATATCTTAGCGGGCCTCATTGACAACACACAGTAGGAAAAGTGTAAATTATAACATTAATAATGGCTGAATTCCATTTAGCTGCCTCTGTTTCGGGTTCCTGGTATTGCTCATGCTGATGTTGTCTGTGAAAAGGTGAAATATCAGTTTAAAACTTGTGAACAAAATATACAAAGTCACTACTCAAGCTGTAAATGATATTATAACACAAGCACTTGACGGCGAAAAATAAACAACGTAAAATCTCTGTACAAAAACGGTTGTGTGTGCTTTTGCTTTTTTCAAGGAAGTTTAATCATAGAGGCAAGCGCCCATGCAGGAGATACAACGGCACTGAGTTTAGACATCAAGACATCATTCTTCCATAAATACTGTACCATTATCAAGCATTTCTACACAGTGACAACCCAGCATTTAACATCTTACACTGCACATTTAATGCACAGGTGTATCTGGGTGGAGTACTGAGGAGCTTGATGTGTTGTAATAAATCAAATACGTTCAAGACCGAGCAGCCTAGTACGCCGAGCAAATGCTACATTTTATCATCGTGGCATCGTTTCTGTTCTGTCACCCATTTTATGTAGACATCAAAAGGCACTGCTTCATCATGATGGTCATAAATAATGCCTACGCTCCATCTCAGGCTTCTCCTCGGCCAAATTCCAATTAGGAAGGATCGGTTAAGTCCCTCACACCTTCCTTTTAGGTTATGTGAAATTAGCTGCTCATGAAAATACTGTGATCTTGTCAGTATTAAAAGCAGAAGATGGCAGAAATCTGATTAATTCATAATTTTATCTCTCTCTTATTGTACTTTTACTGACTGATGGTCTTTGTGCAGCTGCATTCTCTCTTTCTCCACCTGCAGGCGCTCTCTCTCAATCTGCAGCCGGCCGGCTTCAAATTTGAAGAACTGCAGTCTCTCCTTCTCCAGCTGCAGCCTCTCCTTCTCCAGAGTTATCTTTTCCGTCTCCAGATTCACCGCCGACATCCAGCCTTTGCCTCCCTTCTCCCTCTCCCTCTGTCCGTCATGAGTGGAGGATAAGGACGGAGTGGAGGAGGACGGCGGGCCTTGTTGCGGCGGCAGGTTAAAAGAGGAGTCGACGTGCTCCGACTGGCTGACAAGCAGCAGCCTCAGCCTCTCTCTCTCCACCTGTAGCCTCTCCCTCTCAAGCTGCAACCGCTCCCTCTCCACCTCCATCTGACGAAGCCGCTCCTTCTCCACCAGCAGCCGCTCTTTCTCCACCGCCAGGCGCTCGGTCTCCACCGCCAGGCGTTGTTTTTCCAGCTCCAAGCGCTGTTTCTCAACGGCAACCAGAAACCCCGCTCCCACATTCTCATGACTGCCGAGTCCGCCCAAGCCGTGAGCCGGCATTCCCATCAGGCCTCCAGGCAGCGGCAGATCTCGGTTGGTGGTGGAAGTCGGATCCTTTGAAGAGCTGAGCACGCCCAAGTCGTTGTGGGAGTAAACATCAGCAACATGCCCCTCTCCACGTGACTCGATGTCGCTGAGGAGAGAGGGGATATCGTCCTCGTCCATTTCTCCATCGCCCACATCTCCATCCAGCTAGAAGGAGAGAGTGAGATCAATAAACGGGAACACTATCGATTTTACATGATATTCAGTTTACTCATCATAAGAAGAACAAGTACTAGTGTTTAATAAGACAGCGGAGGGAGCTTTTCTAAAGTCTGTGAAAATAAGCCGGGGGAATCTATAGTCTTGATTCCTCCTGACCTTAAACAGGGTTGCACAGTTTTTATATCAGTGTTGATGCTTTTCGACTCACTATTCTGTATCTCAGGCGGGTTCTTAAAGAGGTCTGTTTCCCAAATGATTTACACCTTAAAGAACATTGTGGACTCCACCTGACGGTTTCACGTGGAAAGCTGATCATGCTACGGCCTGAAACCTATTATCTCTATTATTACTATAGATTATCTGAAGAATTTACCTCAACTGTGTAAAGCTTAGTAACACTGTGAAGAAAGGTAGAAAGTCTTGAACTTTCAAGATGTGCAGAGAGGGACCAATTAGAGAGATAAAAAGTGGATAAATGAGTGGAGAGCAACAAATCATGCAGATGTTTCCACACAGCTGCTTTGTATGACACAAATGCTCAATTAACATCCAATCATCCTCTGTAGCATGTGTAAAAATGCAAAGCAAGCCCAGTTGATTTTGATTTTGCATGGATATGGCAAGAGTAAATGATCTAAGCAACTATAAAAGGGGATTCATGACATCTGGAGCTTCAGTCAGACTGTTTAACAGTATAGTGTTTCATTAAGAACAGTGACATCTGCTTTTAGATCTATGGGAAAGACTTCATTTAACAAGGGTGGAAACTGTGGTCGACAGCCCACATTTGATGACTGTGATGCTTGTGCATTAGCAAGGAAAAATAAAAGAGCAAGTCCTTCTTAGGTGACTGAGAATGTCAGTTTGAGACATGATCAGATTATCGACAATAACAGTCTGCTGACGACTACATACAGAGGGATGCTATAGTTGGGTTGCAGTGCACAAGCCCCTTAATTACAATCACAAATGCACATTTCAGACTTTGAAGTGCAAAAACCACCAGCACTGGTCTACAGGGACAGAAACAAAGTGATATGATTAGCTGAGTCATCCTTCACCATGTACACCAGGAGAACAGGCCTGAATGCTTGACCTATAGAGTATAGACCTTGTGCTGGCATAGCCGGGATCTGCGTGTCCCTCAAGAGGGAAGAGTCACTGTAAATCAATACAAAGTTGTTCTGAGTCATCATCTTTACCCTCTGATGAAACATTTCTCTCCTGATGAGAGTGTTTGTTTTTCCCAAAGTGACAATAACCCCAGCCACAGGGCACGAGGAGTCACTGAAAGGTTCAATGAGTATGAAAATTTTGTGAATCATAGACCGACCGCGGCCTTCACAGTTACCAGATCTTAAACCAACTGGACACCACAGGGAGATCTGGATCGATGCGTTAGACGGTCAAATCATTGTCAGCACACATATGAATATCTTTTAGGAGAATGGTGTTCCATCACTCCAGAAGAGACCCAGGGACTAGGAGAATCAATGCAAAGGTGCATTGAAGCACATGGTGGGGAAACACCTTACAAAGACACTTTATGTTGGGTTTATCTTTAATTTGTCCCCCACCTGTATAAATATACAGTAGCCTGCTCAGCCGCTGTAACACCTCAATTTCCCCCACAGTGATCAATAAAGTGTTATCTTGTGAGATAAGGGAGAACACTGTGATTTGATCTGATAACAGACCTTAATATAATCACAAAAAGTAGCATTTTAATGTCAATCTTCAATTAAATTCAAATTAATTACCATATTTTTAAATTTAATTTAGTCTCTACCTTGTGAACCTACAGGAGCCCAATCAACAGAATGGATTAACAAGAGCCACTTGAGTTACATAGCGTGTTGCTTAATCACTGTGATCTATTAAACATCTGCGGATGAGGACATTAATTAAGCTAATTAACACACTAGTAATACTTGTGTGTCAGTATAGGCCGCCTGTCTTCTCATAACACCACAGCAGTCTTAATATGAGTCAAAGAACATGAAAGTGTTTTGGAAATTGATTTGGTCCTCATGTACATGAAAAGTTATTTAATTGACTGAGGATTAATCGGAATATCTACTCTATGGAGGAAATCTATTTTGTAAGAGCTAAGCTTCTGTCTTGTATTGCTGTGGTACACAAATACACACTGCTTCTCTTTCATACTCTGTATTCACTCACATCGTCCTCCATCTTCACACCCGACAGCGCCATCGTGCCATGACCGCTCGGCTCACCGAGGGCCACCAGCTCCGGCCAGTCGCAGTGACAGTCCTTTGGGAAGCCCGAGAGGTCAAGCAGCTGATCACAGCCGGATCCCAGAGAAGCTTCCTCGTGCTCGGGGGAGGACTGGTCATACTCAGTCTTCATGGTCAACGAGGAGGATGAGGAAGATAGAGAGAACTCAGCCTGGAGCTGTTTTTTCTTCGTCAGCGCTCGCCAGTCCAGGTAACGGCGCTTCACCTGTACAGAAGATCAGGGAGGAAGGGAGTTAGTGCTTAAAGAGATTGGAAGAGGTGGGGTGTGTAAAAATCAAACGTGGGTGAATGTAAATAGTCTGAAAGTATACTTTGAACAGAGACAAGCACACCTCAGCAGCAGTACGTAGCTCGCCCTCCCCGAGTGCATTCACACCTTGGGCCACCTCCTCCCATGCCTGCCTCTTCAGCTCATTAATGGCTGTGTTCTGTTCAGACAAACGGAGGAGAGATGAAGAACAGTGAGACAGTTTTATTCTAACATTTCTAACATGGATTTCTGCCCACAGCCGAGAACTGTGGCAAATGTGGAGCGGTAGAAAAGTATGAGCAACATAGGTCCAGAGCTGAATGCCACATAGGTTTGATCTTATAAAACAAAGAGCAACACTGTGGAATACAATTAAAAATATATTAGTTTGTAGAGATGGTAAGAAAGTCATAATGCAAATGAGAACATTCAGTGCCATTAAAAATAACCAATCTCTCTTTACTGGAACACACTCAGTGTCAGCTTTTAAAATAACATTAACCTCTTAACCTCAAATTTCTTTAAAAAAAAAAACAAATATTTGATAATTATTCATAAGCTCAAAATTTGACTAGGGCAGAGTGTTTAATTTGCTATACATCTTGCAGTTTATTTCAGTACTCTCTGGTAGGCAATGGAGAAAAAGAAGGAACTTCCTTTCAAAGATTTTAACTTGGCACTTGACACTGTACTGCAGTTTCACTTTACTTACAGCCCGACCCACACATTGATATCAGTAAATCATTTTCTGACTCAAATGTGTGGATTCAGACTTAGCTTTATTACTGAGCACTGTGTCAAAGAGGGACAGGTGTTTGCTTTTCCAAATATGTCAAAAAGTCAACATTTCCCTACTTATTTTTCCCTCACACATCTCTAAGTTCTGTAGCATTATTGATAAAGTAAATTCACTACGGATCCCCTCTGTTGAAAATCCAGGTTTGTACCTCATTATGTCCAGATGGAGGTGCTACTATAAGATACACAATGAGAAACATAAGCAGTCAACACCATATCTGAGCATACCGTTGCTAAAGCTCTTGTTCAAAGGGAATTGCTGTATTTCTTAGGTTTTTCTGTGAGAAACTGATCCCACTAGGTCAAATTTGTGAAATGACTTGCTGTGAATTGGTGCTCTATGAATAAAATTGTCCACCAATGAGAGTCTTGAAAATACATATTCAGACTTCCAGGGTTTCAAAGGTAACTTTCAGGGTGGGACTTTCCATATCACTTTTATCCTTCAGTCAGTTACCAATTGGAACGTGTATGGCTGAACTGGTCCAACTTTGCATTGTGTAGCATAAAGCAGTTCTACAGTGTTTGAGCAAATGACCTGGTGTGCTTGAGCTGCAGCAAAAGCAGAGGGATGCATGGAGATGGGGACTTAATAGAACCACAATCCCAAAACAGTAAACAGCATTGAGCCACATCTAAGCTGTTTTAAGGAAGAGGAAAATGGAATTTAATTTTTAAAGGGAAAATAATTTCTAATCGGGTACAGTAAGATAGGAGAGTCAGACAACCTGTTTGTGCTGCTGTTCCTTTTAATCTCTCTACCTTGACTCATGCTTCAGAGGACACAGAGCACAGAAAGTGAGTCCTTTGTCTAGACGTCTTAACAGTGACTGAGCATGCAAATGAAGAGTAGGTGTAGTGCATGCTTCAGTCAGTAGAAAACAAAAGATCGGTCTACAGAAAATCCTACACTACATTTCTGGTTGTTTCTCACTTTGTGACTGTCTAACATGGTGAAACTTACATTGTCTGGTTGAGAGAAGAGAAGAGAAGAGAAGAGAAGAGAAGAGAAGAGAAGAGAAGAGACGAGAAGAGAAGAGAAGAGAAGAGAAGAGAAGAGAAGAGAAGAGAAGAGAAGAGAAGAGAAGAGAAGAGAAGAGAAGAGAAGAGGAAATCTATACCTGCTGTCTGGAGAACAACACGTCTCTCCTCTTGTGGATCTCCCTGATGAGAGTCTGAGTTTCTCTCACACTGTAGTTGCTCTTCCTCTTCCTCTTCAGATGCTTCACCTGCAGGAAATCCAGCTTGGCAGCGAGGAGGGGACAGAAACCCCCAGAGAGACAGAGACAGAAACAGAGTCGAGGTGAGACAGCTGGGGAAAAAGCGAGCAAAGAAAGATACAGGGAAGAGGGAGCTGTAGGTACGATTGAAGAGATGAGGTTTATCAGATGGAAACAGGGGAGTAAAGACAGACAGATCACAGGTCAAAGTAAAGGGGGGGATGACTCAGTCTTTAGATGACGAGACGTGTGGGTGTTTGTCATAAAGGTTAGTCCATGTCTAACAGGGTGCCTTCCTTTCACAAAGCACAACAGTTCTCAACAGGGAGGAATTCCTCTGCGGCTCAAACAGTCTCTGGGAACTTTTCCACCTGCGAGACAGATCCCAGCTGTTGCACTAGACGCTCCCTCTGCGTGAGAACATGTGAGACTCGGAGTTAAAGAAATATCAGCTGGAAAGAAGCGTGTTGAGTTGCACGGATCCCACCAGGGAGGCCAGGGGTGTAAACCATCAAAGGACTTGATGTGATCTGATCTAGCTACAGCCAGTGTTATTGTGACAAGACATGCGTTGTTTTCCACTTTTACTTCCTTGACTTGGCTCCTGCCAGGTGAGCTTACACATGTGGGGAAGCATCACAGTCTGAAAGGCCTCCTGCAGGTAAAAACAGAGAGCAGGTGATGTTATTTGGTGCATACAAAAGTTTGGTGCAATTTGTTAAGCAACCCAAAATCACAAATGATGAATCCAGAAAGAGAAAAGCTCAAAAACAAACACAAAAAATGAAATGGGGGGAAAAAAAAGAAACCACAGAGGAGGCATTGAGGATAAACATGCAATAGACGTCACAGTACAGTATGCAATGAAGGAGTGTTGGAATATGGAGAAATTGACTTGCATTAAATTATCAGGTGCAATAAGTTAGTCTGCCAACTTTTTGGCATAAAATATACACACGTTGAGCATCTTTTGATTTGTATTCTTCAGTGGAAACATCAGAAAGGCGTTTTTTTTTCTATAAAATTAGCAGGAATCAGCTCTGAAGATATTTCATCATGTCACATTTTGAATGTCATTCCACACCTTGGCAATAAGACATGCAGATCATGAGGTTATAAGTGTCAGTGGGGACTATACAGTTTTCACCAGCGAAGATTTCAGTTTTCGCTGCAGCACATTAAACATTATTGCAATTTGTCAGAAGAATACACTACATTCGACAATTATACATATATTGTAAAAATACTATTACTGTAGTGTGCAGGGAGTTATTTATGGGAAGTATACTGAGTATGTAGGATTTTTTTAGCGTAGAATATAACATTTTTGTAGCCTAAAAGCAGTTTGTTATTGTAGATTTTGCCTTTTAGTATCCCTTGATCATTTCTAGTTAAAATAACGTGTTTTTTCGAGGAATAGCAGCCTGTGAGTATTTGTTTTCTAACCAGAGGAGCACAACACAATTTCACCACCGCAATCACGAATATAATGTTGCATTAAATCTTACCACCACCTGCAATAAAACATGATATATAACGCGTAGTAAAAAAAATCGGCTCACCTTACGCACACAGATACACCGCAATCAAAACAACACCGTTGAATTGCAATTTTAATGCTGCTTTCAGAAGTCCGTCAGAAAAAACAGAGATCTGACGTTTCCGTTGTAAATACGGTTTAGGTTTAAGTCGGCTGTTGTTATTTGGAATATAATATTTGATCTTGCAATAAAAACGTCTGACTTTCTATTTTATGAAGCGCAACGTTACTTTTCTCATTTTATTACCTAAAAGAAAAATGCAATTTAGTTTAAATGATGTAAGTTTCCTTAAAGATGCTTTCCTAAAACAAGAAGATTAAAATACAGCATATTTACAGTCCGTCGGCTTCAGTGAGTTTCCTCTGAAATTCCCTGTCATAATTTCTTTTAAACTGCCGTTTTTATTGAAAGCACAACACGTTTTTTTTGGTATTTACAATTTTCCTGAGGACATTTGAATGTATCGTTAGTGGCGCACCGTTTCCACCGCTCCCATTGGTCAATCCTCCACCGCGCCCACTTATGACGCCACTGAGTCTCGTCGGACTCTTCCGGGGCATGTGCGCCGCCGTCAAATGCAATATGTAAACAGAAAGTCTGCTTAGTGATGTACTTTTACTAGCAGCTCTTACTTAACCACTGCCAAGCTGTTGAATTCTGAATATTTAAAGTACAAAACTTCCAAACTCGTTACCCAAATTTTAAATGCTAACTCGCGATGCTAGCTCCATGAAAACTTGTGAGCAGCCCAGCGTTGTGGATGAATCCTCATGACAGAGGTGAGGAGATGGGCTCTGTCCGCTGGGCTTTCCGCTGCGGATCGTGGACACCCAGCAGGTCCGACTGGCTGTTCGCTGCTCGCTGCATCCAGCCGGAAGAGAAGGACAGGATCGGACAGTTTGTGTTCGCCAAGGACGCGAAGTCAGCCATGGTGAGTCTGAAACTGAACCCTCTGCATGTCCTTCCTCACTTGTCATAAATGATGTCTACAATACACTACAGCAATTACTACACCCCTGTGCCATGTCACTTAAATGTTAGTAAGTTTAAATGTACAAACATAGTTTAAAATGACCTGTGAGCAACAGAACTTTCTTAACTTTGGACCTATGCTCTGTGTCTATTTGTATATCTGTATCATGACTCCACATGGAAAATAATTGCCAGAGGAACTTCAAAATCTGATTTTGAACCTTCATAAAAATAGGAGAGAGATAGAAAAGGATAGATGAAGATCAGTAACCAACTTAATATCAGTGAGAATGCAGTTGCAGCAGTAATCAGGAGGCATAGAAAGAGCCATAGTACCACTAATCGGAGTTTCAGTGGTCATCTTCTTGACATGACAGCACAGTCATTGCACTACTTGCAAAATCTAGCTCTCAAAAACATACAGGCAAATGCTTAATGCTTCAGGTTTGGCACAGTGGTTTTCATTGGACAGAAGTGTTTCTGTAACAGCTCAGACAGAGAGGGATATTGCATAATGTAAGCCTCTGTAGATGGCCTACAGCAGTGAATGCATAGTCCTGACAGTGAAGCACAGAGGTGAGAGTTTGATGACATGGGGCTACATGTATGCTAAAGCTGTTGGGAACATGACATTTGTAGATAACTGTGGATACACCAGAATAGAAACTGAAACGATGACTCAAAGTTTTCGCAACCCTGTCAGAGAGTAATATTCCAGCATTATAACAATCCGAAGGACAGCCAAAGTCATGCAAGTGTCGAAAGATGGAAAGGTGAAAGCTATGACCTATGGAAATATTGTAAGGTCATACAATGTTAAATCATTTGACATTTAAGTGGTTGCACAGAGGTGTGAACATTTCTGTTGTAAACTCTATGTATGTCTACTGTATGTCTTCCTCTGTTACCTCAACAGGCTGGTCGGTTGTTGCTCAGGAGGTTTGTGTGTGAGAAGATGGGGATCCCCTGGTCAGAGATCAGGCTGGAGCGATCTCCCAGAGGAAAACCTTACTTGGCCACACCACTGAAGGTTCATTCTATTCCTTTTCTCATCGAGTGCTTCCAAAAAAACACATCAGCCTTAAATTTTAGCGAACTATAGTTATCACATTAAGGCGGCAACCCATTAGCACGTTCCATATTTTCTATGGCTTTACTGCTCCAATTCCATCAATTAGATAGATGTATTGTCCATAATTTTGCACACACTATCCTAAAAGTTCTGTAGATTTGAACAAGGTTTGGCAGCACAGCATGAGTTGGCCCAGCAGTGGATAACACTTAAGTAATGAAAATTAGGCTGAGTCACAGATTCACTAGAAATACATCTGTGATCCATTGCTCGGGTGGATTTATGTTGGACAGCAGGAACAGATTTGTTATAAATGCAGCTTAAACACTGGTCATTTGTTAAGCTCAAGATTTGATGACTTATTTATATTAAACGAAGTTTATCAGACTGCAGCTCCAATTTGACTTCACTTTCTACATTTCAATTTAGAACATCCACAGCTAAGTGGAAAGGCACAACTTGTAGCTGTCAGAAGACACCAAAGTAGTCTACAGATATCCATGTCGATTTGAACATCTCCTTTCTTTGCTGTCTGCTCACAGGGGAGTTCAGATTCAGGTCCGCCCTGGAGTTTCAACCTCTCCCACCAAGGGGATTACGCTGTGCTCGCTGCAGAACAGGGGTTGCAGGTCGGAGTGGATGTCATGAAGACTACCATGCCAGGTAGACGCTGGGGTTGCCAGATGAACATAAATATGTGCTGATATGTTTTTGCAGTCACTGTGAAACAAGTACAGTTAAAGAATAAGATGACACCTTTACTATTTGAGCTGAATAAAACGCACTTGTTGTGACAGATGCAAAGAAAACAACAGTCTTCATAACAGCCTTTAGTTGGAATTAACTGTTTATTATTTTTGTGGATGACCCAACTCCAGTTTTTATCACAACTTGCCATCAAGTAGCGCTGAGTAGTTTTGCTGTGTTTAAAGAGATTTGTATGTACGTTGATGTGCTTGAGATGCAGTGCATAGCAAGGGAGTGAGTGGAGACAGAGGTGTGGACTTTATAAATCTGCGCATTGTTTGAGGGTGCAGTGCTGTAGAGTTTGTACACCACTGTAAGGGGTGAAGGAAATACTTCTAAATATGTAATTTTGACATATGGAGATGAGTTTTGAGGGGTTTACTCAATGCCAGGAGAGGAGCTTTAAATATTAAAATACAAAGAACAATGTCAGCTGTCATTTTAATCCATCAAGCAGCAAAATCTGGTTACCTAGCTACTTTATATACCTGTCGTCGCTTTATGTCAAAAACTAAAGGAAGAAATAGTTATATTTATGTAGTTCTCCATCCCTACCACAAGGGGTCTCTGTTGCCTCATATATGAAAGCCTTGGCCACAGCTTCTTCAGTGTGCAAATTTGGATTTGTGTGTGTGCCTGTGTGTTATCGTCACATTTATCAATTATAGGATATTTTTCAGAGAGGAAACAGTCCACAGTAATCTCGAAAACATGTGTAGTTACGGAAGGACTTTGTTTTTATCTCTGTTTTGCATCAGATGCCTATCTCTCTGTCTTCCTCTCACCTCCTTCTTCTCTCCCATCATCTCCCCCATTCATTCCCTTCTGCCTATATCACCATCCTTTCCTCTTTCTTTCCTTTCTTATGTCCTCACACTTGTTTCCCTCCCTCCCCCCCTCTCCAGGTAGCAGCTCTGTGCCGGAGTTTTTCCGCATCATGACTCGTCAGTTTACAGCGTACGAGTGGAGCACCATCCAATCAGCCGGCTCAGAGCACCAGCAGCTCGCCGCGTTCTACCGCCACTGGGTAACCATGGCAACCATACTACCCTGTCATCACATTGCATTGCTGCTGGGCCCCGCGGGCGGTGTTTTTTCTGTGTTCATTGCCAATGTCTTCAGAGACAAACGCACATTTGTACATTTTGCACATACATGCGCGAACTCGTCTCAAATCACACTAGTGTTCATTTCTCACATTCTGTCCTCCTGGATCTCTGCATGTCCTCGTCGCACCACAGTGTCCTCTCCTCCTTTTCCTTTTTCTTGTTTGTCTCCTCCTTTCTGTCGTTTTCATTCTCGCACACACACACACACACACACACACACACACACACACACACACACAGATGGTCAGCGAAGGCAACAGTGGAGCTAAGTAAAGATGCTGTGAGATTGAGAGGGTGGCACAGAGACGTCAAGCTCTGATATCACCACCACACTGTTGACTAATGGCAGAGCTCAACGGTTGCCATAGCGATTAGCCTTGTAATAGTGTTATTGTGGCTTATTGGCTGTCAAGGAGGGCTGGTTTTGGCTGGACACGCACACACATACATTCTCTCACACAAACACAAAGACCCTCATTTGTATACACGCTGTTAAACATGTGTGCATAGATTCCCATCTGTTGTGGTTTTAGGTTGCGCTGCTTAGCCAAAAGCAGCAAAAAGAAGCACACAGAATGTCCTTCTCACCTTTCTCAAACAAACTTCCTTTTTTTTCCCCCCATATGTGTGCATGATCATTTTCTGCATGTAACTGACGCTTCCTCCATTTCCACCAAGGCCCTGAAGGAGAGCTTCATCAAAGCCATTGGCACAGGTCTGGGTTTCAACCTGCAGAGGGTGGAGTTTCACCTGCCGACTGAACCGCTCACACAGGACCGGGTGCTGCGCCAGACCAAGATGCATCTAGATGAGGACCAAGAAGAGGACTGGATATTTGAGGTGAGTCTGGGTTAAAGAGTTGAACAAAAAGTACCTACCAAAGTTTCCCGAAAATTTTGCTGTTTTCCATCTTGTGCACATTCAAACGAGCAAAAAGACTAAAGCTTGTAGACTGGTTTGCTGACAGAACAGCACAAATCCCAAAGAGGAAATGGTGACACAGTCTTTCCCACGCTCCCAAAATGTTTGATAAGTCACAGCATTTTGGTCTTTTTATTTCTCATCAGCCTGCAAACTGAAAAACTCATCTTCTGTGTTTCCGCCTCCTGATCAGCTGCCAGATTTGAAAGGCACTGTGCCAAACCGCTCTAGTTTCTGGGTTTTCTTCTAGTGTCATAGCTTGCTTCAAAATGAGCTTTATTCACATTTCCAGTGTTTAATTTGGATTCTGAAAACGCTCATTCCCAAAGTTTTATAACAGCACCTCCCTCAGGCTCAATGCAAAAGACACATTTTTGGCTCAGCACTGCAGACAGTCCATCAGATGGTGAGATAATTTAGTAAAGGTGAATAGAAAAATGTAGAAGAGCTACTGACTGTACATTGTGGTAGGATTGTTTTGTCAGCTGTCTGTTCGTGGGGTTTTCAGCATACGATTTGTAACAGAAATATGTGTAGAATCAGTTTGAAGCAGCCTTTAGGGGATCATTGAACTTAACACGGGGGTTGGGTGCTCTGCTGTGCGCTCCGTTCTCCAGTGGATGCCCCCTCGAGAGCATCTGCAAAGTAAATCACAGGTGATCTCACAGAGAGATGCACATAAGTGATTGCCATAGGGGGCTCTCAAGTGCCCTTCCAGCCCTCCTAACACCCTGGCAAGAGATTAGAGTGCATCTCTACGTCAGAACAGAAGAATCATCTGTTGCCGTCGCTCCTCCTCTCTTGTATTTCCCCATATTTCATCCTGTTCTTCACCTTTCTACTCTACTCTTCATCATCTTCCTCGCCTCCTCTCCTCCACCCCCAGTATGTTTCCTCTTCATTCCACCTCCTACTCCTCTCAGTCTTCCCTCCGAGCCCAGTGGCAGAGGGATGAACAAGGGACTGCTAAAAGGTTACCACCAGTTTGAAAAGCTTGATGTTACCTTCCCTCTCTCCTATCTTCTCTCTGTGTCTCTCGAGGTCATGAAGGCCTAATGCTGTTTTAGTGTCTGTGCTTTCACACCAGGGAAAAACCAAGCTTATTTCAATCGCTGGTAGATGGTAGAGTAGGAGCAGCATACAGTACAAAGGATGAAGAGGAGGGTGGTAACCAGGGATAGAAGACTTTCAGGAGGAAATATTGTACTTTTTATTCAACAGACAGCTTTAATTACCACTAGATCTGAGCACTTATCGTGTTATAAATGTCTATGAGCTGTTAGCAATTAGACCAGAGAGATATTTTCCTCTGCCTTTAATCACTCATGACACCTTAGATTTAGTCTGTGACTCTTTGTAAGGGAGGTTGACCTCTACGTTGGTAAACTACATGACTGTATACAGTTTATTTTAAACTTATTTAGCATTAATTTTATCAAAAAAGCGACAAAAGAATACAATTTCAATTATTTAATAATCAAAATATTAATATTAACTCTCTTAATCCCAAGCAGTTTCTGGGTTTTTGTTTAGTTTTTTGCTCTTGTGACATTTTTACTCACTGTGGACTAATCTTTTCATTGCACTATACATCGATCAGCCACAATATTAAAATCACATACAGGTGAGGTGAATAACATTGATCATATTGCTACTATGTGGTGTTCTGATGGAAAACCTTGGATTTTAACATCCATGTTGATTAGACTTAGACACCCAAATAAATATTGTCCCACAACAAACACACTCCTTCATGCAAATTGAAATCCCAAATGTCACTGGCCTACCCCCACAGGAAAATGCACCCCACCACATGGAAACAACATCAAACAATCAGGAACATATTGAGGAACATGACAATGGCCCAACATGTTGATTTGACCTCCAAACTTCCTACACCCCATTGTGATCAAGCATCAACAGGATGCAGTGGAACAAGTTTGATTGACAGAGGCCCCACTGCACAAGCCAGAGTACCTCTATGGAAAAAGCACAGCCATGGCTTTAATTACAGGGACCTCAAAAATGACTTTTGTGCATTATAACTAAGTTATAATGCTATGAATATTAAGAAAAGAAAAAAAGTAGAATTTTTTTGATTAATAATTTCACAAATATTGAAAAAAAAATCTCAACAGCAACCCTGAATATCAGTTTTTTCGTAACATTAAACAAAGAGCTCAAGTTATTGCCTTGTTCAAAGAAGATGAGATTCTCAAGGATAAAATCAAATCTAATCTTTTAGATGCTTAATACTGTACGTTAAGGTGTAATTTCACAACAACGTGTGTTTCATGATATGATCTGTTGCTGCACTAATAAACCTCATCTCTGCTCATCTCTCTGGATGCCCTTAACGGCAACAACACATGTTATTATTTGTTATCAGTGATGCTTTGGGTGACCACGAGAGGTCCAATGAAATCAACATGTGCAATATTTGTTCTGGTTCCTCCATGTGTCACCAATACTGGAAAAAAATAGGGACTCCGTATACTATATACATATTTTATTCACGTTCATAATTTTTGTCACGTGACCGTTGGTCTCAATTGAGTCAATCATGGCTAAGTACAGAATTCTGTGTTTTTTCCAGGATCAGTTTATGTGGGGTGATTTTTTTAATGAGACATGTAGAAATAATTGATTTCATCATGATTTAATGCCGATTTTTAATTTTTTTTTCAATGGAAAAGCATGTCGCACATGATTAGCTTGAAAATCTGTAGTTCTGAAGCTGAAAATCTGATGATTCTTCCTGTTTTTTTTCCGTTTTTTTAGCTGTGGTACATGGTGTTATTTTGGAGACTGTCTTTTAAACCCGCTGGCAGGTTTTGGAGTTCAGACGATTGATAGTAGCTATTTTGATAGTTTGATCAATTAATTGTTCGAGCCACTTTCCAAGCAAAACACCGCCCACTTGTAGATAACGGCTTCCAAAATGTGAGGTATTCATAGTTATCAATGCTTATTTTTAAAAAGGATATCTCATGGATTTTTACGTTTAAATATGTCACTGTGGGCTCTGGAAGACTGTGATGGGCGTTTTCTGACACTTCATAGACAGAACCATCCATCCTTTAGAGGGTCATGGGTACTGGAGCTTATCCTGGCTTACACAGGGTGGGAGGCGGTGTTCACTCTGGACAGGTCGCCAGTCAATCACAGGGCGAACACACACACAGAGACAGACAACCACTTACATTCACACCTTCAGGCAATTTACAATCGACAGTTCCTGCCTGTCTTTGGGCTGTGGGAGGAAGTCAGAGCACCTGGAAAAAAAATCCTGAGAACATGCAAACTCCACACAGAAAGGACAGGTTGATGGATCAGGAAAATTATTATTAGCTGCACATTTATTGCCAGTGATGATACAGAACAGAAGTCTGTCCCACATGTCGAGTACATATTTATTTTGTCATACATAAATGGATCAGTTTACCAAACAACAATGCAGAGCCAAACCCTGTCCAAAAATAAAAATATAAATATGAGCATAACAGTACTGGTGCATTAAATTAACATATAAAATCTAATTAAACTGCAGAACTGTGGTCGATAATGATTTAACCAGACAAATACAATACAGATGTTTCATAGATTTTGGTCCCAACGCTGACTATCAGTTATTTTCATCACATTAAGCAAGAATCAAGTTATTGCTTTGTTTAAAAAAAGATGGATGAACTAAAATGTCACGTTTTAGATGCTTATTACCGTACATCAAGGTGTGATTGCACAAAGACGCGTGTTTCCAGGCTGCACTCGCACACCTCAGTGAAGCTGGTCATCTCTCTGCACGTCCTCAACAACAACACACATCATTATTTGTAATCAAAGAGTGATTGCGGTGACGCCGAGAGGTCGAATGGACTCGAGGTGAATTGAGTTCTAGTATTTGTCTCATATCCTAAAAGGCACACTCCAAGCTCTGAGTGAGGTGGGATGAGCAGTGATGCGGCCGACCCCGCGTCCTCTGACTCACTGCATGCTGATTGGCAGGATCAGAGGGCAGACATGAGACTTATTACTTCCTGCTGACCTCTGGTGATATCACCCCCACTGACACTGAAGCCAAAAATAACACACATTTAAAAGCACGGCAACAAAGACAGTCGACTTTTAAGAGCAAATTGACACCCTGCTCACATTTAATATCATAATTCTATGTAATAAACATCATGTTCCGGTTATATTCCTTTCTCTCCTGTTTGATCTTTCCGTTGCTCCCTTACTCTTTGCCAATTTTTCAGCTAACCCTTTACTGTACACACACCAGCCCCTGCTACTCCCACATACTCAGCTTGTGGCTTTTACTGTTCAGACGTGTTTTACAAATTGCAGAGGTTGTTCCAACACACAAGTAAGCCTCATTCTGACAACGTAGTCGATTTGTGCAAGCTGAGAACTGTATGTGACAGTATCATTTATTTATAGTATGTCAACGGTGAAAAAAGATCTGCGTAGAAAAACTGGAAACTGGACATCAATCAGATTCATTCAGCACATGCATTAATCATATATGCTGCAGGAGACCTTTACGTCTTTAATCTGCCCTTTGACATGTTTTAATATGCTCTGTACTTCTTGTTATCACAGGCTCCATTTTTGCTTTGGAAGGCATGTGTGACTGGTTGATCTGACTGCGGCTTCATTCCATCTTCTTAGAAATCATGCAACAGTCGCTAGATATTCACGTGCATGTATGTGTGAACAAATGTCTGATGAGGATGCACATTATTTGACATACTATGTACTAGGGATGCACGATAATATCGGCGTCCGATAATTATCGGTCGATATTGACAATTATGACGTCATTCCGATAATTCCGATAATTAAAAAAATCAGCCGATAAAACCACCCGATAATAATAAAGACTTTGAATCTTTGTTTTTGCCGTTGGTCTGTGTGTGGTGGCTCGTCCTCATGACAGCATTGGACTACTGGAAGAAGAACAAGGGTCGTTTCCCACACCTGGCTCAGCTTGCACGTACATACCTGTCAGCCCCGTGCACTAGTGTTGACAGTGAACGCTTGTTTTGTGCTGCTGCTAATGTGATGGACGAGAAAAGAAACCGGTAAAGATGTGAGAAGGCAGAGATGATACTCTTTGTGAAGAAAAATCTTCCACTGATGCGCCCTGAGTTAACACACAAAACTGAGTAGTTTGACTTCATGATTTATCTGGAGACACAGTCTTTAGTTAGTTATCTTTTATTTGTTGCTGGAAAAAGCACTTTATTATTTGAACCCTGATCTCTTTATGGTCTATAATTGAATGTTGCCTTTTTAAAGGGGCAGACACTTATTGCACTAGTTATTTATTTTATTACTGTCAGGGAAAACACTTTTATTTATTTTACTTTTGTGAATCAACAAGTGATGTGACTCCATCTGTTACAGTGTTGTTGTTTATGTTAAACTGCAATGCAAAATGTTATGGGCTTAGTTCTATTGGCCTCATTTATGCATGTTGTGTTTTTAAAACATAACTGGACAGATTGTTTCAGTTTTTCCAATCATATTCAAAATGATTGAGTTGGTGGTTGTCAGTATTTGAGCAGAAGTATCAATGAATGTCAACTTCTTTATGCTCTACTCAATGGTTCTATTTATTTGTATGGGTCAGAATTATAGTAGGAAGTGGATTTGTACTCAAATTATAGTTAATTAAGGAAAGAAATATCGGTTGACATTATCGGTTATCGGCTGCAAGAAGTGTAAAATTATCGATTATCGGTATCGGTTGAAATTGCCGTTATCGTGCATCCCTACTATGTACAGTTGCTCTGAATTTGCATAGAAGTAAAGGTGTTTTTTTTTTTTTTTAATTTAGTGTTGTATGCCGTCTGTATTCTGTATTTGCATGTGCTGATGTGTGTCTGTGTATGTGGTCCTACAGGAGAGCTTGCTGGATGCTGACCATCATGTTGCCGTAGCACTCGGACCAGCAGACAAACCAGGATCTGCGGTAAGGACACGTAGCATTTATGATGCTTTCCTGCTACTTTCTGTGCAACAACTGTATTTAGAATTTTGTGAACTTGTAACTGAAAGTGCAAACCAACATCATCCCATACAGACTGTCCTTAAAGCAGTCACAAGAAGTGGTCAGTATTATGGCCTTAAATGTGACCTTTTGTTATGTCCAAGTGAGCACAATGCAGACTTGTAGCATATTCAGTAAAGCACTGAACAGCAGGAGTCACAAACTGTCATCTCAGTTTAGGGTTAATCCATCTCAAATAATCAAGGGCCTTCAGTTTGACTATCTTGATTTCAACATTTTTAGTGGAAAATATGGAGATTTATAAAGATATTGGTGAAATTTTAGCCTGATGTATTAAATACTCCAACTGTCAGGACATTTTTTGCACATTGAAATTTGAGGCTATGGTCGAATTGCAATATCTTAGGGACTATTAAAGATAAGTCCGTTCTAAAAATTCAACAAATAACTTCCTTTTCCATTTTTTTGTGACCAGGTTTTTAAGGTCACAAAAGAGGTATTCTGTATGTTTTGTTTTGTATTATTGCGACATGCACATGCATATGGCTCAGAAAGAGTTGACTTCTACATTATCAGTTTTTTTCAATCAATTCTTTCCATGCTGACTTAACTTTTTGTTATATTTCAACTCACTCATAATAAGAGACTATTCGATATACTTGACAATACAGTATTGCAGATTCTGAATCACTGGCACGAAGTGAAATAACAGTGAAAATGTCAGGCTTTTATAGTTTTATAGCTCTGAGATATTGTCTGTCAAACGTAGCCTCAAATTTCCATGTGTGAAAAACATGCTGAAGGAAAAATTTCATAAAGTACAATATATATTAGACTAAAACTTCACAAATATCTTTAAAAATCTCAATATTTTACACTGAAAAAGTTCCAGGCAAATTCATAGATGGTCAAGCTGAAACTGTTTCAAAAATGCAATGATTTGAGGTGGAATGACCCTTGAATTATAGCGTAGACACAATTTGACCATACATATTGGTGTATATGTTGTCCATAAATAGTGATATGAAAACTTTCTTTTGCAGGACATAATAAAGAAAATTATGCTTTGAGTAATTTAGAAACTGTTTCATCACATAGCTTGTCCAGCAAAGCGGCTCTCACTCTATTGTCAGCAATACTCAGCACCGTCTGCAGCACATGCAGCAGAGTACATATCACAGCTTTAGCAGACAGTGGTGTGGAGTCAAGTGGTGTCTTCATGGTGCATTGCTAACTAGTTTGTGAAGCTCATTGCTGGAAAGGTGATAAACAATTATTCTTACCCTTTTCAATGTAACTCCAGCATATATATAAACAATACCAGCCCATATATCAATAATCGAGTTCCTCACTCCCTGAAATCGATAACCACCCCTAAATATAATAATATAGTAGTAATAACTTTATTTATTTAGCACATTTAAGGACAGCTTTCACAAGCAAACACAGAGACAATCAAGCAAGACATAAGGAGACAAGGCAGAGCAGTCAAATAAAATAAATAGTAAAAATTATAATAAGTTAAATGAATAATTTGCTAGATTAGGACGCATATCAAACAGAGCAACTAGGCAGTTTAAAAACTGAAGAATAAGATTGAAGGTTAAAAGTTAGAAATGAAAAATTAAAAAATTACAGCATTAAAGAGGACATCACGCCAAAGAACTAGTCAGCTAAAATTGAAATAAAGCAAGAGAGAACATATGAAAGAACACTAAAACTAATTAAAGCTTAAAGTAAACTTCACATAAAAGCAAGTCAATTTAAGAAGCTTAAAGAAGTTACTGACTCCACAGGCAGGTCGTTCCAAACGACAAATATTATCTTCTGAACCACATACATCATTTTAAATTACTATTAATATTTTATCAAAAAAAAGAAAGATCAGTATGGGATTTTTAACTGTTGTGCTCACTCTCAGTCATGATACCTCTTCCCGTTTCAGTCATTTCACAGGCTAATTGGTAACCTAATATTAAAATGAATCTTTACACACAGCACTGTTAGATGCTACACTCTATAGTTACCACTACTAACTTTCTTCTCTCTCCCTCCCTCTCAGCCTCTCCCTTCATCTCTCCCTCCTCCCTCCACATTTTCGCTGCTCTCCTTCAGTGAGCTCGTCGCCTCGGCCTCACCTCTGGCAGAGGAGGACTCCGCCTATTGGGAGAGCTTCAAGATGAAGGCTGAAGCTCCGCAGAGACAGAGCGATGCACACACATCCACGTAACCACCTGTCTCACGCTGACACTCACCTGTCACACACGAACACGCAAAGCTTTCAGAAGTGCCAAAAAAGGAAGCACGCGTTCACCGACACCCAAGCCGCTTTCTCATTCGGCACAACTCCAGTCGTGTCCTGTCAAGTTTATTTACAAAGCTAAAACCGCAGCCTTGTCTCGGAGGACTTCAGAATCGATACGGCACCTGACACCGTCTGTCTTTAGATCCTCGGATCTGGTGAAGAAAAACTCCACGAAAAACACACCTGATACACCTGATTGTTTAACGGAAACTTTAAACTGTAGGAATCTACCATCAAAATGTGTAGAGTTTGTGTTTAAAGTCCAATGAAGCTGACTTTTAAATAAAAATGATTCTGTAATATCCGGATACACTGCAATGAGCTCCTCATTAATGATTTTATACGCCCCATTGACCCTCACAAAGACTCGATTTTTGTGCTGATTGTGGATGCAAGGATCAAACACAGTTACCCAGCATAACAATATCCATACTGTGCACTGGTGAAAGAAGCACAATAAATAATTTTGATAACTGTAATGAATATTGAGATCTCTCCTAGCAAAGTAATGTTTCCTGTTAGAACCTTTCCTCCACACGTGACAGACAAAGAATCCAGTAACTGCTTCATGTGCTTTTGAAAATATACAATCTTTCCTTTCATTTTTCTTGCGTCACATGTGCGTAGAGCTGGACAGTAATTCAGTATTATTTATCAATATTCAGTAGTATTCCAGGTAATGATTGCATTGTACGCTCATGTTCTGAACTTCTGCTTTGTCAGTGAATGATTTCAAGAGAAGTTCAATTAAATAATAAAAAAAAGATTTTTGTAAACTTTTCTTTCACATATACACCGATCCGCCACAACATTATGACCACCTACCTAATATTGTGTTGATCCCCCTTATGTGCTCAAAAATGCTCTGAACCATTGGACATGGACAAGAGGACCTCTCAGGGTGTCCTATGGGGTCTGGAACAGGACGTTGGCACTGGATCTTTTGGGTACTCTGGCTTGTGCAGTGGGGCCTCTGTCAGTCAAACTTGTTCCACTGCATCCTGTTGATGCTTGATCACAATGGGGTGTAGGAAGTTTGGAGGTCAAATCAACATGTTGGACTATTGTTATGTTCCTCAACATGTTCCTGGTTGTTTGATGTTTTTTCCATGTGGTGGGGTGCATTTTCCTGTGAGGGTAGGCCAGTGACATTTGGGGTTTCCATTTGCATGAGGGAGTGTGTTTGTTGTGGGACAATGTTTATTTAGGTGTCTAAGTCTCATCAACATGGATGTCATAATCCAAGGTTTTCCATCAGAACATCACATAGTACCAATATGATCAATGTTATTCACTTCATCTCTCAGTGGTCATAATGTTGTGGCTGATCAGTGTATGTAGAGATGTGCATAACAGTGTGACACACTTTGCATAATTTAGCAAAACAATCTTGAAAAGACTTCCGTTCTAATGTTTATATATTGATTGATCTCAACTGCCCAGTCATACATAGGCATTTACATGTCTGCTTCTGGGCTGTGCATCTTCCAGTCCTCTTCTTTTCTCTCCTCCCCATAATGCTAAATGTCTCTCAGCCTTGCTTCTCTTTTCAACCTCAATCTTATCTCGCATGAATTTTGTTCTTCCTCCATATTATCTCTGCCATTTTGTCTCCGTCTTTTCCTTTTTCTCTTGCTTCTCGTCTCTCCATCTGGTACCATATCTATTTTAGTCGAGGACATTTAGTTGACCATCGCGCGTTTTCTTTCTCTCTCTCTCTCTTCTCTTTGCAGCTCAGTCTCCTCCATCCTCCCTCCCTCTCTCTCGAGGGTACCTCATAGATAGCTTGTGTTAGTCTGCATGATTAGCCATTTTTTCCTGCATCGCATTACTTCAGTTGCAACCTGTAATCATAATCCTTCTCGCCTGCACACACAGGAGAAAATGACTGGCTATCATCGGGAGTTAGAGGTCAAATAGTATGTATGTTCAGTCTGGCATATAATGTGCTTGGATGTTATACACCTCAGCTTCACCCCCAACCCCTAAAGTGAACAGATGCGGAAACACAAGTGATATCAGGCACGGCAAGGTCTCTCGGAGCCACAACTAACATAAAGTCGAAGCTGGAAGTTGGAAAAGGAAGTTTTTGGTTGTTAAATTCCTGACGGGCAAACATATAATTATCTGGACTACAATATTCTCACACACACGACCTGCACACTTGACTTCTTCTGGGCTTTGTGGCCCAAACACACACAACGGCACAGACCTGCTGTTTGACACCACGACCTGAACACCTGCTGCTCAACTTCATGTCTGTCAGTGTACGGGTTTCTTGTTATTCTCCTCCTTCTCCTGTCCTTTCTATTGATGTAACCTTAGCCTTCCAGGTCAAGAGAGGGGAATTATGGCTATTGATGAAATGGCAACTAGATGTCCAGATGGCTTCATGGAAGCCCCTTGTCTACATCTACAGTTGTGAACAAAAGTTTGCATACATGTGTAAAAACCATGTTTATTATGGTAGTCTTGAGTTTACAACTCTGAATTTTCTATGATGGAATGATTGAAACACATGCGTCCTTGTCACAAAATACAAATAATGCATTTTGGGTCTTTCATAGATTTGTTATTGATCTGGAAATCTGCTGGGTCAAAAATATACATACAGCTACTTGAATGATCAGTTTTGGAGATGCTGAAAGCTGTGTTAATCAAATTTTCTTGGTGTCCTTGCCTCTTAACTTCTTGTAAGTGATCACAGTTGACTACAGCTGCTGACCCCTCTGAGCCACTTTCAGTAGGCCCCTTTAATACACATTAGACTAAGCAACAAACACGACAATGGGAAATTCTAAGGAGCTGAGTATAAATCTGAAGAAGCAAATCACTGACTTGAACAAATCAGGAAAGTCACTTGGAGCCATTTCAAAGATGCCTCAGATTCCAAAAACAACTGTGCAAACAATAATTTCTAAAGTGCATGATACAGTTGTGTCACTGACTGCTATGATCAGGAAGAAAAGCTAGCAAGCAAGCTATCGCCTGCTTCAAAGAGATGCAAGAAGAAAGCCCTTCCTCTAGAAACGGCTACTTAAAGCTTGTCTGAAGTTTGCTGCTGATCACACGTACAAAGGTCCTCTGGAGGGAAATTCTGTAGTCAAATGAAACAAATATTAAGCTATTTGGAAACAATAGTCAGCAATATATTTGGAGGAGAGAATGTGTAACTTTTAACCCCAAGAACACCAAACTTACCGTCAGGCATGGTGGTGGTAGTATTATGCTCTGGGGCTGTTTTGGTGCTAGTGGAACTGGTGCTTTATACCAAATAAATGGAGAATAAATGATGAAGTAGAATAACCTCCACATTCTTCAGGAAAGCCTAAATCATCAGTTAAAAGGGTTGGATTTTGGATGCAGTCTAATTAGACAATGACTCCAAAAGACACATTAAAAGTTGTCAAGAAATGGCTAAATCAGGCTAGAAATGAGGTTTTAATAAGTCTGGATCTAAACCCCAGCGAAAATCCATGGGCTGTGCTGAAAAAACAGGTCATTTAGTCGACCTGTAATAAATCTACGAAAGAACCAAAATGCATTACTGTTGTTCGTGACAAAGTTACATGTTTCAATCATCCCATCACTGAAAATTAAAAGACCCTAATGATGTAAATGGTCTTTACAAGTGTATGTAAACTTTTGTTCACGACTGTGTAGGAGACACATGCACAAGCATAGATGATCTGTGCACTATTTCAAGTTTGTGTAGATGAGCGTGCTCATGTTTATACTGTGAGCAAAAGATACAGAGATTGAAAACACACACACACATGCAGCCATTGCCTCCAGCTGGAATGAATTAGTTTTGCTCACCACCACCTTACATCTTGCGTTCTCTGCAGCAGTGAAGGAGGAGAGAGGAGGCAGTGGGGTCAGACTGGAGTCACACAGGCTTTCCTCAGAGAGAGGCCATTTTTAGTTGCCTCAGGTTTACTGGTGTGTCAGAGACGGGAGCATGGAAATAGATTTCTTTTTTTTTTTTTTTAATGTGGGCTGAAGACAAGAGTGCTTTGGGCATCAGACGCAGAGTTTAGCCTGAGGTGAGAGATGAGACCCACATCGAGCTGCTTTTGAGGATAAGAGCAAAGTTTCTTCTGAGGAGAAGGAGAACATTTTGTACCATGTTTAGACTTTGGCTGTTTTTAAAATTAGATCCAGTTTCAAGGTTGCATAAATGTTTTCAGGTCCTGATTTTCAACCATTATGTCAAAGAGTACAATGCTAAGAGCCTCGTCAGAAGGCAACTGGACTGCACTTTTTGATTTGTGAAGATGTTCTTCTTCTCATCCTAGAGGCTTCTTTAATTATGACTGATGGAGAGTTCCAGGTACATTTTTCATACATGTTTACCCCCAAATCGCATGACTAATGGCCCAATAACGACCCAAGTCTGACATGGCTCAAGGTGTTAATGGTGATGGAACTTCCTCAGGAGAGACATCAAAACTGCATCATAAGTATCTGATAAGTGATGACATAAACTATCCTCTTAAAGAAGATTCCAGTTTGTCTTCCTTCAATCTTCTCTCAAACCTTATCATACCTTAAAACTTAAGATTTGTATTAGAGGTGAAACATCTTCAAGAACCTAAAAGAGAAATCCAGTTGTTTTTTACTGAAGCTCTTAGGACTAACATGACCTGGATGACTGAGAAACTACAAGGACATACAGTATTACACTTTGTATTGTCGTTTTCTGTAGACTTTGAGTTTGAGTAAATCTCTTAATCTATTACACAGGTTAATTAATCAAGGAAATCATTTTTACAGGACAGCTGCACTGAAGACACAAGAGTAAGAAAAAAGTTGCAATGGCATGAATGCTCTCATCAGTTTAGTGGGTACATATAACTTTTTTTGCCATGCTAGTGATTTGGCTCTAGACAACGGACAGTTGCGATGGATTGCCTTGAATAGCGAAACAGGTACTCAAGGTCCACTCAGAATGAACTGTATTAACTCAGATCATCTGGCATTTCATTGGGTTCATCGTCACATTGTACATTCAGTTTGGCCATTATTTGGTTTATGATAAAATCCATACAAAGGTAGCGACATTCCCATCAGCCTAAGTTGTTCTATGTTCCGCCTGGATACACTGTAATAAAAAAAGTTTAATTCTAATAATTCAGTTGCTGGGGCACCAAAGAAGTACTGTAAAATAACATAAAATAACCATCTCATAGAAACACAGTCATTTTTCACAGTTTAATTATATTGTCTAGACTTACTTTTACATGATATCGTGCATTTCTTTTGCTTTTTAATGTTAAACAAAGGAGACTTGCATGTTTGCATGTGTTAAAACAATGAATTTACCTGTTGTACACTATATGTATGTATATATAGTATATACTATATACTATACTATATACTATGTATATATATATATATAAATGCATTTCCTTCTGTGAAATCCTTTTTCTACAGTGTATGTAACGTACAGCATGGGGTTGTATACCTTTAGACAAAAAATAATTAAGGAAAATGCACTTATTCGCTTCCTTGCAGAGATTTTAGAAGATCAATGTCCCTGTGTTGAATAGAAGACTGTAGTTTGTACAAATAATATGTAACATGTTATTCAGCTTTCAGGGTGCAAGAAGGGACTTTTTATTTCAGCTTTGGGACAGAGCACGACTGCAGACAGACAAGGTAAGGCCAGACAATGTGGACAAAAAAGATGTAATTGTGATTTTTTTATTCATTCCCAATGTAAGAGACGATTCTTGCTTTCAATTGATTTTGTTTTCCTTACGTAAACTCAACACAAAACATGACACACAAACCGTTATTTCAATGAAATCATGCTTTCCCCCAGTAACTAGGGCAAGACCTACAAAAGAAAAGTACCACTGCTGAGGCTATTGTTCCTTACACATGCTGTAAACATTGTAAAGAAAAAAAACTAGAAGCTGTTGTGCAACAATAACAAAATAGTAGTTATTTTAGTGGCATGTCTGTGTCTTATTTGTTCAAAGAAATATAGAAATAAAGCACCAATGGTGGGCAACGACTAAAAAAATCATGCTGACAATATGAATATGAACAAACAAACAAGCAGCATTTTATTTATTTATTTATTTAGCACTTAGATGTGTGTGGCATCTAGGACTATGGTAGCAGTGTAGCATTTAACAATAACTAAAGCTGTAGTATCTTAGCAGTTATCATTTGCATTTAGCAGTTAGCATTAGCACTATAGGCAAATCTGGCTTTTTTAGTCTCCTTCTGGGTGGCGAGGTTGTTAGTATATTGTAAACAGTTGGTGGTTAGCATTAGCATGTAGCATTTGCACTAGCTAAATGGTAGCACTCGCCACTACCTGGAGCATCTCCTAAACGGGCCTGGGTCAGTTGAACGTGGCAGTGCTGGTTGAATTAGCAGTTAGTATTAGCATGTAGCAGTTAGCTAAGTGGTAGCATCGGCACTGGTCACTACCTGGAGCATCTCCTAAACGGGCCTGGGTCAGTTGAACGTGGCTGTGCTATTTGGATTGTGTAGGAGCAGTGTAATCTGGCACTAGGGGGGGTGACTGGAACTAGCCTGCTGGAGGTGGCGTGAGAAGTTGACAAAACACCGTTAAAGGTTTCCACCTGATGACCCCCAGAGACGTGTTAGGAATCACTGCTCACTAGTAGTAGTAGGTAGAGACAGAATAGGGATCCTAAGTCCTTCACTGAGTATGAAGCCTCTTTTTAAGCACAAGTGTCTTGTGTTTTAATTAATTTATTTATTTATTTATTTTGCTGAGCAGGATAAGATAAGGTCTCCTGCATGCTATGCATCAGTGTTTGCACTCACTTCAATGAGACTATTTTTCTCTGTAAATTTGGTTTGGAAAAGACGGGGTCACATTGAAGCAAATGCTTTCAGCAGGGAGTCTGTTTCTAATTAAAGATACATATAGCAGGAGGCCCTCAGTTAGCTTCGATTTCCAGCACTGACATTTTCAGCAACTGTTTAGTCGAAGTACTTAAAAATTCTGTTTTGGATTTTTTTTGGTTTAAACAACAAATTACTCCTCAAGCACTGCAGTGAGAAAACATTCAAGGCTGAAAAGCTTGAAGTGATTTTCTGTGGTGTCAGAGACCAGGCTTTGCTGTGTCTGTCTGGACGGATAGAATATATATTCAAGGTTTTTTTTTATTTTATTTTCTTCTCATGGATACTTGATTTTTTGCTACTTCTAAGGGAGCTGGATGCCACTTTGATGTGACTAGCAGCTTGGAGTCGACTAAGATAAGGCTGATGTTGCCCTGAGTGAAGTTTTCCCTTTTCAGTCGAAGCCCTGAGCTTCATGTTTGCTCAGATATGAAACAGTGCTTTCGCAACAGATGAAAAGACTGGATTTCATGCGCCGCTGGAATTAGTAATAATTCTCAATCACTCAGGCTGTTTGCAGTTGAATCCTGACTTTGGAGTCATATGTTTTGAAGTGGTCTACAGTGTTTCTCTTTTAGATTCCAGTAGGAAAATACTGCGAGGGAGCCATGAAGGAGCACAGCAAATAGGAAGAGCCATGCAAATAGGAAGTGCAATCCTACAAAGCTATAAAGATTAAATCACAAGTATGAGTTTTATAAATATGTATAGCAAAAAATCAACAATGGGTGGACAAAAGCAAGAGACATAACTTGTAACACAATCTTATTGCACATCATGTTAGAGCCAACAGCATCCTCTTTGTCATGGATCTCTGGTTATTTGTGAGAACAGACCGGGATCTTATCTGATCAATGAGAAGCACCACGCTGTGCAATCACCCCAGTTTTTCCAAAATCTGAATGTTTTTTTTAAACATCAGCTGGTTGGAGTATTTTTTTTTTTAATTTTTTATGTTTGTGTGTGTTTGTGTTTGCACTCATCAGTCATCGCTTTGTTTACCTTTCCCCTGCTTTCAAACATGCTCTGTGCAGTCCGACGTGTGATTAGAAAGTCACGCCAAATTTGACACAATCAAAACGTGCACTCGTGCAAGCGGCACACACACACACAACGCACACACAACACACACTGACACACACGGGCAGGCAGATACGTAATACCTGCACAACCCAATCAGAAGCATTAGCACGTGTTTACACTTGTTGTTCTGATTACAGATTCATCCACTGTGACTGTCTGCTGCATGCTTAAATAATTGTGTCTGTGTGTGCGAGTCTGAGTTGTGTGTTGTGCATGTGTTTGTTAGTAAGGATGAAGATTACAGGGAACGACTGCTTAATATTTTATGTATGTAAAGCACACAAATTACAGGATAATGACAGTTTAAACTCCAAACTGTTTACTATTTGTGTTGCTGATGAATTTACGCTGCTGTGCACATTTGAAATGTTTTTGCACAAGAGTTTTTTCATGATTTGTCAGTGACACACGAGCTGTGACAGAATGTCTTGTCATTTATTTAAGGACATTTTAAAAATGACTATTTATGAATCACTCTTGCATATTGCTGCAAACAAACAACCTGATTTTGCACAAAACCGATGAGATAGTTGGAGCAAGGCCTCCTCCGGTCTGAATCAGAGGAGAGATTCTTAAAAATACACTTTTGCTTGTTTTACACAACATGAGTTCTTATCAGGAGTCACAACTGCTTGTTTTGCTAATCATTGCATTTCAGTTTAGTGTCACCTTTATTGTCATCTGATATTTTGAAGGCAGGTTCTGTTATCTGTACCTCGTCTGCAGCTCTGTGAAAAGGACACGGACTAATCCGTTGGCTGATTGATGTGTTTTGTTCTCCAGCGACACCATTAATAATGTAGCTACATGAACACCTGAATGCCACAACGCTGGCAGAAACAGCACGGAGGCCTGGATTGATCACTGTCAGGAATAGCTCCCCTGTAATGGATAAAGATAGTCTTGGTGAATGTGGATAAATATTTAATCATAAAAAATGCAGGAAGTATTGACAGGGGGTGGAGGGATAAAGTACAATTGAATACAAAAGTATAAATAGAAACATGTTTTTCTTCACATAAATTTGTATAAATATACTTTTATAAAGTTGCACTAATCCTGACAGAGCTTTGCAAGCAGCATGGACGCCATATTGTGTGTGCAGAAGTGAAAGTAATAATAATGGCTAACAGAAACTGCAACATAGACCCTTAATGGCACCAGAAGAGCAACCAAAATTAAGAATTATAATCTCCATAGTGGTTTGCTCTTTTATAGCAGCACAATTAGCAAGTATTACTCCTGTTACTTTCTATGATCTTATGTCTCTTTGTCTTGTCCTGTTATTGTTATTTCTGCTAAAATATCTCTTCTGAAATTATACATACAGCGTGTCAACAACATCCGTCGTCTTTGCTTCAAAGAAAACCTCTTTTAAGATTCTTTTACAGTTATTTTATGTCCTCAATGCCAAATCAAATACTCCATGTTGTGTGTATGTGTGTAATATATGGAGTTGAGGGAGAGTTGTGCATTTTCATCTACTTCTCCTGTCGTCACCTGTCTGACTGACATCAGTAAGTCAGTTAATCACACTAAACCCAGAGTATTGGTGCAAATATAATGTAATTACAGCACATTTAGCTGAATGGGAGAATCCTAAAATCCTAAAATGATGCCTACATTGGAACTGTAGCAGATTATAGGCAACAATTTACTTCTGCTGCAGCAAATGTAAACTAAAAGTGCATCATTCTGAAAATTACGCTTGATCACTTGCTTGCAGAGTCATTATAGCTGAAATTCTGCAAACAGAACAACATCTAAGTCAAAAGGTGACAAAATTTGACAAAAAATGTAAACTTTTAGTCACTTTTTACAGGGACTAGACTATTTCTTAGTTGGCCGCAGTGAGTTAAGTCTCATCCATCTTCAACATTCAATTCCTGCCTTCATTTCACAGCTATATACCTAACTCTGTCACATATTCACCAATGGAAAGGAAGGTGCGGTTAACACTGCTCGTACTGTATGTTGCACTGGCAGATAGGAGCAGCAGCAGCCAGTCAGTGAGGTGAAACTGGGCCTGTTTCTGATTTACAAACACAAAGTGCATGTCAGGTTTTATTTCACCTATGTAATGACAAAAAATCAGCTTCTCAAAATATTTGAAGGAATAAATAGGCCATGCATTTATGACTCTTCATGAATTATCGCATTTCCGGCTAGTTTAAAGGTTGGTTTTATAAGCTGCAGGATTTCAGACGGAAGCAAGGTTTTTTTTTCCCCCATTTCACTCCACGAAGGAGACAGACAAACTGCTGACTGTCTGGGTTGTGCATTTTGGAAAAGTAAACTTAATAATCCTGACTCTTACCTTAATCTCAAATCTTATCACAAAGCAGGTGCTTCAAGCAGTGAGAACTAACTACATATTCAGTAGTACGGATTGCATCCTGCATCCCTGGACGCACGCGCACAGACACACACACACACACACACACACACAAACACACACACACACACCAGCCTCCAGGATATGACATTTGCTCACCCCTCTATTACGTGTGCAGACAAAGCAGCCTTAAGACACACATACACACATTCATGCAACTTAATCACAATCACAGTTGCTGGCCTATTTTCCATATGTAACTGGGGCAACTACATCCAACCAGCTGTATTAATGCAAACCTGTCTCTTTGTGTGTGTGTGTGTGTGTGTGTGTGTGTGTGTGTGTACTTGTTTTCGTGACATATGAGGACATTTTTATGATAACACACCTTCAATATGAGGACGCTTGGAAATATGAGGACATTTTTCCGGTCCTCATTTTTCCGACCACTCTACAGTGATCTACAGCCTCCCAGCATGCTCCCAGACCAAAAATCTCCAATGTCCTAAAATGTCACAATTTTCGGAAATTAAGTGTGTAAGTGTGTTTAGCGTTTTTGCTCACCTTCGATTACGCCAACTAGTGGCCAGTTTTGGAAGTTTTACACACTTTTCACACACTTGTCCTCATCTGTCACTTTGATCAGAAAAATTCACACACTCGCCAACATTAAGAAGATTTATGCATTACTGGAATACACATATTAAATTAGAATCGGTTAAAACATTCTCAATTGATACAGCTGATCTAGGACTTGCATTTCAGATATTAGGTTTACCTGATATCCTTATGTTTTAAGAAGAAGACAATATTTATATATCCTGCCTTGTAGTGAATCATGTTATGTACATCTTTTTCCAGTAAAACCTTAGTCACACTGGATATAGTATACTGTAATCATACTGTAATCATACTGTAATCATACAAAATGTTGAACATTGTTTGCTACAGTTCAAGTTTAACTTGCAGATTGGAGATGCCATTTAATCAATGTGTAGGAAAGTGAATCAGAAACTGATTTTTGTCCCAAAAAAGGACATAAAGACACACTAAAGTGACTTCTGAGCTGTTTTTATTCGAACATTGTGGTTTTTCATCCTCCTAGCAGATATACTTTTATATCCAAATGCTAGATTTGAGTTAAGACATTTATATTGACATGGACATGACATAATACAGGCTAATAATTATGAAGCTGATGGGTCTCCCAGTGACCAAGAAGAAATCAAGGTGAGTAGAAATAACAGTCAGTTGTGTTGTGAGTAGAACCACTGGAGAATAGTGCTGCTGATTTACTCAACAGTCAACCTGCAGTTCACTCACACACTTGCTGATCACCAGTTAATGTACACAAATCACAGACTGTATGTAAAATAAGTATATATCACATATAATACAGCATGGTGGTGCAGTGATTAGTTTACGTTTCAGCTTGGGTCTCTGTGCAGAGTTTTCATGTTCTTGCTGTGCCTGCATGGGTTCTCTCTGGGTACCCTGGCTTCTTCCCACAAACCAAACAAACTTGTTAGGTTAACTGGTAATTTTGTCCAGAGGTGTGAATGTGAGAGTGAATGGATGTCTGACACAGACAGATAGACATCTGTCTGTGTTAGACAGACAGAGCAAAAGCTCGCTTGATCTTGATTTTCAGTATGAATACAGACCGTGAAAGCGGGGCCTCACGATCCTTCTGACTTTTTGGGTTTTAAGCAGGAGGTGTCAGAAAAGTTACCCTTTTCCAGGACATGTGGGAACCCTGCGTCATGCGTTCCCACATGTCCTGGAAAACATAGAAAATGATTGATCAATTTTCCAGTAATGGAAGACATATGAGAAAATTAGAAAAAAGGCCAAATGTCCTGGAAACAGTTAAGTTATCCTAGAAAATTATTTTTGCTCTCCCTGCCAATAGAAATTGGTTAAAAGTTATGCGCATGCATAACTTTGTAACTGTTGTCACCTTACCTTATTAAGACATACCACTTCTTTGCTGCTAGCCAGTGCAGCCCCATACGTGATGCTACCAGGCAATCAAATTTGCATTTCCACTTAGAGCAGTTCTGCAACCCAGTTCTTCCAACTGGAAGCTTGACAGGTTGAATAAATAACCAAAATGGGCAATAAGAGACAGTTTCAAATGTGTGTTGTCCTCTTATTACAGGAGTGAGTGACAATGTCAGGAAGACAGTCCAAATTCAAAAGTGCATGGATGGAAGATCTCCAGTTCAGGGACTGGCCAGGAGAGGTGTCAGGAGATACACAAACAGCATACTGCAAGTTTTACAGAAAGTCTTTGATGTTAGCAATATGGTTTGTCAGCTCTAAAGAGTCATGCGTGAGGGCAAGGCCACGCCAAGACAGCTGGACAATTCAAGAATGAGAGACAAATGACAGATTTTATGAGGTGCTATGAGGTGCTTTCAAAGACACAGGAGAGAAAAGTAGTTGTACAACCAACAAAGAACCACAAACAGCCACTGAAAGTGTCAGTTGTGGAAATACAGCATTGCAAGGTTCTAGTACAGAAACACAAGGAAGCTCAGCATTTTTTTTCAAGTCAAGCCGTATTTGAAGCAGACATTGCTGAGTTATCAAGAAGGTCAAGTTGCCCTATTCGTTAAATTCCAGCTCTGGTATCTCAGCAGTTTTCGTACAGTGCGATTGCCAAACAGGTTTCATGTGGCACAATGAAGTCTGCTTATCTTGTATGTTTTGGTTTAGGTCCTTATTTCAAACAGCAACTGATCGCAGATATAAGAAAAGCACAGTGCTATGTGATTTAATTTGATTAATGCATAAATAAAGTGACACAGAGCAGTTGGATGTTGTAGTGTGGTACTGGAATGAATGTGAAGGAAAGGCTGTGGTGCATTATTTTGATTTAGATTTTGTGGGACACATTCAAGAAGAGACGTTTCTGGAAAAAGTTAAGAAAGCTCTGTCGCCACTTAATCCCAGTAAGCTCTTACAGATTTCAATGGATAACTCGGCTGTTCACTGGAAGTTCCTGAGGCTATTCCAAGATGACAAGAGCAGAGAGGTGTTCAAAAAAAGAATGTGTCTCCTTCCTTGCTGTGACCTGCAAAACACATGATGGAGAGAAGTCCTCTTGTGTACCGAGCAGTTCGGCACATGAGCTCCCTTGACTCTGTGATCATGGTGACAGAAGCTGAAAGTGCAATAGCAATGTCTGAGACACTCCTACAGGTTCTCCTAAATGCAAGATGGCACACTGCCTCAGAGTGTGACAAAGTCCTTGCTCAGTATAAAGCTTTCCTATTGCATGTTAGTGCAAGCTATAAAGCAGAGTTCCATAATTTTGTTTACAGTTGCCATCTGGATGAATTTTTTGGAAGATTTGTCAGTGGAGAGCAGAGTATGCAGCACTTCATGAAATTTCTCATCACACTGTCTCAGAGACAAGCAGCAGTAGAAAGAGGCTACTCCATCAACAAGGACATACTTGTCGAAAACTTGAAGGAGAGGAGTCTAATAGCATTGCGCTTGGTTCAGAATGCAATGGCTAAGTTTGCAGTAGATGAATCCCTGCCAAAAGACCTCATTCAACACCGCAAAGGAGAATGGATGAGGTAGTATGGAGTACTTTGGGGATGAGAAAAAGAAAAAAGAACAAACTTCAAATGAGAAGAAAAGAAAGGAGCTCCACCAAGAAATAGAAAATGTGAAAGTAAAACAGAGAAGAATAATGAAAAGCAGCGAAATGATGCAGAAAGAGACAGATGAAATGGCAGTGAATGCAGAAAAAACAGGACTTCACATGACTGACTAAATTGTATCGGAGAAGTGTGGCAGAGAAAAAGGAAGAGCTGGAAGCTCTAGCACAAACTGAAAAGCCTCCGGGAGAGTGTCAAGAAGCTAAACTAACTTTAAGCAACTTTTTGGAGGAGCATATTTATTAGAATGGCATTGCTTTGTTTAATATTGACCTTATTGCACTGCAGGATAAAATTTTATGTTGGTTTTTAGTTATATTTATGACAGTTGAAGTTTTGCTTGGCTATTTTGGCAGTGATTTTGATTTTTATTATGTTTGAAAAATGCAGGTGCCAGATGTGTAAAAAAAACTGAGATGAAAAAAAGGAAATTGCTTTCCAGCGATTTATTGAAAATATGCAAATATTGTTAAATGAAGTGCACCAAAGAAAGTAGGAGAGAAGAGAAAGTTGAGTTGGGAATTGCCCCATTGAACATTGTCACTCCAGTTTGTCATGCCAAAGAAGTGCTACCCTGTAATCTGTGGGTGTGTTTGCATTATTCTGTGATACATTTGTCATAATTATTTTTCATAGACAAATTATAGTCGTAGACTGCATATCAAATGTCTGAGTAATAAACATAGAAACAATCTGGGTAAATGCAAGTTACAACTGTAGTAAAGAAGACTTCCAAAGAATGACGGAGACAGAGGAATGTGTTACAGTATGGCGTGATAACTTGTGTCTGTAGCAGCTGAAAATGTCCTGGAAAAGTCCTGGAAAATAATTTCAGGGAAAGAGTGGGAACCCTGTCATGCCCTAGGTCAGCTGGGACAAGCACCAGCCCAGTATGTAATGATATAAATGGTCTGAATAGATCATACATCTATACTAACCATTTCACCTGCCCCTCTCCTACAGTTCCCCCTAACCATATTTTAACACACTATAGGTTACAGGTTACTACAGGTTACTACAGGTATACAGCTGGTGTGCTAGCAGAGATGACCACCTTACATGACATCATATTTAAGATGAAAAAACAGACAGAGAGCAGAAGTTTGCATTTTTAAACAATAATAATAAAATATTGAAATGATTATTCTGTCAAATTGCAATTCTGTAGACAAGGATATGTTTGAACCTGCGAGCTATTCAATATCAAAGTTGCACTTAAACGCTTTTCTGTGGGTAGGAAGAGGAAAACTTCTCAGTATTTAATAGCGCATTGTGTTGAGATGGGTACCCCACCACTCTGAAAACTCCAAATGTCTGGTTGGTCAGAGAGTCAGTAACACAGCCTCTGATTGGTCGACACACACAGCCAAAGGCTAACAAGATGGCTGAGAGGATGACGAACGATTTTCGTCCCGGAAAAGCTGATAAATAAACCACAGAAGACCCTCCGTGAAGGAATCGTCATCATGGGCTCCTTTTACAACATCTTCGAAAAGATCGTGCAGTTTTTGGTTGGATTACAAAGCTTCTCGGACTGTTACCGCCGCAGCGGATCTCTCAGTGAAAGGCACATCCGGTACTTTCTACCTGCCGGAGATATCTATCCTGGCGCATAGAATATCTTCGATTTGTGAGATGCGGCCACAATCCGACGAGGTGAGTTTAAATGTTTTTAAAAGGACTTTAAATACAAAAAATTACTCCAACAAAATGAAGTAGGTTGTGATAAATGATCATTCATGCGTTTTTCTTCGTCGTCAGCTGTAGAGAGGGTTGGAGTTGTTGTGAAATAAAACTGTTCACGTCTTAACAAGGCAACATGAGTTAAAGGGAGCTAATTAGCTAAAGTGCAGACCAGGGACGCAGTGCTGCATGGAGGATTGTCCGAACCAACGTATCTGTTGCTGCACAGACAGTTGTCTAAGTTGTTTTTCATTTTTATTGGGCGTTTATTTTTACTACGACACACAATACATTTTCAGATTTTTTTTGGGGGGGGGGCGGGGGGGGGGCAGGAGCATTTAAACCCCGGCGGCTTACTTGATCGGCGCACTGCAGCCTCGTCAGGGCTCGACAGTATTCGGCGACTCTCGGCGGGGCCCAGCGGCGGCTTGCACAACTATTGGAATATCAAAATTACTATCTGAATACCCCGCAACGAACCAATAGTCGGATATTGGAATATTCTGGACTAGCCCTACTAATAATAATGCTTTCCTTAACACGGGGCATTTTAAAGAATGGGTGCCATTTTTGTCCCCAGAACCTTAAATGTATAAATATGCAGGGAAATGCAGTTGAAGTTGCAAATTTAAGTTATAAAATGTGAAATATTAATTAAATCTACCTAGAACATTGCAAAAATTGCATTTTTGACCTGTTCCCACCCTCTTAATGCCACAGTTTAGCATGAAATATGGTGAAAATTTTTTTAGGAATAGTAGGTTTTGTATTTTTGTATTGATACATACATGCATGTCTCATCTATGTTTTCAATGGTTCTTTTTGTAAAAACAAATGTAAAGGTTTTGTTAAAATACACATACAATGTATACTTGATAATGTAACTGACGGAGTAGGTCAGTCTCAACGTTCAGTCCTGTGACCTGAATTATTTGTAAGATTAATTTGTTTATTTTTAAAAAATAGTCATTATTGATAAATCACAAATAGCAATATCCAGGTTTGTAGCAGTGCTAACGTTTTCTGTAGAGTCTGGCTTAATAAAGAAAGGACCTTATGAAACAAGTATTGTGACTGTAGAGTGCGTGTTACAGTGTCCTCATATTGTGTAGAAAAAGACACTATACAGTGTTAATAATTTCTTTAGTCTGGTATAATAAGCCAGAGCCCTGTGAAACAAGTATGGTGGTTAGTTTATTAACTAGTTAGGATCTATATTACGGTATACAATTGTTCTGACAGTGTATTTTTGTGTTTTGTTGCAGATGTCAAGTGTTGAGCTCCCAACTCATTCTTCTGCAGATCCAGAAGTGAGCAGGAGATCCTCTTCATCCTACCAACAGGTTAGTACACTTTCTATTTCATACTTAGCAAAATAGATGTACGTATTGGGTCCAATGCAAACATTAAACACCATTTTGCTATATAAAAACAATCAACGTGTGTAAAACATTGACAATATTAAAAATGCTATTAGTTGTTACTGAATACCTTGGCATAAAGAAATTAGCAATGCCAGGTATTAGCATGAACTTCCCCTTAAAACATCAAATTCTAACAAAATTCTGTGTTTGAATTCTTTTGCAAGTGTTTTACTCCATTTAGTCTCCTGTTGATGACTACATGATTGGATTTTTTTGGGAAATAGATCCATTTACATCAGTGTGGGCATTAGTACTTTCTTTGACAACAACAGGACAGGTCAGAAGTCAGAAACAGAGACTCTACATGTGGTCAGTCGTCATGTCCTCATATGGTCTGAACCAACAACTGCAAAGTGTGTTAAATTGTTGTCATAGTCGTAGCTATGGAAGACTTAAGTGTTACATTGGAAGTCCTCATATGGTCTGAACCCACAACTTCAGAGTGTGTTACATTGTCCTCATGTTGTCATAGCAGTGGGAGTCTAGAGTGTGTTTAATTGAAAGTCATCATATGGTCTGAACCAACAACTGCAGTGTTTTTTACATTGTCCTCATAGTGTTTGGGAGTGGATACTGTACAATCATAACACTTTCAATAGAATCTGGCATATTAAGCCCAGACCTTCATTAATCAAATGTGATCCTTATTTTAGTACAGTATTATTCTGACAGTGTGCTTTTGTGTTTTGTTGCAGATGTCAAGTGTTGAGCTCCCAACTCATTCTTCTGCAGATCCAGAAGTGAGCGGGAGATCCTCTTCATCCTACCAACAGGTTACTACCCTTTCTATTTCATACTTAGCGAAATAGATGTACGTATTGGGTCCAATGCAAACATAAAACACCATTTTGCTATATAAAAACAATCAACTTGTGTAAAATGTTGACAATATTAAAATGCTATTAGTTGTTACTGAATACCTTGGCATAAAGAAATTAGCAATGCTAGTTATTAGCATGAACTTCCCCTTAAAACGTCAAATTCAACAAGATTCTGTGTTTGAATTTTTTGGCAAAGGTTTTACTCCATTTAGCCTCCTGTCAATGGTTTTACATGGTTTGATTTATCTGGGAAATAGATCCATTTACATCAGTGTGGGCATTAGTGCTTTCTTTGACAACAACAGGACAGGTCAGAAGTCAGAAACAGAGACTCTACATGTGGTCAGTCGTCATGTCCTCATATGGTCTGAACCAACAACTGCAAAGTGTGTTAAAATGTTGTCATAGTCTTAGCTGTGGAAGACTTAAGTGTTATAGTGGAAGTCCTCATATGGTCTCAGCCCACAACTGTAGAGTGTTACATTGTCCTCATATTGTCAAAACAGTGAAAGACTTGAGTGTGTTTCATTGAAAGTCCTCATATGGTCTGAACCCACAACTGTAGTGTGTGTTACATTGTCCTCATAGTGTTTGGGAGTGGATACTGTACAATCATAACACTTTCAATAGAATCTGGCATATTAAGCCCAGACCTTCATTAATCAAATGTGATACTGATTTTAGTACAGTATTATTCTGACAGTGTGCTTTTGTGTTTTGTTGCAGATGTCAAGTGTTGAGCTCCCAACTCATTCTTCTGCTAGCCCAGAAGTGAGCGGGAGATCGTCTTCATCCGACCTACAGGTTAGTACACTTTCTATTTCATACTTAGCAAAATAGATGTACGTATTGGGTCCAGTGCAAACATAAAACAACGTCTTGCTATATAAAAACAATCAACTTGTGTAAAATGTTGACAATATTAAAAATGCCATTACTTGTTACTGAATACCTTGGTATAAAGAAATTAGCATTGCTAGTTTTTGGTACCAACTTCCCCTTAGAACATTAAATTCTAACAAAATTCTATATTATTCAATCTTTTGCAAATGTTGTACGCCATTTAACGTCCTGTTGATGGCTTTACATGGTTTGATTTATTTGGGAAATAGATCCATTTACATCAGTGTGGGCATTAGAGCTTTCTTGGACAACAACAGGACAGGTCAGAAGTCAGAAACAGAGACTCTACATGTGGTCAGTCGTCATGTCGTCATATGGTCTGAACCAACAACTGCAAAGTGTGTTAAAATGTTGTCATAGTCTTAGCTGTGGAAGACTTAAGTGTTATAGTGGAAGTCCTCATATGGTCTCAGCCCACAACTATAGAGTGTTACATTGTCCTCATATTGTCATAGCAGTGGGAGTCTAGAGTGTGTTTAATTGAAAGTCATCATATGGTCTGAACCAACAACTGCAGTGTGTTTTACATTGTCCTCATAGTGTTTAAGAATGGATACTGTACAATGATAACACTTTCAATAGAATCTGGCATATTAAGCCCAGACCTTCATTAATCAAATGTGATACTTATTTTAGTACAATATTGTTCTGACAGTGTGTTTTTGTGTTTTGTTGCAGATGTCAAGTGTTGAGCTCCCAACTCATTCTTCTGCAGATCCAGAAGTGAGCGGGAGATCCTCTTCATCCTACCAACAGGTTAGTACACTTTCTATTTCATACTTAGCAAAATAGATGTACGTATTGGGTCCAATGCAAACATAAAACACCGTTTTGCTGAATAAAACAATCAACTTGTGTAAAACATTGACAATATTAAAAATGCCATTACTTGTTACTGAATACCTTGGTATAAAGAAATTAGCAATGCTAGTTTTTGGTACCAACTTCCCCTTAGAACATTAAATTCTAAAAAAATTCTATATTATTCAGTCTTTTGCAAATGTTTTACGCCATTTAACGTCCTGTTGATGACTTTACATGATTGGATTTTTTGGGAAATAGATCCATTTACATCAGTGTGGGCATTAGTACTTTCTTTGACAACAACAGGACAGGTCAGAAGTCAGAAACAGAGACTCTACATGTGGTCAGTCGTCATGTCCTCATATGGTCTGAACCAACAACTGCAAAGTGTGTTAAAATGTTGTCATAGTCTTAGCTGTGGAAGACTTAAGTGTTATAGTGGAAGTCCTCATATGGTCACAGCCCACAACTGTAGAGTGTTACATTGTCCTCATATTGTCAAAACAGTGAAAGACTTGAGTGTGTTAAATTGTCCTTATATTGTCATAGCTGTGAAAGACTTGAGTGTGTTTAATTGAAAGTCTTCATATGGTCTGAACCCACAACTACAGAGTGTGTTACAATGTCCTTATATTGTCATAGCAGTGGGAGTCTAGAGTGTGTTTAATTGAAAGTCCTCATATGGTCTGAACCAACAACTGCAGTGTGTTTTACATTGTCCTCATAGTGTTTGGGAGTGGATTCTGTACAATGATAACACTTTCAATAGAATCTGGCATATTAAGCCCCGACCTTCTTTAATCAAATGATATCCTTATTTTAGTACAGTATTATTCTGTGGAAATAGATCCATTTACATCAGTGTGGGGATTAGAGCTTTCTTTGACAACAACAGGACAGGTCAAAAGTCAGAAACAGAGACTCTACATGTGGTCAGTCGTCATGTCCTCATGTGGTCTGAACCAAAAACTGCAGAGTGTGTTAAAATGTTGTCATAGTCTTAGCTGTGGAAGAGTCAAGTGTTATATTGGAAGTCCTCATATGGTCTCAACCCACAACTGTAGAGTGTTACATTGTCCTCATATTGTCATAGCAGTGGGAGTCTAGAGTGTGTTTCATTGAAAGTCCTCATATGGTCTGAACCCACAACTACAGAGTGTGTGACATTGTCCTTATATTGTCATAGCTGTGAAAGACTTAAGTGTGTTTAATTGAAATTCCTCATATGGTCTTAACCCACAACTTCAGAGTGTGTTACATTGTCCTTATATTGTCATAGCTGTGAAAGACTTGAGTGTGTTACATTGTCCTTATATTGTCATAGCAGTGGGAGTCTAGAGTGTGTTTATTTGAAAGTCCTCATATGGTCTGAACCAACAACTGCAGTGTGTGTTACATTGTCCTCATAGTGTTTGGGAGTGGATACTGTACAATGATAACACTTTCAATAGAATCTGGCATATTAAGCCCAGACCTTCTTTAATCAAATGTGATACTTATTTTAGTACAGTATTGTTCTGACAGTGTGTTTTTGTGTTTTGTTGCAGATGTCAAGTGTTGAGCTCCCAACTCATTCTTCTGCAGATCCAGAAGTGAGCGGGAGATCCTCTTCATCCTACCAACAGGTTAGTACACTTTCTATTTCATACTTAGCAAAATAGATGTACGTATTGGGTCCAATGCAAACATAAAACACCGTTTTGCTGAATAAAACAATCAACTTGTGTAAAACATTGACAATATTAAAAATGCCATTACTTGTTACTGAATACCTTGGTATAAAGAAATTAGCAATGCTAGTTTTTGGTACCAACTTCCCCTTAGAACATTAAATTCTAAAAAAATTCTATATTATTCAGTCTTTTGCAAATGTTTTACGCCATTTAACGTCCTGTTGATGACTTTACATGATTGGATTTTTTTGGGAAATAGATCCATTTACATCAGTGTGGGCATTAGTACTTTCTTTGACAACAACAGGACAGGTCAGAAGTCAGAAACAGAGACTCTACATGTGGTCAGTCGTCATGTCCTCATATGGTCTGAACCAACAATTGCAAAGTGTGTTAAAATGTTTTCATAGTCTTAGCTGTGGAAGACTTAAGTGTTATATTGAAAATCCTCATATGGTCTCAGCCCACAGCTGTAGAGTTACATTGTCCTCATATTGTCATAGCAGTGGGAGTCTAGAGTGTGTTTAATTGAAAGTCCTCATATGGTCTGAACCCACAACTGCAGTGTGTTTTACATTGTCTTTATAGTGTTTGGGAGTGGATACAGTACAATGATAACACTTTCAATAGAATCTGGCATATTAAGCCCAGACCTTCATTAATCAAATGTGATACTTATTTTAGTACAGTATTATTCTGACAGTGTATTTTTGTGTTTTGTTGCAGATGTCAGGTGTTGAGCTCCCAACTCATTCTTCTGCAGATCCAGAAGTGAGCGGGAGATCCTCTTCATCCTACCAACAGGTTAGTACACTTTCTATTTCATACTTAGCGAAATAGATGTACGTATTGGGTCCAATGCAAACATAAAACACCGTCTTGCTGAATAAAACAATCAACGTGTGTAAAACATTGACAATATTAAAAATGCTATTAGTTGTTCCTGAATACCTTGGTATAAAGAAATTAGCAATGCTAATTATTATCCCTAATTTCCTCTTAAAACATCAAATTCTAACAAAATTCTGTGTTAGAATTCTTTTGCAAATGTTTTACTCCATTTAGCCTCCTGTTGATGACTTTACATGATTGGATTTTTTGGGAAATAGATCCATTTACATCAGTGTGGGCATTAGTACTTTCTTTGACAACAACAGGACAGGTCAGAAGTCAGAAACAGAGACTCTACATGTGGTCAGTCGTCATGTCCTCATATGGTCTGAACCAACAACTGCAGAGTGTGTTAAAATGTTGTCATAGTCTTAGCTGTGGAAGACTTAAGTGTTATATTGGAAGTCCTCATATGGTCTCAGCCCACAACTGTAGAGTGTTACATTGTCCTCATATTGTCATACCAGTGGGAGTCTAGAGTGTGTTTCATTGAAAGTCCTCATATGGTCTGAACCCACAACTACAGAGTGTGTGACATTGTCCTTATATTGTCATAGCTGTGAAAGACTTGAGTGTGTTTAATTGAAATTCTTCATATGGTCTGAACCAACAACTGTACAGTGTGTTTTACATTGTCCTCATAGTGTTTGGGAGTGGATACTGTACAATGGTAACACTTTCAATAGAATCTGGCATATTAAGCCCAGACCTTCATTAATCAAATGTGATGCTGATTTTAGTACAGTATTATTCTGACAGTGTGCTTTTGTGTTTTGTTGCAGATGCCAAGTGTTGAGCTCCCAACTTATTCTTCTGCAGATCCAGAAGTGAGCGGGAGATCCTCTTCATCCGACCTACAGGTTAGAGACTGGGCTGCCATCAAGTACTACATTCACAACAGAGTCACAGCATTAAAAAGGAAGATGAATAAATAGAACGATGAAATGCCACCTGTAGCTCAGATACAACTGAATGTTTTATTTTCATTCTCAATCTTTTGCAGATGACTGTGCTAAGGTGTTCATGCTGCTAAATGTTCAGAATAATGACCATGTATTTTTTCCCAACTGCTGACTGTTTTTGCAGTACCAACAATATTTGTTTTTTTTTTCCAGAAAAAGTTACAGATATGGTCATACTATGCTGTGTTCATGTGCGATGCTTCAGTTCAGCTGTCCACTGCGTATGGAAGCTTGCACATTTTCAGCCATTAAAAAGAGTAAGAAGGGCAGAAAATGTTTCATGTTTTTTTCACATGAATGTTAACTGCAAAATTCAAAAATGCAGTACAATAATAAGACAAACAGTAGACTAATCACATTTTTAAGTTTCTGAACAACTGAGTTTGATTATTTTATTAATGTGAATATCTGATGTTTCTTTCAGAAGTTACTTGACTAGTAAGCATGACTGTACACTTATACTTATTATGCAGATAATTCAAAGAAATATAATAGTAGCCAATTTACAATTTCCTGGTCTTCATAAGTCACATATACTTGACAAATCTGTGTGAATCTATGGTTTCACATTTCACTTAAACAAGAAATAACTGTGTGTGACATTATGGCCCTCATAAGTCACGTAAACCTGAATGTGTCCTCATATGTAGCATAAATATCAGATTTGACCAAAAGTTATCCCCAGCCAAAATCTCAACAGATCAATGTGTTTCTGGAGGCTTCCATAAGAACTTCTTGGATTCCCAGGCCTCTAACACCTCTGGAAAGGCACGTACCCATTTTTCACATTTCTGTCAACGGTCCTGATATTTCACGAAAACACGTATGTGTGTGTGTGTGTGTGTGTGTGTGTGTGTGTGTGTGTGTGTGTTGCCCGCCATCTGTGCAAATGCAATCTAGCGCTGCAGGCAGAACTCTAGCATCAACACAAGGGCATGATGGGGAGGATGAGTTGGGAGAGGGCAACAGGAGAGTTACTCCATTTTCCTTGGAGTGAAGAGAGAACAGAGAGAAGCAGCGGGAAAATGAGAATGTGAAGCAAAAAAAAAAACATGAAACAAAGAAAGAGGTAAGAGAACAAAGAGACAAGAGGAAGGCAGCATGGAATAAAATCTAAAATAAACATGATTGTAATCTTAAAACGTTAAGAGATTAAGGAGTAAATTAAGGCTTATAGAATGACTTTTGTTAAAGCAAAACATCTCTCCACATAACTGTGGGTCTCAAGAAGCCTGGTTAAAACTGTGTGAAATCACCTCCATGCCAATATTTCAGATGATATAAAATACCTTCAGCACACAGTGATGCCAACTCTGACATTCCAAGCTGCCAAACCCACACTCACAGTCAAGTTTGGAAACATTATTTCTGAAATCTCTCTATTGCGTCAGAATCATATTTTCAGCCCTTGAATGGGGGCTCTCAAACCGGAGGCTCCCAGTCATGCGAGGAAGAGGTTTGAAGAGGTGGGGAGATGAGATGAAAGGAAGTGATGGAGAATTTAAGAGGGGGCGATGGGGATGGAATGAAAAGATAATTGAAACTAACAGCATGAAGGGAGAGAACAGGGCTGAAAAGGAAGAATTGCACCTTCTGACTTTCACCTGTTGCCAGTGAGAGCAGTAATCTTTAGCTGATTGATAGCCGGGCTTCGGGGATGACTCACTGACACACTTACAGACATTGTAAAGCAACGACACTGGTCAGTGATTGTGAACACTCGGGGAATAGTCATGGGCGCACAAAATCAATTCAGCTTCGGGCGCTGACACACAAACTCACACAGTACTCACGTCAGCGCAACGTCAGAACTGCCACAATGGATTTAGGCTTCGGTCTTGCTCTACTGCCCTGCACCTGTCCCCCCGCACAATATGCAGTTTTCCGTCAGACAGCCACTGTTACAGACAAAACAACACACATTTTGTAATGAAGATGTTAGAAAACCACTGTGACAGAGGCTGAAAGAGGAGATTATTCAATGTGACAGCCATTTTTAAGTAGTGATTTCCATGTTTACGACCTAATATTGTGACAAATGTGACAAAAACACTCTACAAAGCCATCTAATAGGGAAAAAATGTTGTACATTTTGTTCAAAAAGCTACATTCTGCCCAAATTCAGTTTCGTTTCCAGTAGTTTGCTTGCACTTCATTCTTACAGGTAGCTGCTGGGACTCCACCATATGGGCCTATTACACTTTATTTTCTTAGGAAAAGCACATTTGTATATCTATGCTATACTGTTCTACTTGTGTTTATATTTTCAGGTCACATTTTTTCTACTTATGTTCATATTTGTAGTTCATATTTTGTACTTCTGTTAATCTACACACCGATCAGGCACAACATTATGAGCTGCCTAATATTATGTTGGTCCCCTTGTGTGGTTGAAAATGCTCTGAACCATTGGGAATAAACAAGAGGACCACTCGGGGTGTCCTGTGGGGTCTGGAACCAGGACATTGGCACTGGATCCTTTGGGTACTCTTTCTTGTGCAGTGGGGCCTCTGTCTATCAAACTTGTTCCACTGCATCCTGTTGATGCTTGATCAGAAGAGGGTGTAGGAGGTTTGGAGGTCAAATCAACATGTTGGGCCATTGTCATGTTCATCAACATGTTCCTGTCCAAGGTTTTCCATCAGAACATCACATAGTACCAATATGATCCATGTTATTCACTTCATCTGTCAGTGGTCAGAATGTTTTGGCTGATCAGTGTATATTTGATACTGTTTAAATTCTGACTTTGAATGGGAGCAACTGTAACATCGGCAATTTCTCCTCAGAGATCAATAAAGAATATCTGATTCTGATTCTAAAATAAAACAATGATCTGAGAGCAGTTTGAGTGAAGAGCTGCAGAGTTCGGTGGTATTTCTCTGAGGGCTCTGCACTTCACTGAGTTGGGTTTGATTCAGCTTTGATAGCAAAATATTCCATGAAGACCTTCTCTTTTGTCAGTTCTGCTTTGGATCTGGCTATGACAAATATTCTTTGATTGATTGATCTCATCTGTTCACTAATTTCTCTTAGGATTTTCATGAAAGCTGATGTTGATGGTAAGAAGTTGACATTGTTGTTTCAGTCCTCTGTTCAAACTGTCACATTCCACATATTTGTTTTCCCAGTAAATATATATGATTTAGTAGTCTAGCTGCCTTTGTAAGATTCTGATTTACTGTAGCTGCAGCCTAAATGTTTTGGCAGTTGAATATACACAGTGTTAATCCTGGAGATTAAATCCATCGAAGTACTTCAGGAATTTTTCAGTTTACAAAGTCTGAAGTCACAGTGCAGCGAGTTGCTCAGCTTCGACTATGAAGTCCACACACACAAACAAAGCAATCCGTCCACGGCAGTCACATACATGTACTGTAAGCAGTAATGCACATGCACAGATGTATAAAAAATGTAAATCAGACAGTCACAACCACACACACACACACACACACACACACACACACACACACACACACAAGTGCGGTGATTTGTTTTGACAGTATTGTCCTGTGGGAGCAAACCATCATGCATCACCCCAAAAATAAACCTCACTCTAGGGTAGGAGACAAAGGGCATGGACATCACAAACACACACACACACACACACACACACACACACAAGCATTTAAATACCCAACTCAGACTGGCATACACACCGACACACACAAAGGCAAGGACAAAAATGTAAACAGTGTGTGTGTACACATATAATATTTGTACAGAAGATTGGTTCAAATGTTAAAAGTATTAGATATTATAAATATTCCAGCAATAAACCATAAGCCAAATTAGAAAAACAACAAGATTCACCATATGGTAAATCCAAACATTTCATTTTTTGTATAATTTTTCATTATCATGTGCAACATTTCGATTTCATTTACAATATTCCATTATCATGTGTGATATTATTTCTTACTTGAGTATCACTGCTAGCATTACTTTTTACTTTTCTATTCTAAGCTTATTTTAGTTTAGGTATTATATACAGTATTATATCACACTTATATCTTATTGCTTTTCTGTTTAATCTCATGCGCCATTTTGTTTTTTCTGAGCAATATCTGGCACAAGAACTTACTTCAGGATTAATAAAGTTTCATCCTATCTTATATATCACATGCATATCATATACGTGTCAATGGTTGTTACTGGAGTTATCAAAGTATCAGAGTCAAAAATAATTCAAATTTTGGGTAAAATTTGATCCTTAAGACAGGAGGCTCAGCAATTTCTGGCCTTAAGTAACAAAGAATTTTGCCAATGCTACCAAGCACCTGTGTGGGCAGAATTTCCAGCTTTCCCCTCCTAATGTTTATTACTGATACTGATGTTAGTAAAGTCAAGTTCATGAAAAGATCAGCAAGAGGTCCAAACCAAACCCCATCAAAGCTAAACAGTTGCCCCTCTTATCTTTCAGTTAGGTCATCTGTGTTCCATTAAGATGTGCAAGTTAGTTTGACCTGATGAAGCCTCTTGGATGAGAGACGAACTGTTTCCAAGAGTGCACACAAAGTCCAGTCGCCTTGATTTACCTCTGCTGAGATGTTCATTGGGTGCAGCTACAGACAGGCAGGAGGGTTCACATAAACTTGCTGGGAGATTAATCTACTGTTTAGAATTTGATACATTTGACATTTCATTTGCTTCGTATGGATCATATTGATGTTTTTCTGTGCAAAGTCAAGCAAAAGTTATTGTTACTAGCTGCCGCAGAAATGATTATTGTGAAAGCAGCTGTATGTCTCTGATTTAATGGGGTTTTTTTGCAAAGCAATAGGAGTCCTATGTGGATCGGGCAACAGTTGATGGCGGGGGCCTTGGCGACCCGATCCCCGGACACAGCTTCTAACTGTTGGGACTTGGAACATCACCTCACTTGGGGGGTGGGGGGATGGGGGATGGGGGATGGGGGGTGAATTCTGTTCATAACTTTTATGGACAGAATTTCTAGGCGCAGGCATGTCCCACGGGGATGAGGCCTCGGGGTAGACCTAGGAGACACTGGAGGGACTATGCTTAGACTGCTACCCCGCGACACGGCCCCAGATAAGTGGAAGATAATGGATGGATGGAATAGGAGTCCTCCTGGAGGTCAGATTAACCTGCAGCAGAGCAGACAGTAGCAGGTTCTGAAGTGACAAATACTGTACATCAAGAAGGTTAGGGTTAATTAAAGGGGAATGACAAAAAATGACAGGTTTTATCTACTTGCTGCCTACATCCATGATGCCTTTAAGCAAGGTCTTTTCCATTCTCTGGTCTGTGACCAATGGTTGAACCAGGTGGCTCAGAGATACAAATGTTATATTAGAGTTCTGCAGAAAAATAACTCATGCACAAAATGCATTTCATCCTGCTATCACCACCCCATCCTCTCCTGCTATCTCCCACCCCACTCATTCCCACTCTCACCCCAACTGGTCGAGGCAGATAGCCACCTTCCCTGAGCCTGGTTCTGTTGGAAGTTTGTTTTATCCTAGGGTTTATTTTTTGGTTCCTTCCCACCATCACAGACCACTTGCTCATAGGAAATCCAAAAGCTACTTTGGATTGTTCGGTTTTCTGTTCTCTGTGTATAATTCGTAAGGTCTGTACCTTACTATGTTAAGCACTGTGAGAGGACATATGTTGTGAATTTGCGCTATATAAAAAATTGAATTGAACTGAACTGAAAACACATCAGACTGCACACACTACATTCCAGAGTCCAAATGTTTACCTTCAATGGAAAAAAAGTTTAAGTGTTTGAAAATGAAATCCATAAGTACTACTTGCAAAATGTTCTTAGCCGTTATTCTAAAGATGAATGACTTAACATAGTTACTGCAAGACGCCAACACACACACACAAGCATACCTTCTTATTATTATTATTCCCATCCGTTTTTTCCTCTGCATGTGGATAAATGCACGTACTCATTCTCACACAGCACACACACTCTAACCCTGACACAGTTAAGATTGTCGGATTGTTGTTTCAGCTGAGGAGGAGAAGATGAACAGAACGAGTTCATAAAGGCCAGATGTCAAATGGGCAAGGGGAATGTTTACTGTCAAGCTGTCCTTAAAGTCCATGCATGAGTGTATTCGACCGTCACATTACATGTAGTATATATTTATACATGTTAGAAAGCGACTGAATACGTCTTCACCTTTAAAATATGAAAAGAAGCAGCAGTGAAGATGGGGTGACGGATGGAAAGCGAGAAAGCGAGAGAGAACACTCCAGTTCTCACTTTAATCTGCTTAGGATTTATGAGTCTTGTGCTATTTTTCCTATGTGGTAAAATTATGCTGCAATCAGTCCATCAATAAAAGAGAAAATTATTATCCAGGACTATCACATTACACCGCTGTCTCAGGAAGAATAAATTAGGCTTGTTGCAAGAAGGGTTGGATTCTACAGAGATGTGTCATGTTGGCATGCTGGGAAAATATGTTTCATGGCTGCATGGTGCAGAGAAAGAGCACATCTTCGCTGCTTCCATGCAAGGAAAATGACGTGGCTTGTTTGCGGAGAGATTATTTATTGAAAAGTCTGGGGCTGCAAATAGAAATTATTTTTATCAACCATTCTGCTGATTGTTCTGACAGTCAATAGTGTAAATGTCGCAGTTGTTGTGCCACCTATTAACAACATTAACACTTTCATTTCCATTTGAGCACCACTTTCCATTGATGTGTTGTTGCAGGGGAACCGATTTAAACATCAAGCTACATATGTGGGAAAAAAAAGTTGTATAAAGCCTTTTGAGTCTCTCAGCTCATCTCTGCTACTAGCACACAAACAATGCACACAAATCTCCTACCAAACTGTCAGTGGTTGAGTTGCACTGAGGGTAATGTAGGTACAAGTTTTGGAAACAGAAGAAGAAAGTGTGGAATAAAAACTACTCACAAAACCTCACATTCTGCTATAGAGTAAAGAAAACACTCTGGCTTGTTTGTATTTCTTCAAACCAATCACAGTTGTCTTGGGCGGAGCTAAGCCCAGGATGCAGTGATGGTGCCCTGGCAACTTGTTTAGGTGGAACATTTGCAAAAAGGGAGGGGAGCTCTGTTATTAAAATGACTAAATACCACAGAAAATATAGCTCTTGACAATAATTCACTCAAAAAAAATAAACTTGCCATCACTGCTTAGGTTGCTGTAGTTGTTTCCCAGAGTGAAGGAGATTTTGAGAGTGATATCATGCAGATTGTGAGGTGCCATGGAAAATATGCAGCTAATGACAGAGTCATATCGTCAGTCTACCTCCAGTGAGTCAGACTACTGGTTCTGAAGTACTGATTTGAATATTACAGAAATGCAGTCCTTAATCAGTCGAGAACTGATTAACAAGACTAAGAGCCAACAGCCATTTTTCACTTCTGTAATGTTGTACATTTTGTATATGCCTGAGCTAAAATGCTACTTACCTGTGCTAATGTTTAGCAGTCATAATGTTTACCTCGTTTCCCATTTGCTAATTAGAACTAAACACAACTGAGTAGTACTTTGGACCTAAACCAAAGTTTTGGATTTTTTTTGTTTTGTTTTTAAATGCCACAGGAACTGTCTTGAGAGAGCAATATTTGTAAAAGGCTAAAGTCACAGGTAAATGTTAAAAATGATTAAATTAAGCCCCCTCTCACCTTTTAACACATGGTAAGTATGCACTTAAAATATTTACCTTCCCATTAATCTCCACTATCATCTCATTTATAGCTGCCTCTGTGTTTTCTCTTCAGTTGATGAGTCATACTTTCCAAGATCATTTTCTCTGCTGTCTGACCATGTGTTTTTGACAGAGAGCAACCACTGCAAGTAAAGCACCTCTTCATACAAATACCATTTGAATTCCCACATCCCATTTCTGTTCCTCACACTGTACTCCTTCTTACTCATCTCCTCACATTGCACAGTAAGTTGTGTATTTCCCAACATTTCCAAGGCCCAGAGGACAAATAAAGCACATAATATGTAGATTCCCTTTGACACTAGATTTTTGAGACCGATGCCAATACATAAAAATAATGAGTCTTGGAGGAGAATGCTTTATATTGCTAAATATTCTCACACCAGCTGCTCTGCTACATGTGCTGCACACAGTGCTGAGAATATTGTAAGCAATGGAGTCAAAGCTGTTCTGCAGAACAAACAATGTGATGACACCCTTTCTGAAACACTTCAAGGATCTTTTTCAGTGTACCTATAATATACCAGTATCAGTCAATAATGTCAGCCTACTGATAAATTGGTCAGACTGTGCTGTGTAGGCTACTGTACATATAACATCATCATCAAGTAAAAGCAATACTTCAAAGTTTTGTGATGAAAAGTGCAGTATGTAATTTCGCTCCAATATACTATTTTGTCAATTCCAGTAAATATCTCTTTATGGTCTGTTAGCTGTTTGTTCTGCGTGTGCTGGTGTAAAAATCAGGTCTGTTCATAGCCTTCGTGAATGGGATTTTAAAAAGTGGTCCAGTCTGAGCCACAGAACACGATTCAAGCATTTCGGATACACAGTTGTGGTTGTGCACAGGACAGTGGGAGAAGAAGACTGCTTATCTGACACTTGCTTAACATTTTTTCTCATAAATCCCAGACCCCATCTTAAATACCGCTCTCTTCCAAAAGCTCATGTTTATCAAGTATGAATTTACAACCATTAGCTAGATAGCTTAGCTTAGCACAACAGTTGGGTACTAGGGCGGAAAAACTTTGCTGGAATCTGTCCAAAGGTAACAAAAAATTTAGCAATATTATCTCTTTTAACTCTGTTTTTGGTCTCTACCAACTCCTGCAGGACCATTCTGACTCTACAGCTGCTAAATGCTTCACGATGGTCACTAGCTGGTTGATTCTGGTGCTGTGCAGTGATGTTTTGGACCATTTTCACTACCTGCTTCGGTCAAAAACAGGAGAAGAACTTGCTTTATATGATGATGTCACAAAAATAAAATCACTTACTATGAGAGTTATTGAAAGTCTATATAATACAGAATATTAGGAATTTACAGTCTGAAATATATTGTCAGCAGCTTACGGATGTCTGTGATGTCTATGGGACACCCAAATAAACACTGTCCCACAACAAGCACACTCCCCTTAATGCAAATGGAAATCCCAAATGTCACTGGCCTACCCCAGCAGGAAAATGCACCCCACCACATGGAAAAAAACGTCAAACAATCAGGAACATGTTGAGGAACATGACAATGGCCCAACATGTTGACTTGACCTCCAAACTTCCTACACCCCATTGTGGTGGTCATGATGTTGTGGCTGATCAGTGTATCTTTAATGCAAAAATATTTTTAAAAAAATGCTTTAATTAAAAACAAGCTTTTCCGAAGAAATACATGGCGGACTGTACTGAAATGAGAACACACAGAGACTTTCAGAGTCATAATGATCAAAGCCAAGTTAAAGCAACTCCCAGCACACCACATAACTTGACTCCTGTGTGCCGAGTTTGAATTGGGTCAAGGTGACCACATCCTTAGGTCTCACTTTACAGGAGCTGGTTATTTATTGTAAAACAGAGCACACACAGTCACATACGTATACTCTCTTATACACACCCAACAGAACACTGAATCATTATCAGTATCTTTTACTTTTCCCTAATTTATAACCCAAAACCAACTCAGTGACGTTTGAAGTATCCACTGCTGCATACCGAGTATGTAACAGTGGATCCCCAATGATGTAGTAGGAGACAAAAACACAGCAGGTGGTGCATCCCAGCTCTAATTAGCTGGGTGTTTGCAGTAATAATGGATTTCTCTCATAATTTATGCGGAATGATTAGATTACAGAGAAATCTGATTGGTCTAAATGAGTATCTAATGAGAGCATGGTAATGAAGTTACAGGATGTTCCAGGAAGTAGTACTGAGAGCGTATCCTTAAATCATACTCACCACAACACACACACACACACACACACACAAAACCACTCAGAGTTATGTACAGTTTGTTTCATCAGCTGTGTATCTATGACCTGGTAGTTCCTTTGAACAGCCCTGGACTGACTTCAAAGGATCTCTCTCTCTCACACACACACACACAAAACATCCAATTAGATACAGTTCGTCCCTGGAGAGTTAAAAGGGTACATTGTGTATTATCTCCAGTTTTATTGTATTAAAACAGTCATTTCTGAAACACTAGATATCCAAACTGACTAGCAGAAATGGACTTGATATCACTATAAAAGAAATAATTCAGCATTTTGCTGGCTATGCTCATTTGCTTTCTTGCGGCACAAACTATGGCACAACATGTAACATGAAGTCTCCATCTACATGAAGACAAATAATAACTGCTGTCAAGTAGAGCTGCAAAATCAGATGGGACAGAACTTTTCACAAAGCGAGCTTTTGTAACCTGATGGCAGCAGTGTAAAACATTATGACCACCTGCCTAATATTGTGTTGGTCTCCCTTATGTGGTTAAAACGTTCTGAACCATTGGGCATGGACAAGAGGACCTCTCAGGGTGTTCTATGGGGTCTGGAACCAGGATGTTGGCACTGGATCCTTTGGGTACTCTGGCTTGTGCAGTGGGGCCTCTGTCAATCAAACTTGTTCCAATAAATACACAACAGTGCTGTTTCCAGGAGTCTGCAAGTTAGACAAAATAAATTCTTATCATTACGTCTAAACCAAGCAACTGTTTATTGTTATCAGTGTGAATTCCATTAGTCCTTAATTACATAGAACCTCTGTTGTTTTCATTTTTGTTGAGTCAGTCACAGAGGAGCAAAGCAAGTCACGAGGGCTTGTGTTCTGAAAAAACCTCTGACAATATCTGTGTGATTTCTGCCTGTTTGGTCAGATTATACCAGAAAATCTAGGCTTTCCAGGCCAGCGGACATAATTGCTGCAACATTTGCGCTCATGCTGTGTTTTCTAGTAATCCTACGTTAAAAAAAAAAAAAGAACACTGTTCCAGAAATATTATAAACTGATCTCTGAGATTAACCAGTATGTCACATACGGGCGAGAATTCTGAAAAATATCACATTCCAGTCGACGAAATCTGCATGAAGATTAATGGTAGCATGCAGCCCAATAGAAAGACACATAATCACGGGGGGTGGATGTATTGGGGGTGGTGGTTACGAGCTCTCACAGACAGACACATGTAAACAGACACATGCACACAGAAACATGCAGACTGACGCAGAGGGCATCCTACTCATGCAGCCTTGGGAAGCTGCCTCTATGATCTTTTAATTTGCATGGATCAACACTAATCCCCAATCCTGCTCATCTCTTTTCCACTCTGGTGACCCGAGTGGAAAATATCAGAGCAACGCAGGATATATTGTTTGTTTTGGGATAAAGTCCTCTAAGAGTACTGTTTATGTTGGCTCTTTTTGTTGTCATTTGGCTTTAGCGAACTTATGTATTTTAGATTTATTATAAAGAATATTCGGCAGTCATCCTTTTACATATTGTGAACATTTCAATTTTTTTGTACCACACAACCAAACTGCAATGCTGTGAAAGTATTTCCTCGTGGCTCCTGTTTGCGCACATTTCTCATACTGAAATGTTCCAGATCATCAAACTAATATTAATATTTATTGAATATAAGACAGAGTAACCCACAAAACACAAATGCATGTTTTAATAATAATAATAATAATGCATTGGTTTTATATAGCGCTTCTCTAGGCACTCAAAAACGTTTTACATTGCATTATTCATTCACTCCATACTCAATGGTGGTAAGCTATGTATGTAGCCACAGCTGCCCTGGGGTAGACTGACGGAGGCCAGGCTGCCAGTCTGTTCCATCGGCCCCTCTGACCACCACCAACCACTCACTCTCACACTGCATTCAACAGTGTTTTAGTTTTAGCATCAGCGACCCTTTTAAGGTCCTGCCGCAGCATTTCAGTTGGATTCAAGTCCTGATTTTGACTAGCAGCTATACTAACTCAGAAACCAGTATAAAGTGCCATGAAAAACTACAGAAATCTTCTTTTTTCCCCATATTTCTCACGCTCAAATGTCCCAGATCATCAATCTTTTGCATGGCCATGGAGGAATTTTGGCCCACTAATCTCTGCAGAATAGTTTTAATTCAGTCACATTAGATAGTTTTCGATCATGAACTGCCTTTTCAAGGTCTTGCCACAGCATTTCTATTGCATTCAAGTCCGGACTTTGATTGACTTGACTTGATCATTGTCTTATATTAAAATTAGTTTGATGATCTGAAACATTTGCTTGTGATAAATATGCAAAAATAGATTGTATCTGTAGGGGGGCAAATACTTTTTCACAGCATTGTGTTTACTATCAGCTTAAACTTACTGCAAATTGTTTCATTGTAGATCTACATTTGAAAAACAACAACATGTTATACAGTATAAGAAGAAGAAAAGAGAGAAGAGAAGAAAATGATGGTTAAAGAACAAGTTAAATGGATGTTGTATTAATGTCTTACTGGAATTCAGATCAAACAATGGAAAGAACTACAACTACAGAGACACTGAGGTGAGCTGAAGGAAAGAAACAGAGAGAACGATGTGTTAAAGCTGACAGCAGTGGAGAGATGTAGTAAGTGATGGATGAGAGAAAGATGGAAGGAGAGAACAGATGAAAGCAGAAAACAAGTGATTCATTACCGAGGACCATGCCCCTTTGGTTGAACTACAGCTGCGAAATACACACACACATATGTACGGACATCCAGAAACACACACTTGTTGGCTGGGTGGGTGGTCCAGTGGGTGTGTGTGGACACGCCCTGTCAGACACTCTGGCTGACAGCTTATTACCCAGCAAGAACCACAAGGAAGATGAAGGTCAGTCCTTTCTTCATATGTCTCCATCTGCATGTTTACAGCCTACAAATGAATATTAATCTGATGAAGGTCACAAGACACGGCTTCTGGTTTTGAATACATTTTATCTCTCAGGCCTTGAGAGGATGTTACACCTCTTTTTGTCAGATCAGAACTTCACTTTTGGGCTGCATTTACAGGTTTTACATTTATTCATTTTTACAGATTTTTCTTCCATTGCAGTCGTCATCCCTGTTACTCCCACATGCCAGCAATAAGTTTAACTGGATGCTGTTATGCGTGGGAGGTTCACGGTATCTCTCCCACTTTCACTCCCCACTGTGCAGCTGCACTGACCCACTAAATGAATTGCTACTGCAAAAATAGAAGCCTGAAGCCTAACAAGACACATCAGTTCACTTTGAGCCCATGTGTTTTGATTAGAACATGAAAGCTTACAAAAAAATGTACCTAAATACTTAAACTTTCTTTTGAGCAAATCTTAGATTTGTCATAACCTTCGTAAGTCCTAAGGTGGTATATTTAGGTGGAAAGGGAAGCTCTATCAAAAGAGATGACTGATTTTTTCAAATGTCATCCAGAAAAATGACATGAAATCTTTTCAAGTCATTTTTTAAGCAAATTCACAAGACATCGGGTTTCAAATGAAAGAACTTTGTTAAAGTTGGCCATGTTTGGTGATAAGGCAAACTAAATACAAAATGAAAATGCCAGTACAAAATGTTTAAGCATGAGGATTTAGGATGCAAATTACATGACCAGTTAAAAGCAAAGTAAAGGTTATCCGCAGCCAAAGACTGTAAATACAAAATATGGAATGTGCATTTTTTCTACTGGCCAGCTGGTGGCGACATCTCTGGTTGCAAAAAGAAGTGTGAATGTACAGATGTCTATGAGAAAATGACCCTAGTCCTCACTTGATTCATTACCTCAGTGAACATTTTCCGAATTATTTTATGGTCTCAGTTGCTAGTTTCAAGTATCCTCCAACACAACATGATGTTTTTTGAACAAGGCCATTTTGTGATTGACAGGTTATTACACGGTCGAGTTCTCAGTCAGATCCAGCCCTCAGAAGTTGAAAGCCATATTTAACACCCCTAAAAACTCATCTCTGACTATTGAAGTTACACATTTAAATGTAATTTACATGTAACCCGCCCCCCCCTTCTCTAGAATGTGTTCATCTACAAAGTCCATAACCTCTCACTGCAGCTCAGCACACCAGCTCACTTACATCTCTGCTCAAACCCTGTAGAACTACTGTATGCTGCACAATAGCAAGTTGTAATACTGGAATAACATGTAACATGTCTCAAAAACAAAAAACAAAAAAACATCAGGGAGTCTTTAAAACATAAAGAGGTAGTTGGTCAGTTTTCCTACAAAAATTCTAAGAGGTTAAGCTTAAAGGAAAACATACCAAAGCATACAGTATGTTCTTCAGTACAGATGACACACACAGAGATCAGAGAGCATCTCCTCTCCAGATGCATCCATGAATAATGACTACATAATTCATCCAGATGCAGAGTACACACCCCCTCACCCCGCACTGCCATCATAACTCCCTGTTGAACTGTTAATACTGCGAGCGCCCCCATAACTCAGCCCCACTTCATTTGGCTAATATGACAGGCCCAGTGTGTAAATTACATGACCTTTGTTCACTCGTTCATACCCTCAGTGTGTACGTGTTTGTGTGCGACTTCCATTAGCACGTTAGCCTGCGCTGTGTTACGCCAAAGCCCGAAGTCACCCGCCTGTGCAGTGAAGACGGTCCACGTGAAATATTCAAACGTCGCAGAGCCAATTAGTGTAATGGGGCTGTATTTGCATACATGGAGAGTGTGAGGAGGGTAAAAGATAAAGGGAGGAAGGACAGATGAAGGGCTGGATGGATGGAGGAAAGAGGAGAGAAGATAAAACCAGAGAAAACTATGAACTATGAGCGTATATGGAGAGGGTCATTGAACATTTTTGCAGGCTTCTGGTTCTGTTATTTGACTGTTACAACCAAAGCTGTTTCCAAATTACCAATGCAGGTGCACTGTCTAAGAGGATTTATAAAAAGAGATGCACAAGAATAACAAAAAATAACAGGAGGCAGGCAAAAAAAAAAGCCTGATGATTGCCATAGTTTACATGGCAACCAATTTCATTTTGCATACTGCATGCAGGCTGAAAATTATTGGCACAGTTTGAAAGCATCCTTGAGCAGTCAGACTGGTTGGCCGAAGCTACCCAGATCAAGATTTTGCACAGACGTCAGTGGTTTTCTATTTAAACTGGTTAACTTGCGTACATCGTGACTAATGAGCGTTATGAGGCTGAGGCCTGGTCCTCACATGCAAGGGTAAGTTTTAAAGGAAAGTTTTTCCTTCTTTGTTGTAAGACAGAAAATCTCTGTTCACATAAAGAAGCAAAAATGCAATTAAAGCATTGTTAAGAGCGAAACATCAGGTGGTGATATAATCCTAATCCTAACGTCACAATGGTCAATCAAAAGCCCCCCAAAAAGCTATTAATGGTTTTAGTCGGCTACCAAAAATGGTACAACACAAACATAGAGGAATCATATATGTGGACTGACTCTGATGCTTCTGTTCTTCAATATAGTTGAAGAGTAACCATACACCGATCAGTCACAACACCATGACAACTGACAGATAAAGTGAATAACATTGATCATATTGGTACTATGTGATGTTCTGCTTCTGCTGGAAAACCTTGGATTCTGGCATCTGTGTTGATGAGACTTAGACACCCAAATAAACATTGTCCCAGAACAAACACACTCCTTCATGAAAATGGAAATCCCAAATGTCACTGGCCTACCCCACCAGGAAAATGCACCCCACCATATGGAAAAATATCAATCAGGAACATGTGGAGGAACATGACAATGGCCCAATATGTTGATTTGACCTCCAAACTTCCTACACCCCATTGTGATAAAGCCTCAACAGGATGCAGTGGAACAAGTTTGATAGCTTGGTTCCAGACCCCATAGGACACCCTGAGAGGTCCTCTTGTCCATGCCCAATGGTTCATTTTTTACCACATAAGAGGGACCAACACAATATTAGGAAGGTGGTCATAATGTCATGCCTGATCGGTGTATATTGATGTATAAGCATGTAACAAGTCAATAACAACAGTAGCAAAAAAATGGCACACAGTCAGATTCTTACAAGTCAGAGACCCACTGCATAAAGTATTTCTGAATATCTTCAGCCTGAAAGGAGTTTTTCAAAAGCTCATCTTTTTGTGACCTACAGTTGTGGTTGTGTGTAGATGCATAGAGGAAAACTACATTTGAAGTAGTAATCGTGCATATGTGCACAAGGCCAAAGTTAAACAAGATTCATTTCTACTCCTGGTTAGTAAAAACAAGTAGTGTGCATACTGTGCTGAAGACACTCATAAATGCTGGAAAATCACAAAAAGCAGGTCGTTTGGTGGGATTGGAAAGCCTGAAGTACAAAAAAAGACAGATTTTGACAGAAATGACAGAAAATAAAAGCCTTTTCTTTTAAAAAAATAATGACTCAAGTCTTCAGCAGTGAAATAATCCGCACCACACAGGTATAAATAATAAAAATTATTAGCTGCTTCAGTTTCTGTCACACTGTCATAATTTTGTGGGGCTCTAAATTAGAAATAAGGGGAAGATGTTAGAAATGACATTAGTTATGTATGTTGTGTGAAAGGCCTATGATTGCTTGTTTGTCCAGTGGTGTTCATTAGTCATAAAGGGCACTGACAGAATCAATCTTTTATTAAAACTGCCTATTGTGCCTTTCTAAGGGGTTCAGTTTTAAAGTGGACCTAAATTCTTATTTGCAGGATATCAGTTGGCTGAGTGAAGACGAGGCTAAATCTATTCTGAATCTGATCTGAAACAGGCTGTTTGGACATATAAAGCAGTTTTATACAGTTCTAGTGTGTGGAGTTTATGCAATGAGTCACAGCATAACATGAAGCTCACTGAAGTTGAAGAAAAACAACACCTAAAGAAGCAGAATCAAGAAGACGGAACCAAAGTAAGACAATGATTACTGAGCTGTCTAACAAATTATGATTATTATTTTGATTGTTTGCATTTTTAACTGCTTTGAGGAAGAACTATACTCGAAACTTTTAAAAGGTAACCCTTGTGCTGCACTATGTGATCTACACACACTTGACAAGATGTGTGAACTCCAGTTGTATTCGATAGGCTCCAGCTAAATGTTTTTTTTACTGTATCAAGCAATCAAACACAAACTCACTCTCATGTCTTTCATCCATAACTGTGTAAATGCACTGACAGTAACAGCCACAGGCGTTGTTCCTTATTAAAGATACTTGGTGTTTTTATTTACATCATATAAGACAGAAGATGTGCCCTTAATGTCAGTCAGAAACCAACAGCTGCCATCAAGCCCCTTCCATAAACAGTACCCACCTGATTCCAACAGCAGCCTCAAACAGGGTTCATGTCCGGGTTCAGTTCTGTATGTTAACAATGTGACACCAAAGTACCAAACACTGACCAGATTTTTTTTTTTATTTCATTTTTTTTTTTTTTTTTTTTTACACATGAACGTGACGATCAATCACTGCTTCCCAGAATCAAGTCTGAGAGATCCCAGTGGAATGATGGATTGTTAAATGTCACAAATATTTTCTAAGTTTTAAAAGAAGCTGGTGAACAAACGCTATGGAAGCTACTATTCTCATAAGGGTGAAGCTTTGGAGATGAGTGGAGTAACGCACATCTTTTAGGGGAGCTGCATTTTTTTTTGTGGACCCCGGACATGCATGACAAGAGTCAACCATGTTTGTTGCTGCTGTCAAAATCAGGCTCATGTTAAACAAATAGGGAGCCGTTTCCCATCAGCCCGTACTGTAAGTCAGCGGGGAGGAAGTTGATCTTGGCAACAAGACAGTTTACAACAATGTCCTGCGAAAAACATGTTAAGCAACTTTTTTTATTTTTTCGATTAAAAAAAATGACAGTGTCATGCTAAATCAGTTGAAGAAAATGTTTCATGGTTAAAGAAAATTCTTTAAAAGAAGACGTGAATTGAAAAAATTACAATAGTGTCGACATTTTTTATTAACTCTTGAAAAAAAAAGATATTACTTTAGGGTGTGAAGGTTTTTGTGGGACATTGGCATGTTGGGAAAAACAGCCTGCCTTTAGATGGCACATGTACTGACATAAAGGATCTGGCTGAAATAGAAAAAGGACAACAAAGCAGAGAAAATGTCAAATCATTTTGGGAATTATAGTGAAAAAATCTGCTATATCATTTTATTACAATTTCCATTTTTCAGTCGGAATAAATTAAATAGATCTAAATTGTACAGACTTCTTACAGGTACAGTCGGCCTTTATGAACAAATTATGTTTGTACTAATGCCAAACCCAGTATAATCTCATATTGTCTGACACACACAACAGACTCCCACAGACAACAGCTGCTGGAGTCATGGATTTATTTGGCTTATGACAACATGTGTTCATTCCCTGACACAACTTTTACAGTATATTTCAGCTGTAACCGTGACATACTTCTGCGTGTGAGTAAGTCACCTACAGTCTGCACTGCAGTCTAATAATCCATGACTGACAACTGCACTGTAGAGAACCAGTACCTGCAACACCTCTGCATCTCAGAACAGCAAGACTCGTAAGATCTGGCCAAACGTCCAAAAGTATGCCAAGAATTTACAGACTTGGAGACATGAGCTGTGGACACAAGTTGTGTGGGAGGAACGCTGGTGTAATGTCCTTTATTTAGCCTAGAAGCAGAATTTAGGCACCGTTGAAATGGAGTTTAGATGACAACCTGCACTGCATTTATGCTACAATGGACTGATCAAATACACATTAATGCATGTATGTGTTATCGCAAAGATGACTGTCAGAGAACATCTGTTTGTGAAAGGTGGTTCTGCAAAAACCACAATAACAGAACTGTCAAATACACTGAAGAATGGCTCACCTATCTTGCGAGGTCAGTCAGTAAATTCTGTCGTCTTTACTGGTGAATACAATTCAGTGGTAGGGTCCAGATGGAGATATTTTTTTGCCTCCTTGGTGGTTTTAACATTGTTTTTATTTGCTTTCATTTTGCAACTGTGTTATTTTTCAACTTTTGGATTTCACATATTTCAATTTCTGTCTGCAAAAAATCTGATTAAACAAAAATGTCCTTGACTAATCTGGAATGATGGATTCTAGGTTGCTGAATTTGCCTCTAAAAAAGCTTATGCACATTTGAATGCTTAATGATTTTAAACAGACCTGAAGAAGCTTGAAGTTATGTTTTCTATAAAATGACTGTTATGAAATTATACTTGATTGTCACACAAGAATAAAGCAAACTAGTACCTCCAGAACCTCTGTTGGGCTCTTGGAAAACCTGGTAAACCATTCTCCAGTGTATCTGACAATTAGTACTGAACCAAAAGTTACTTTTCTTGGATAGACTTGACAATAATTATCTAAAGAGCAATGCCAAAGTTCTAATCTTTTGAAAAGCAGATGTATAAATATGCAGGGTGTATATTGTACTGATGTTCCAGGTGGGTGCTGCAGATTCTGGTTCTCTGTAATATCACAAAAAGAACATGAGTTTTATAGACATTTAAGTCTCAAGAACAGTTTTGGCTCTGTTGCCACAAAGCAATAAAACATAAACAACATTATGGCCACATAAAATAAAATCTTGAGTTGCCAGTTGTCTTTAAATGAATTTATACTGTAGATTAACTCTCTAGGCTTAAGATTACAAGGTTGGCCCACTAAAAAGTGGCACCTAGTTTCAGGTTAATACACATATTTTCTTTGTGTTAAGATTTCTAATATTTTTTAGGCTAAAAACTATGCTGCCATGTGTTTGACTGATTGGGTTTTTCCTCTATGTGTTTATTGTCTAGTCCATTGTTAGTTCTATACTGCATAGTATACCTTAAGTAACAGAAAACAAATTTTGAAAATAGGTTATAGTTATTTTCGTTTACAGTAAATGTGAATAAGACTATGGGGTGCATGGCAAAAATGTTCTCAAAAATATACTTGCATTTTCTCTGTTAGCAAAATTGTCTATTTTCGCTGCCAAGATTGACCAGAACCTTAACAGAACATGCTGTAAATGTGAGCTTTTCAAGCTTTCTAATGCTACTGCCGTCTGATGACAGAATTATTTATGGCAACAATGAACTAGGACCCAAGTTTGTTAGCGCTTGGCAACCCATCTCCACTACCAAAAACTGGTAGGTCAAAAGGAAATGTTTTTGACTTAGCTATTCCCCCTCTTGCCGTCCTGTCCTCCACTAAGGAATATTACATTGTTATGCTGGTGTTAGTCTCAGTTAGAGGGCTTTCCCATTTGTGGGTGAAACTTTTGGCAAGATCAGCAATAGATTTTGATTCTGAAGTAAAATATTACTCTGATGACTTTCCAACAATCTGTGTTTACATGACAAACTCAGCACATGGTCCTGCAGACTCCCTGACAGGGCTGGTGGGCTGTCAAAATGCACTGATCCTGCACTTCAACACAACAAACAGCAGGAAACCCTCACTTAAAACACAAGATTAGCCTGTGCTGGATGTGTCTGAGGATTAAATTGGCACAATTTATTAAAACTTACAGGGGTCCAGCGACCAGTAAATCATTTGGCAAGATGTAGTGAAATTGCAGCACGTTGTTCCTTGTCCACTCTTGGTTCAGTTTTGTGATATAAATGAGAATTAAAACTATCACCAAAATGATTTTTGCCCTTTTGAAGGTTAGTTATTAACAGTTTAGCAAGTTATTTCATCAGTAACTTAAGCCATATTGTGATGTTCCGTCGTACCATAGATAGAAAACACTTTTTTTACACCAAGAAGGTAAGCAAACACAGGTAGTACCACTCCTTCGAATTTAATTCTAAAAACATTTTGGTCGTCAGTAATGAGCTAAATTTAGCATGTGATGTCAACAAATCTCTGTGTACTTCTTATAATAATAGAAATATTTCTACTGACATGAAAATATAATATTTCACGGAAAATACCGCCTCCTACAATACAGCTATTCCAACTTTGATGTACTTAATATTGGATTTGTACTTCACAAATAAAGAACAATGGCAGCAATGTAATGTAACTTACATTATTGTAAATTAAAACTCACATGTGCCAAGTCAGACTATCCGACTTCAACCCTTCACGTCCCACTTTGTGATTACAGTTAATGAAGCTTCTCTTAGACAAAATGTCTGGGTGACTGAGCTACGTTGAAGTTTTTGGAAGGCCTGAGATTTCCACTGAGCAAATCATACGAGGTTTGACACCAAACGAACAGAGCTGAGTCTGAATCATGTTGGGTAAATCTGCACGGGGCTAATATATACTTTTATATCAGTGTGGTAAAAAAAACAATGCAATTAAAAAAGATTATGTGTGTAAATGTGAGCCGTGTCAAGTGTGCATACTGTGACTATGTGTACAAGTTAGCATAGTACTATATTATTAGCACTAAATTATGTGTATTATTAGATCTGGACAAAAAAAGCAGGTGAATAGAAATTCAAATATTTGAACTCTTTAAGGAGTGCTTGATTTATCTTTCCAGCCACTCTTGACCAAATGAAATACACAACAAATCGGTAGTCCAGGTGGCTTGCAACATCACAGATTCAAATGTGGCTTTTAACCTTTGGCACATGTTATTCTCTCTATCACGTTATTCACTAATGGCACAGAAATGTCATGAAACAAGTGGAAACATTAGATAAATAAAGCGCTCCCTATTGTTTTTTTCTTCTTTTCAAATATTTCAATTTAATCCATCCTATATTTGTCCTTATTTGAGCAGTAAAAAGGCACTGAGCTGGGAATAATTTTCAGTCCTACACATATTACCTGCAATGACATGGCTGGATTGTTGTCGGTTATAGTTTGCTGTGGGTTAGAAGCAGACAAAGCTCTAAGATCAGCTTAATATGAGCATTTTTTGCCATATGTCCTCGGATGAACCCTTTTTAATTCAAACTTCCTTGCTTCTGATTTGTCTCTCTTCACCCCCAACCAACTGGTCCTAGGTGGATGGTTTAAATGTAACAAGCAGCAGATGTTAGAAATATGTTTGGTAAAGCAAGACATGATACAGACACAGTTGCAAAGGGAGGAAGGGGAGCTGTATTGTTCTTCATTAGTGATCTTCCTCGTACAAGAGGCCATGATGCACAGCAAACATTGGTGCTGTCTTCCACAGATTCACGCAACTTCATTCCTCGGCACCTGCAATGTTAATGGAAAGTGGATTTGTTCTATTTGCGCAATTCCATTGCTAATGAGTGCAACACCAGTCACGTGTATGGCCTCTCTGGGTTTTCTCCAAATGTTGTTGTGTAGACCCAGGTCAGGGTACCGTATGGGAGCGAGGACCACTGGAGAGAGCAAGATACCAGGTCTGGAGCTGAGGAATCCAGCTAGATCATTAAGTTCTGTATTAAGGTTTCTCTGCTAATTGATTCCATCAGTACACCTCCTTGGGGAAGGATCCTTATGAGAGTAGCGCACTTGCTGTTCCGTAAGTCTTTTGAACCATATCTCCTTCGCTCAGGGGAGATGAGGGCATGTTGTTCTTTTTCACCTATGATGAAAGCATTTTCTAAGTTTCATTCATATAGGTCATCCCACAGGTCTGAATCCAGGTTTTTACATAATGCATTTGCATATCCAAAGATCTGTGTAATTGGTTTCCTGCATGTTCCACGGGTTCAAATCCAGCCACTCACATGATGAATATCTGTGTAACCCAGTCTGCGTATTGAATCTACAAACTTGTTTCTCTTAGAAACATGGTCCCAATGCTGTAGGAGACTTTCCTCATAGAGGCCGGAGGAGCGGAGCGAGAACTGGTCAGTGAGGCATGGCTGTGGGATGTCCCCGCCTCCAGGAAGTAACACGTCCCTGGGATCTCTTTGGGAAAATTTTCTGGGAGCTCCAGCCGTGAACGAGGAACAAATGAAAAAGAGCGGTCGTCTTTCAACAATCTAATGGTGAGAGAGCAGAACAAAAGAACTTTTATTATTAAAGATTCCTTAAAAAAACCTTGAGACATTCAAATCCAAAAGATATGTGAGTAGAAAGACAATTTGTCTGAATAAGCATTCATTATTAAAACAATAACCGACAATACAATTTAATTTTGTGTCATTGCATAGATGTCTGTATATCCATTGCTTAAACTATGTAAAAACGCAGCTTTTTTAGATACATTACACTAAACCTAATTAGTCCTTAGACATACAAACATGTACAGTGGGAATGAAATGCAAAGTCAGACAAGGTGGCAGAGTTTTCATGACTTCAAATGATATACGCATAAATACATGTCAAAAAGACTAATTTCCATTGGTTAAATAGAACAACTGAAAAAATGTCAGGACTGCATGTTTCTAAACAAGACAACTCGCTGTACGTATTTGTGACTATGCACATTTGTTCATGGGTCTGTAATGTATGGTTTGACTACTTACTGATAAGTTGTGGGACTAACGTTGATACACCTTGGATGGCTTCCTGATTCAAACTTGCTGGCCAGCGTCACGTTGTTCCCAAACAGGCAGTAACGTGGCATTTTAACGCCGACCACACCTGCCAGCACTGAACCTGTGTGGATACCTATCCTTAGCTGGGAGAGAAAGGGAGGAACAAGATAGAAAGGAAAAGATGTTAGAAAAATGACATATATACTGGGATTTAGGAAAGTGCAATTTAAACAGTGTTTCAAGTACGTATCTTGACAACACCTGCACTTGACATGTAAATGAATGAAGCTGTTGTTACTGTATCTTTACTTAAGTCTTTGTCCACATTACTTTTTACCCATTCTCCCTCTTAATTTCTTGTATGTGTTTGCAGCACGACTGCTATGTGGTTATTGATAAAGTCTAACCTAAAGTCAATTATTTAAATCTTTTTACATGCCAAATGCAAAAAAATCACAGATTGTAGCATCTCAAATGTGAGTCTGTTATGTTTTCTTTGTGATATAAGATTTGGGTTTTGTGTCTGTATTTAACCCATCTTGACCTCCAAAATGATACAATAAACATACCTGGCACTGCTGTGCATTTTCATAAATTAAATCCCCCTGCTAAACTGAGCTCATGCGATTAATTCATGCGCTGCCTATCCTGCAGCACAAAGGCTACCTTGTTTGTGTGCCAGAAGTGCTGTGTGTGCATTGATCCGATTAATGAAAATTGTACTGTGGCAGTCATACTTCCAAATTAGAGTAGATGTTATTATCTAATCTGATATCCTGTGGCAGCAGATTTTCAGAGTGATGAAAATCTTAAAATAGCATGAGTGTGAGGGGGAAATTAATCAAATTAATAATTGATGTTCTTTTGGCGACAGATATGTGTCAGCAACATGGTGTTCATATTATAATCTGGCTGAAGTATGAATCTATAAATGACTGGAGGCAGAGTCAAAGCTATCTCGCCACTGTTCCAGTCCACAGCCACTTGGGCAACTATTGATTTCTACCACTTGGGAAAAAAAGTCATCTTACGTACTGTACAGTACACACGCACAGACTCACAAAAGTCAATGGATTTCTAATGGTCTACTTGAGCATCTCATCACCTTGGTAACCAATGCCACCGTGTGCATTCCAGCACACCGCAAGGTAGCCATGGCAACAGCATGCAAGGGGGGTAGTGAGACAGAAGGAGCACAGACAGACAGAAAGACAATGGAGAGAGTGCAAAATAAACCTATAATTAGATGGCGAAACCTTGACAGCGCAGGAGGAGAGATAAAGAAAACGAGGGAGACAGAAAGCGAAGGAGAAAGGGCTGCTTGGTGCACGAGTGTGACCTATTTTTGTAGCTTAAACTGCTTACAGATGGCCGTGTACTTGTCTGCCTCTACAAAAGACAACCACTGACAGACACGCACACAAACAAATCTGCATCCAGCGCCCACTCTCCGCTTTATTTCTAAGTCTCAAAATACAGACACAGTAACACTCATGCACTCTTCTCCTCCTATTTTTTTTTTGCTATGAGTCAGCATCCATAGCACATGGCCTTCAGTGAGCCAAAGAGCAAATGGCGCAGCAGCTCAGGCAACCAATCACATCACAGCCTCTGGCCAAGCTGACAGAAAGATATGGAGACAGACTGAAATGGGGAGAGTTATTACGGAGTGAATAATGTTTCTTATGCACTCAGTCAACAGTTCATAAGGTACATCTAGCTAAAACAAACAGCCTAATACAAAGGTCCCGCCATAAATAAAGGTTATATTGTTCAGTTTTGGTTGAAACTGCTTCACAGAGGTGTTGACACACGTGAATGAAATATCAGAAATAGCTCTTAGCATAACAAAATGAAGTTCAATAGTACCACAAAAAACAGCCTCATAAAGGATCCTAAAGTTGAATCAACACCTTTGTAACACAGTTTCATCAAAAACTGTATATTACCTTCATGATGGCAGGTCTGATGTATTGCACTACATTCATTTTAGCAAGCTGTACCCCATAAACCAGAACACAGTGTACTTTCAGCTGTTGTAAGCAAACCATAAAAAAGGACTCAATTAAAGGTGGTCCAAATTAGTTGTGTTTTTCAGAACTGAAATGATCAGTTAGTTGATTTGTCGGTAAAATATGCTAGTTCCCACTACTTAAACGTAACGATTTGCAGCAATTCTCTCTTTAATATCGTTGTAAATTTAATATTTTATATTTGGTCAGACAAGATAAGCATTTTAAAAATGAGCTCTGAGAAAGTACAATGGGCACGTTTTAGAGAACTGAAAGATAATTCACTAATAAATACCCATACCCATACAGTATAGTATATAGTGGTACAGTATACTATTTATTGATTGATCTGCTGTTGTTCTATAACCGTTTCCATTGCATATGGTTTGTAGACTGCAGGGATGAAAGTGCAGTCACGCAAGCTGTCAATAAAAGCAGCCACTTTCGTATGGCATAAGTCTCTGACAATTTCTAAATCCAAATTGCTGCGGATATTATGAATGTAATGTATGTCTGGTGGACATGAGCTCACGTAAACACAATGATAAATTGACGTGAACACAAGCCTGTATGCAAAGAGTGTAGAACTGAGCACATATAGCCAACGCCACAGTTTCCGCAGTGTTTTTTGGTAAGAAGACCATCGAAGTTTGGGCACTACAAGCACCACATCCCTCGCACCTGCTCACCTACTCATACACCCACTCACTCACACAAGCACACACATACATACAGATCACACAACCGGCCTGAAGTTGAAGCAGAAATGTAGATGAAAACAACTTACAACGCTTGGTTTCTATATGTGTTTCTCTCTTGACATCTGACTCCTCCATATATTTCCTCTGTGTTCCCGGATCACTCGCTACATTTCTCTCTCACTAAACATTTTCTCTCAGTTCTCTCTCACAGCTCTCATGCTAGTTTGCATAACAGTGCAACACTGGCTGGAGCTGAGTGCACTCACTGAACAGCATTTATCATGCTGAAGTGTTGAACATCTCTGTAACTCTCTGTTACACCAATATGAAGATAATTTAGAAGGAGGAGAGTGTAACAAAGAGTGCAAAATATAGAAAAGCAAAACAAGGATCAGAATTGGGAGAAGAAAGAAACAAGAAAAATTAAAGGAGTGAGTTAGAGCGAGGCAGCGGAGGAGAGAGTGGGGGAGAGAGAGGAGGGGGGAGAGAAAGATAAAGAGGGGAAGAGGAAAAACAGAGAGAGAAAGTGGAAGAGCAAGAGAGCAGGCCAAAAATGCTTGGCAAGGCCTTTCTATTTTGAGACAAATGGACAATGTTAGAAGCACAGCATACACAGAACAGTGTCCTGTCTGTTATTTAGCAGCTCTTCGTCTTAGCTTCTCTTCTCAGGTTTTGTTCTGATCTGTGTCATGTATATTTAAAAAAAATCTCAAAATTGGAGAACAGAAAATCATTCTGCAATGTTCTCTTAAACATCAAAGGTAGGTTCGAGACAATATTTTATATTTCTCTGTCTCTCTGACAAAGACCAACACCAACAACGTGTCTGTCGACGTCTCGGTGCTTCCTAAATTACCCAACCCACTTTACTTTGTCACAAATACGGAGCTTTGTTAATTTGTTACCAAAACCAGCTGATCAGTGCAGTTTTTGGCAGAAATAAACGTGCATTTGTTCATGGCAAAAAATAAACAAAAAAACTTATCAGGTAATCCGACTTATCCAGCAAAATGAAAAATGTAGCAGGACACCATTATTGTTCTAAATGTCACTCTTCATGTTCTGTCCCACTAATAACCAGTGCCAAACCATAAAATAATGTAACATGCTATAGACAATGATTTTGACAGACATCTTACAACATTGGAACTAAGCGCCCTCGCCTACGAAGCTACTAAAGCATCTTAAGAGTGTTGAGTGACCTTCACTGAGACCGGACTAAGGATAGACATAAATTAATCATAACCTGTGTTCTTTTTTTATTCTACTGAATTAACATGAGAGATTTAAATTCAACTCCCTCCGTTGTGCCTCTTTCCTTCCATTCCTACTCATTATACTCATCTTTCCTTTATCTGCCTCTCTAAAGTCATTCACCATTCAACGGACATTTAAAAAATACAGTAATTCAAAGATACATAAAATATTGTTAAATGCAGTTTCACAGCTGACATGGGTTTAATGTTATTCGTACCCAATAACCTTCTAAAGGTGGGTCAACGCTCACGACACCACCTGCTGCTGTTGTGATGAAAAGCAGACAGTCTTGCCATTATTTATTTTCACGGACTGTTTGCTTAACTGCAGCTGATACACGGGACACATGCTTTTCCTCAAGAAATACAATTGTTTTGAATGTCCTACTGACAGCACGCACAAATAAACCACTGGCTAAAAATATCCATACTGAACACAAAGAAAAATATAAAAAGAACGCATGAAAGTAGAATAGAGGAACAAAGCTCAGATAATGTAGAACGAACAACCACACACACACACTGCTCTCTGATGCATTATGGTGCATAAACAGAACAAAACGTTTCACACATACATCCACATGGCCCACAGTGGTGCATATAATCATCTCCCACTGTTACCACATGTATAGAAGATTAAGAAACAACAATGGCCACACAGGTACATGGCACACAAAGCATGCTGAGCGTAGCCCCACTGTTGATTCATGCAGCTGGCTGGTGGAGAAACATATAACTCAAAGACAGACATATACTATTAAGATGCACCGTGATCCATTAGCACCGAAGACTAAAATAGTTATTCTGTGTTACGCAGCTGCACTCACTCTTACACTCTCTATTCTCCTACTTAGTCTCTTAAAACTACTGGAAGAATATGCTTTTGTATTAAAAACCGAAAAGAATGACTCATGATAGAGGTTTCTTGACATTTGATACAAGTTATGCAGAGTCACACTGTGTGTTTTGTTGTTATATCTTCACTAAAATGCACACCACCTGTAAATAAACACCCATTTTGCTCTTCTTAAGGTTTTTGAGCATCCAGTGTGTTAATAGGTCATAAGATCTAAACCACTAATTGGATAACAAACAAAAAAAAACTGCAATATCAGATCTAAGTAGCATATACTATACATCCCAAAGCTACTGGCTAATTCTTTGACCTCTAAACAAAGTCTTTAGTGGTTGTCTTAGGAGTTGGAATATGTCAAAAAAAAAATCTTTGGCCATTTCCTAGTAAATGTCACTAACATCTTCAGAAATGTATTCATCTTTTCAGTTTTCTGTGTCTGGTTTTGGTCTTATTCTCCATCACAGGTGCATAAAATGTTCAAAATTATACACACACTGTATGTCATGAAGGTTGAGTGCAAGGTTGCTCATAGAAACGCTGCAAGACACTAAACTTCTTAAAAACGCAGCTCAGTAAAAGGTGCACAAAAACTCAAGATTTTTTTTAACGGTTTGTGGTGGTGGGACCAGTAGAAGTAAATAGCTAATATCTTACAAAAAATAATTTATTAGGTTAATGAGGCTTCAGGAAAATGAGCACTGGCACTGCATCATACAACAAAGGCCTCTAACTTAACCCTCTGAATCTCAAGCAGTTTCTGTTTTGTTTTACTTTTTTGCTCCCACCACAATTCTACTTACTGTGGGTTCATTTTTAACTCCGGTATAAAGTCCTGCACTACTATGGCAACAGCACAACCATGACTACAAGTCGAATAGAACTCCAAAATGTGTTAATAACAAGGTTCTAATGCCGAAACAAAAGTTTAATATTTTATCTGCTTATATTACAAAAATGTATGAAACCTGAAATCACAATGTACAAAATGTTTTCCAATTGTCTCCAGGTGTTTCTAATGTTATATAGATGGTCTACTATTTACATTTTTTAATTTATTCCGTACTTGTCTTGTATCTGCTCTGTGCATACACAGTTCAGCCTCTCAGTTTTCATCATGTGACTGCTCATCACAGCTAATGGCTTTGCAGTTGTGCTGAGAAGCGCAAAATTTTTAGATTTATTGCAGAATCTGACTTGCAAGCACTTTATTTTTGGCAAATTTCTGAGTGAGATGTGTAGAATAGAGTGATTTTAAGGAAATATTACAATTTTTAGCTTAGATTTGGTTAATTTACCTGACAGAATGGCATGTCAGAGATGAGTCGCTCAAGGAATTCTCTGTTTCTACAGTTAGCAGCTATGACAAGTTGTGTAATTTTGGCAGTTTTTTAAAAAGATAACATTCCTTTAGAAACCCATTGTTTAAATTGTTGTGTAACAACTACAGATAATGAGACAACGTGTACTAGAATATGTGTGATTCGACTCAGCAGGTGATTGACTGATGACACTACATACACATTTAATTGAGGACATCACAAAGTCAGAAAGAAAGTTGGAAAAGAAACAAACAGTGTAATCAGTCACAATCTGGGGCTGATTTGTGCCAAAGACGTCACCGGGGAAGTTCAGATCAAGTTATGTTAGTTTGGTAACAACCAGTTTGACACAAGTGCATTTGAATTTACAAATGAGCTTACTCATAGACTCAGTTGTACTATGCAACACATACAGAAATCAAACACAAACGATACAGAGTGCATTCAGCTGGAGTTACAGAAAGAGTTCACTACTAGAAAGAGATGAATGGCACCACTCAGACAACGTAAATGTAGAAAAGGTATTCAGAGATAAGGTTGTAGACGCATAAGGCAAAATGCAAACACAAAGTAAACAAAGATACAGATCCTTGAACACTGTTAGGATGCCACAAAGCCACATTTAATAAAAGCTCAGAAATAATCCTGGATCTTCTGGTTTCTCTCAATGATCACTTTAAACAACAAAAACAATCCTGATATGTCAAAATAAACAAAGACACAAAACAAAAATGCTGCAGACCTTGGCATCTACCCAACTTACTCTGCTTACATAACTGCCTCTTATGCCTGCGTGGAGAAGAATGAATGAAATCTCACCTTGATAGGTTTCCCATCAGGTGTCAGCACTTCCTCAGAAAGTTCCATCATCTTCAGAGCCATGTGTGCGATTGGTTTTGCATGACTATCAACCTTCTTATGAAGCCCTCCTGCCACACAGTAGGCATCACCTATTGTCTCGATCTGTGTGAGAAATGGAAGAAGAGGGACGGGAACTGAGGTGAATGAATCATTGTAAAATTAAGTGAGGCTGCTGTGAGTGTAAGCTGATACGTGAAGCTAAGTAGCTCCTGAGTAGTAGAAAATTAAAAGCACTCTTCATTCCTCATGAAATATAAGAACTACTGTCTTTTTCTGTCTCTGGGCCAACATCCTTCACTATAAGAGTTGGTGAATATTTGAGAGGATCTCAGTAATCCGACTTATGGCACCTTTTCACTGCTGCTGACCCATTCTGAGGAGCCACAAAGGCCAAACACAAACAATACAACCATTTCCACTACTTCTTGACATGTTTTTGTATTTTTATAGTGACTTAATCATTTAACTGTATTTTATAAAGGCTAAATAAGCTGCTTTAAAGGAACAATGAATAAAATTAAACATAGATGTGTGCCTCAATGTTCAGTACTACAGTCAGCTTAAAGGTAATTTATGTGTGTTAAGTGGCAAAAATATTTATTTACACAATGAAACAGATAAATAAAACTGTTGGTAGCAAGACATTACGAAGTTCTTACATACCAAAAAACACCAGATAAGTTTAAAGGTTAACCATTTGGTAGGAAAAGATGCTTGGATCAATTTACCCAAATATATTTGTGCCCAATAGACACTTTCTGAATTAATTTCTTTCAAAACTATCTGTGGAAATATAGTTCACAGGGTGAAACATAAAAAAAATGCTGTGCAATTTTTAGGGGTTATTGTGCGGTTTTAATTTCAATAAAGCCTCCTCAATCCTTACCGGTTGGCTATAACACTAACAGAGGTTTTATTCCCAAGTAATCTGTTAGTAATGAGGGTAAATGGTGTAAAGAGCCTTTTCCAAAACTGTCGCAGCAGCTGGGTACACAGACAAAGTATGATTTGAGCCATAAAGCCAAGTATTTTAGTCTCAGTTTACAGCTTATTATGCCAGAGTCTGCAGCAGTAGCACATCTCCCCTCTTGAAGAATTAGGACATGTGAAATGATTGCATGTGAATAAAGAAAACAAGAAGTGCCACTCTCATGGATGCGTTGGCATATCTCCAGATGAAGGAGTGAGATACGTGTCGTGACAGATGACACAGCCTTTAAAAAAGAATAGCGCAAGAGGAGAAACAGAAAAAGAAAAGAAAACTAGGAGACAAACTGCTCTCATTAAGGCCTGCCACCGGCTAAATCATTTCAACAGTAACCATGACAATGGCGACATATGGGTGATTCAATCTCCTCACCATGTCCTCCTGTTCCTGCTATCTCTTTGACACACAAACTTCTACTGCTATGCACATAAACCCTCTTTCATACAGCCAGTCTCTCTACCTTCCTCTCTGTATCTCCACTTCCATTTCGCTGTATGTCTGACATTTCTGAGAATTGAAATAACACGGGAAAAGCACATTTTCACAGAAAAGTGGTAATTATATGTTGTTGTCACACTAACTGAGGTAATGAGATAGAGAGGAAAGATGATGGCAACGGTGATGATGGAGAGAAGCAAAGGTGAAAAGAGGGAAAAAAGAACAGAAAAGAACTAATCTGGCAACAGAGAGGAGGGATGAAAAGAGGGAAAGGCAGCAGACTACAGTGATGACTGTAACTAGGCCCAAAGCCACACTGTCAGATGGACAATATTGACACATCGTTGTTAAGCTCTCACAGACTGGCCATTAATCAGTTACTTTTTCCACAACACAAGTGCACCCACACATGACAGCACACGGTATACACACACATACACCCAAGTATATCCAGTACACACTGACAGTGACACACCCCGGAAAGGTTTAGATGGTAACACTTAAAAGACTCCAAGAAATGAGGACTAACTTTCTGGGAAACTGTCACTTCATGAAAACAATTACGATTACCTCATTCTACAAAGGATACACATTAGCCAATAAAGCCTCTCTCTCCCTACGTGACATTTCACGCCCTTTTTTTTACAGTTTTAAAAACCTTGCCCCAATATCTCAACAGGCATTACGACATGACATGAAGAAGGTGTACATCTTTTTTGTCTACTGACCTTATAAACATCCAAAATGCCGCACTGGTAGTCGAAGCGAGTGTAGAGTTCATTCAGCATGGAGATGACCTGCATGGGCGTGCACTGGGCGCACACAGCAGTAAAACCCACGATGTCCGAGAACAGCATGGTGACATCATCAAATTTGCGAGCGGGCACTGGCTGACCCTGCCACAGTTTCTGTGCCACATCCCCCGGAAATATGGAATAAAGGAGATCCACCGTTCTCCTCTTTTCCTCCTCCAGTGCCTGATGAGTCCGCTCTAATGTGGCCTGGGAGAGGAGAGAGGCAGATTATGAGGGTTTGTTCTCTGCTGTTCTTCGCTTTGATGAAGGCACTGATGACAGTGATGCTGAAATGTGGGAGTACTGCACCAAATTAAAACTGCTGGTGTAGGAAAATGTATTTGTGTGTGATGTATTTTTGATTGTGCGTATCTGTATATGCTCGTTTGTGTCTGTGGGTAAGTTTCTTAATGCCAAGTCTGTCTGATGCGGTGCTACGCCACTGTTCAAGTAGGCAAGTTGACTAAGATATAGCTATTTATAACAGTGGCCTGGGGGAGTAATTGCAGTAAGAGAGAGTGATGCAATGAGCAGATTCACAGGATTGGGTCAAGATTCAGTGGCTTGCTCAAGGGTACCTTAAAAGCAAATTATAAGAGCAGGAGCCACATTCTTCCAGGCAGTATGGATTTACACACTCAACACAGCTATTTAACTAGTAAGTACTGTGGATTTAGCATGTTTGTTTCAGTGACTTGTCTCACATGTTATGGCAAACTACAGTAAAGACCTACTTAACATAGTAGACATTCAAGTGTCATGGTCACTGAGTTGTCATTTTGATTGGATGCCAATATTCAGGTATCCCGGTCTCAAATAGAGAACCAACACACTGCAGCAGCAGAAACACTGACAATTGTGAGAAGAAGAAAAAAACGCACAAAGTAGTTGTTTCGATAAATTATAGACAACTAAAAGCAAAGAGCAGATGGTGTCACAGAGCTCTTTGAATGAAAGGAAACTTATCTGAGCCCCTAAAAGTCAGGCATCCTGATCTGTACACAGAATTTAAGGTGAACAAGCTTCAGTCATTACCTATACACCTATCAGGCATAACATTATGATCACCTGCCTAATGTTGTGTTGGTCCTCCTTATGTGATGAAAAGTGCTCTGAACCACTGGGCATGGACAAGAGGACCTCTCAGGATGTCCTATGGGGTCTGGAACCAGGACGTTGGCAGTGGGTCTTTTGTGTACTCTGGCTTGTGCAGTGGGGCCTCTGTCCAAGATTAACTTCAAAATTTGACTTCCAAATTTGACCTCCAAATTTCCTAGACCCCACTGATCACAATGGGGTGTAGGAAGTTTGGAGGTCAAATCAACATGTTGGGCCATTGTCATGTTCCTCAACATGTTCCTGATTGTTTGATGTATTTACCATGTGGAGTTTATATCTATTTATAAGCTACACGAAGACCTGAGAATCTGCATTTCATTCATCCTGTGAGGGTTGAATGACTATAAAGAATTCTGAGTCTGAGTCTGAGTTGTGCATTTTCCTGGTGGGGTAGGCCAGTGACATTTGGGATTTCCATTTGCATGAGGGAGTGTGGTTGTTCTGGGACAATATTTATTTATTGATGTCAAAATCCAAGGTTTTCCATCAGAACACCACATAGTACCAATATGATCAATATTATTCACTTCAGCTGTCAGTGGTTATAATTTTGTGGCTGATCAGTGTATATTAAGAACATCATCAACTAGTTCATATCCTGAAATGTTGCAGATATTGCAACAGATGCATCTGTAGTAGCGATATCCACACACAGTGTTCTCAACGGCTAGCATTTGCTAATGTAGCAATAGCTACAACAACATTTAGCTCTGTTCTGCTCATTGAATACTGTCTCTATCATCCAGTCTGTAAACATATAGCATGCCTGAGTGTGTTAGCACACCGTGTAATATGACATTATTTTTAAGTATGCTTATTTCTTTGATCTTGTTTTTGGCATCAATAATTGTGAAATTTCAGTGTTATTGGTAGCATCTACATGGTAAATATCTGGTTTGTTATATCCATGGTCTCCTTTAATACAAACCTGTCAGTGAGCAGCTCCAGACAGAGACTAGAGCAAGACGAGAGGAGTGGCATGCTGCAGATAGCTTAACTTGTTTTGTTGAGACTGTAATGGGCAATAAGTGATATGCCTCATCTTTAAGTGCCTGATTACCATCACAAGAAAAGGCTGCTGACCTCGAGGCACATGCGAGCAACACAGGGCACCAGTGGAACAGCTGTGGAGAGCTGCTACCTTATGCCCTTTCTTGTTGCTGACATCTAAATGCATTCTATGTATGTTGTTACTGTTAGTAGCTGGTGGGAATTAGTGGTAATGAAATCCCCCAAACCCAACAACAAATCAGTTGGCCTGTGCTAAGACACAAGCAAGGGCCTGTTTGTAAAATAGTGACTTGTAATATGTGACCGGTTTACTGTAAATGCATCCATGCTGGTCAAACAGATCCATCAGGTGAAATATGTTCATGCAAATACAACGAGACTGTAACGAATACTCTGACTGGCTTCTGATGAGATTATGTTTTTACAATGGTAAACAAAATACAGAGGTCTGCAAATATAAATAGACCCCAAATATACGAGCAACCCTTTTACCTTGAGTTTGTCCATTCTTTTCTTCAGGCCGTCCTGGGCCTTGGCCTGCTCCCCCACCAGGATAACGTCCCGCGTGGCATCATGGATGGGGATATCTGACAGATGGAGACCCCTGCCCATCAGCTCCTCCAGTTTATCAACACGTGGAGAGCCCAGAAACATTAGGGAGCAGGACTCCGGCACATGGATCATCTGACCCTTCAACTCCATCACCTGGTGGGGAGGAAAATCAAACGAGAAGGGTACATGTCAATTCAATGTGCAGGTTTTTTTAAATTAATGTTTTTTCTCACTTCAAGATAGAGAAGAAAGATTTTGATTAGACACAGATTTAGACAGCTACTATCAGAGCACGGTAGTTTGTGGTTATAATTGGCTTCTCATTACTATGAGTGTCATGTCCACCTCATCACTGCATTTCTCTAAATTACCACAAAAATAATGAGTTACTGTATTCATACCAGTCGATAATTGTCCCTTCTATGATTTCTCTCTACATGAATACCAATGTAAATGGTGAATTGAGAATTAAGGAGTGCCAAAAAGACCTTGATGTTTTCAGTATCTAAGTATTTCCGCTATACTGCTCCATTTCAACTCTAATATCGGGGCACAACTGTATGTTTGGTTGAATTTACAAACAGAAATAATGTAAAGCATGTGCTCAGTGATTACACATGTAACTTTATCTTTGCATACAATCAGTACTCTACAAAAATATAAAACATGACATTCAACACAATGAATGCATGTAAAAAATATACACTAACACACGTCCAAAATTATCCATGTGTACATACACAATGCAGCAGACACAGAAAGCAGATTGCTGTGATTTAGTAGACACTATGAATTCCATTTGGCAAGACAATATCTAATGGTACAACAAAGACATAATTCATGCTGACCTGTATGGAAAGAGCCTGCAAAATGTTTATAAACTGGTGACCTAGTTATTAGACAGTCACCATCATAATGTCACTGGTTTGACTCACACAGTCCATCCAAAGGTCCTGAAACAATAAACACTTTACCCAAACACCTTTCAATATCTACGATCATATACACATACAGTGTCTTTGAAGGTTAAATATTTGAGGTGGTATAACATAAACTGTGCATAGTAATCAGTTAAATACCAAAATTTATGTCAATTTTTTTTTTAAATTTTGGATGAACACAAGCAAAGCGAGCAGATTCACAAACAACCGCAGCATTACAGCCAACAGCGTCTGCAAAATATCAGCGACACTCGGTTTCACTGGCTTCTTGACATTTTGCTCGCAAGCACTTATACACGATGACAAATGTGTACAGGACCTGCTAAATGTCCTTAACACAGGTGTGAGGAGTACAAACAAAACAAACCGCAGCTGATTCCTTGCAGAGGCGAGGGACTGAAACAAGTATGGGTGGCACATTACCCAAGGAGATGTTGAGGAAAGACATTACTGCCCTTTTGAACATGACTCTTAGTTGTGTCATGGTGCTAACTGCGTCTGCTAGAGGCCGTGTGAACGAGCCTTTTTGATTCCTCTTTCTCCCCCTCAGTCCTTGTCCCCATTCCTTCCTTTTCTTTAGTTTCTATTTTTTCTTCTCTCTCCATCTATACCTGTCTTTAATTCCCTTCTGGCTCGCTCTCTCTCTCTCTCTCTCTCTCTCTCTCTCTCTCTCTCTCACTTTCTCTCTTTGCTCTTCTCTCTGTCTCTTCCTTTCCCTTCCTCTCTCCCTCTCTCTCTCTCTCTCTCTCTCTTTTCCTTTCTCCATAGTGTCAGATAGATTATTCCGCCAGTGAGCACACTGCAGCCCTGTTTTATTTATAGCACAAGGCTCTCCTAGGTCTGCATAATACATACAGTCTACATCTACACACACGCACACAGTATTTCCCAACACACACATCCAAGAGGGAGACAAACATACTGCCTTTGACTGTCTGTTTCTCAGAAAAAAAGGATAAACATGCATGCAAACATACATGCACATATGCAACCGACAACCCACTGGGTCTGAGTTCAAGACACACCCATCCCTCGTTATAAGTCAGTTAACAAGAACTGCTAATTGACTTATTCGCGCATCTTAGTAGGCTTGATTATTCTACATTACCACAAATGCATATGAGCCTTACAACTGCACGTGTTGGAGTTTCAGAAACAGTTGTGTGGCAAAGCCATGTACACTCTCAAACGCATGTGCACAAAAAAACATATGCCCACGTGAACATATGTCAGCCTGAGCTGCTGTTTCTGAAGGTTGCGTCTGGCTGAGTGGGAGGGTCTACATGCCTGACATACTAACAACCATCTCCATGGAGACTGTAAAATCAGGAAAGCAAAATACAAAATGAATAATGCACTCAATCTTTAAATGCTTCTATAACTCTGTCTGCCTCTCACATGTACAAGTAACTAAACAGAATATTAGAGATGCTTGCTCTTTAAATCAAAAGGGGTTTTAAGTACCGCTCATAAATGGACCCCCCACAATAGAGAAAAATGTCAGCTGTGGTAATTTTTTGTAGTTTAGGTCATAATTTCTAATAGCATTGTACTCCAAATAATTGCTGAGATCCGGAAACACAGCATCACTGTGTCAATAAAGTATTACAAGGCAAGATACGGGTCACATTTTCACAATTCACCTTCAGGTAAGTACTACCAGAGATCTCAGGAGTAACCTTGGAGAATATAATGCGTGTTATTAGTGATAATAATATCACAATACCAAGCAACATTACAGCCAATAAAATCCCATTGCTCTTAAATTGCTGTTATTCTTTACATTCATTTCAATTACACAGCAGAAACTGATTATTTTGATCTGTAAATTATACACAACAAGATGTCTCTCATTTTTTGTGTGTTCAGTGTGTGCATCTGACGGAAAAAATAAATGGGACATTTTGTGGAATCAGACAGCTACAGTTACAGGATATGTTCTTTTAATTAGGGATGTATGATATATCTGTGGCCGCTATATTATTGCCCGATAAGCAAGAAAATGTAATTACTGTTATTGTTCTGATAATGGAATTTCAGCCGATAATTACATCTGATAATGTGGAGCATGGCTGCGGACAAGAGACGCCACTTGTGATTTCTTTGCATCTCTGTTTTTCTCTCCTCGACTCTGCAGTCTGTGTCGCTGACTGTTTGTGCGCACACACTCACAGTGGACAGAGCGTGACTTCTTACTCAAGTGAAAGATGACAAAACTTCATCCTCGTCATCCTCTAGCCAAACAAAATCCGCCAGAAAGTGTGGAGCAGGGCAAGACATTTTTTAAGCACATGCTGAACAAGTAAAATGTAGACTTGCAGGAAATTCATCACAACATTGCCAAGTTACTGTAATGGTTTCTGTGGCCTACAGATGCTCATCACGAGAGGTAAGGTAAGGTAATCTTTTCTATCCTTAAGGTGCGATTTGTCCTACAGTCAGCAGTAAACAAAAACACAGTCGTACATAATCACCACACACACGCCAAACCACACAAACATGGATTAAAAAATCACATGGTACAAGTCAGCGAAGAGAGAAAGTCTGTTTTAAGCATATATATTTAAATAAAGCAGAAGCAAAACAAAGACTAAACTTGTCAATCTCCCTCTTCACATGTTTGGATTTGCAGGACTAATATTATCAATTATCTTATTTCTATTGGCCACACAAACAAATAGTAATTAGCCATCTCAACCAGAACTGATATTCCAGTTACTACAAGTCATTTTTGCAACAGTGTCGTATGGTAACAGCATGACCAGCGATAAAAATCTAGCACTTGCAAGTTGCTACTCCGACAAAAACTGCTAGGTGCATGTTTAGTTGACAAGCCCCGGCTAAGACAATGTCTAATCGCGTAAACATTAAAAAGCTCCCAAGGTAAAGCCAAGGTCATCACATCAAGCCCAGACATAGTCAGTTTCCTGTGCACAGTGTAATGTCTCAAATGTGGGCTGCCCTGCATCAGCACCAGCAGACCGTCGCCAGAAACTTCATCAAGCAGAACTGGCGAAACCTTCTGCAGTGAAGACAACATTCACAGCTGGTTTTGTTTTCCATTTACTGATCTGCTATTTTGTTGTTTTTTTTTGGTTACTGTTTCAGGGCTTTACTGTTACACAACTATTACACAATGAATTTCCCATCTAGCAACTGTTTTTGTTGCTTTGTTATTCATGTACAGTAGGTATAATTATACCAGTGTCTCACCACTTTACTCTCCGTATCTGTCTCTGTTCTTCTGTCACTCCTATTTTCTGTCTTACTCCGCAACAAACTCACACACACATGGACACACATACACATACACACATCCCTGGAGGCAGTTGCGTTGGCCTAGTTGTGCGTCTCTGTTTAACTCAGCACTCTCTTCTGCTTCTGCCTGCATCTCTGCCATCACAGCATGGAGAGAGAGAAGAGGTGAGTGAACTGTGAGGAGGGAAGGCAAAAGGAATACAGTGGTTGGGAAAGAAAACAACACAGAGGAGAAAGGGGAGGAAGAGATGAGGGCAGAGGGTGAACTATAAAAGGAAGAGAATGAGGGGAAATTGCAAAAAAATGCAGCTCTGCAGGAAAAAGCTGGAGAAATACAGTTTAAGTAAAATACACCGAAAAGAAAGATGAAAGCAAGATGATGCAGTAAATACTTGATCAAAGTTTAGGGAAGGAGAAACTACAAAAGGCATTAGAAAGTATTGGAAACACAGAAAACTGTAAGAAATCAGTATGTTTTGTCCTGGTCCAAAAGCAGGATGTTACACATTTATACCGCACCCTTGTCAAGGTCACTGCATAGTTACCAACAAGAAAAAAAATTCTTTCAAGGTTGTTCTGCACCTGTAACACTGAAAATTCCTCATGGATAAGCAGTACTATACCACTAATATTATAAGACTACATGTGAGGATTGAAAATGGCTTTTATGAAGCACTTTTGTAGTAAAAAGAAATCTTGTTCATAGTTTTTTGTCCCTAGCAGCCTGATTAAAGCATCAACAATAGTATCTTAACTTAATATCAATACCATTTGCAATAATACTTTTAGGAGTTTCTGCAATATCACTATCACTGTCACTATACTGTCACTATCATGTGTAACATTTCATTCTCATGTGCAATATTTTGATTACATGTGCAATATTCCACTTTTATGAACAACACTGCCAATGTAAAGCGCTATATTTCATTTTTCAGGTGCAATATTTTAAGTATTTCCACATAGTGATATTCCTTATTACTTGAGTATCAGTACAATGGAATGCATTTTACTTCTCTATTCTAGTCTTATTTTATTTTACTTATTTTATTTTATTAATTTATCATACTTATATCTTATTGCTTTTCTATTGGGCAGTAAATTTATCCTCATGTTGTATCATTTTGTTTTTTCAAAGCAATATTTAGTCCAAGAATTTCCTCAATCAAATTTTATCTTATCGTAAAAATACATTTAAAGTGGATTTTCTTCCTCTCCTTGTGCTTCTGAGACACAATTGCTTTTTCACCGCTAAATGTACATCAAATGCACATTAAAGAGTAAAACTGTATTCACATAAGTATCTGTTTATTATGTGAGTCCGCTCAAAAAATACAAGCCGCCTAATTGAACATCTCTGAAGAAATCCATAATGAGCAAAGCTATTATCACGTAACTGCTGACAACGTTTACAGGCACAATTCTTTTCTAAACCTTGACAGATCAGCAGGGAACTAATCTCTCCTGTGTTTTTCTTTATTGAATATCACTGAAGCGAATTTGTATTTTAGGTAAGCTTTGCGACTTGCAATTGACAGTCACCTTTCTCCCATCTTCCTCCTCTGTGTGCATAGTTCTGTATTTTATTCCGCGCTGTTGTGCGTTACAATGGTATGGCCAGCAGCACACACTGACGTTCACATTTTACATATTGAGATTATCGAAATGTACAGATTCAGGTTGCTATCGCCATAGGCAACGGGGAGCCGGAGGTACATGAAGAAGGAGAGGAGGGAGGAGGAAGGAAGGAAGGAAGAAAAAAATGCAGAAGAGAAAATAGAGGCAGAGAGAGAAGGGGGCAGGAAGGCGATAGCGAGACCAGGGGAGAATGAGAAGCACTGGACTTGAAAAATGGAGAAGAGGTACGAGAGGAGAAGAGAGATTGGGGGAAGGATAGCAGGAGGTGGAACAGACAGCTAATGGATTGTCTTTTGTGAGCAGAATCTGGCATGTCAACAGACTCTCATTTGCATGAACTGGCACTGAGCAGCAAAGAGTCAATGAGTCAGCCTCTCTCGTCCCTCTCTCTCACACAGACACACATAATGCTGCAACGCTCCTATCGTGTCAGACTCTGGCCATATTGTGCAGTACTTTTACATCCCCCTCCCACAGTAAAGCATGTGCACAACTACACGCACTTGCATACACTCGTAGCCTAGATAACCACATTGAAAAAAAAAACTTTTGCCTTCAAATGAAACATTCAGTGGAAGTCTTGCAATGCTGGTATTACTTTTAAAATAACACATATATAAGATAAATTATTTTTATATGAGTGTTCAGGACCTATAAGAGCAATAGAAAAAAATGACACTGACAATCCAAAGTGCATTTGAAGTAGAAAGCAAATTTACTACTTTGTGGTGCTTGAAAAAAATACTGTTTATAGTGACGGTGTTTATTTGAGTGTCTCAAGTCTCAGTACCAATATGATCAATGTTATTCACTTCACCTGTCAGTGGTCACAATGTTGTGGCTGATCTGTGTATTTAAACCAGGCAGTACTTAGCACTGATCTCCATCAACATTTTGACTATATTGCTTATTGGTTATTAACATTACTTGGATTAAGACTGGGTATGTTTTGAGTTTAAAGCACAGACACCAGAACAAATCACAAGTAATTAGATAACAAGCGAAAAAACTCAGACTGCAGTAAAGAGAAAACGTAACCATAGCCTCATATCAAGTCTACATTTGGGTCTACTTCATGCTGATTGGTTTACACTGTACAGTAATGTTAGAGGCCGTTTCTGATTGTTGAAGTGAAAGGCGTTCTTGTCCAATGACATGTCCACCAGGTTGCTCATGCTCAGAGCAATCGATCTGAATAGTACACAAGAGGCGGTACACAATCAAAAGAGAGAGTCAATCAAAAACAAAAAACAGCATTTGAACACGTACAACCAAATGAATGGAGCCTGTCTAAATGAAGAGACAGCTCCATGTAAGCCGTCCTACGCTTGATAGTGTTGCACTCAAATTTGTAACGTCCCAGTTATTACTAACTGCCACTACCTCTTGATACCTCTTGATTTCTGACTACTGTCATCAAGGTCCCTCCATTCTAAATGAAGTAAAACTTAAGCCAACGCACCATCTAATGAAGTATGCTTTAGCAATCCATGCTATTTAACTCACCCTAATAAATCTTTCCGGTAACAGACAATGAAGATACCAAAGAGAATATTACCCACTATTATAGTGACTGTCTTTGTGCCCAATGTTGCAGTAGGTGTAACAATCAAGATGCCCTTATGAGATATCAGAAAGCACTTTTTGTGTTTTCCATGATCACTTTTTATTCCCACTGAAGCTAAAAATCTGTATCAAGCCATAAATCACCTTTCTGTTCTTAAAGACTAAAGATATTTTTGCCGCGTCCATTACTTGTGATGTTTTCTAACAGTCTGTCTGTCTTTTCCTTTGTGTTTTCATTCACCCTGTTTTGTAAACTTATCAATAGCAGAGACAGAGACAGAGGGGCAGTAATTTTCAAAGCTCTCTCGACCGAACAAACAAACCGTCACGGCAGTGATTTATCTACCTCAGATCAAAAGGTGGTGTTAATGTCAAGATTTTTCTTTGTACTCAGGCACACAGGTGCAAGCATAATGCACACACAAACAAACCTCACCCAGCAGCCTCAAGAGATTCCAAACAGGAGCATTTGCTAAATAACAAGTATTACATTGAAGATTTGAACATCCTGATTGAAGTTTTTTAAGTATGACTTCACAAGTCTTCCTTCTCCACAGTCTCACTTATTAACTAACCTATTAAATGTCATTTTCTATGGAATAAATACCATCCAAATACTCAAAACATGCCCTGTTGTGAAAAACATCTGAAAATCAACTAAAGCTAAAAACAGCTGCTGGTCTAGGCTCCAGCTAACATGAAACACTTTACACACACCGCTCACTTAGACTTACACTGACTCATCCTAACCAGAATTCTGACTGTTTGACCCAAAGAGTCTGGGAACTTTAAATATTAGTAACAATAGCATCACTACTGTGGAGGCAGGTGTGGTGATTCATAGATCCTGTCTTATTCATCCTATTATTTTTTAGAGAAAGAAAATATTAGCGTCCAAGTAAGTCCAGCGTATTCAGAAAATGTATCTTTAGTTTGCTAAAATGGGATCGGAATGTGTATTATATCTGGCAAACAACAAAAACATAATGATGCACCGGTTCGAGGAGTGCATCTGACATTGCACCCTGTTTACACCCCCCTGTGTGTTGACTACAGTGTTCACACTAAGCAGAGACACAGAGAGAGATGCAATGTGACCTTTTCAGTAGGTCTTTGAATGTCTCTTGCACAGCCTATATCCCTGGGCAAAGAGACGAAAGAAGTCAAACTGAAAATCCACTACAGGCCACCAAAACACACACATAGTGCAGCAGTGGGGAGTGAGGCCTCTTTACCTTGGCCTGTCGCCTTCTTTTGCTGCCCTTTCTAGTGAAAATGTCAGCCCATCCTTCTCTTGCTCCCTCTCTTTTTTTCTGCTCCTCTGCCCAGGTGACAAAAGATTTATAGGGCAAAAATTAAGAACAACCACGTCCGCCAAGCCTGCTCTAGAAACACATGCTCTAAAGTGTCCAGTTGGTGTTTGGAGTTTGGAGGCAGTGTCTAATGTAAATTGCAACAGTGTCAGGTATTGACCACTGGTGAGGCACATATTATCAAAAAAGCAGCTATACTGACTCTGAAACCAGTATACAGAGCAGGAGTTCCATCCATCCATTATCTATACACCGCTTAATCCTCTGTAGGGTCGTGGGGACGCTGGAGCCTACCCCAGCCCACTCAGGGCGAAGGCAAGGGACACCCTGGACAGGTTGCCAGCCTATCGCAGGGCTACATATAGAGACAGACAACCAAGCACACTCATATTCAAATCTATGGACAATTTTAGAATAATCGCTTAACCTCAGCGTGTTTTTGGACTGTGGGAGGAAACTGGAGTACCTGGTGAAAACCCACACTGCACAGGGAGAACATGCAAACTCCACACAGAAGGATCCCAGGCTTCCTAACCGGGACGCGAACCGGGGATCTTCTAGCTGTGAGGTGACGCTGCTAACCACCGAGCACCGTGCAGCCCCTGCTACATTTCCATTTGTGACAAATATTTTTTAATAAATTTACTCTCTGAGTGCATAACAGGGACAAAATGAAAAGCTGAAGAGAAATAGAAAAGCTTTGGGAGGAGAAAGACAGACCTTTGTAAGTGGTAGAGAGGGAGAAAAAAATGAGAGTGAATTTATAAGAGACACTGACAGAGAGAAGATGAAAGCTAGAGAGGAGATGTGCTGTAGTGGTACTCAAGATCTCACTGTGAAGGAGGGGATCCTGCTGCTACCCCTTAGGATATGTGGAATGTGGACATTGTAGTGTCTTCTCTGTATGTGCCTCTACATATGTGTATGGCGGATATGTGAACCTACATAGATGAGTATTCTTTTCAAATGAATGCACTAAATCATTGGATAGTTTTATCAGATCAAGACCAAAAATACTTAATTACATCTGACACTTGATGTACAGATTTACAGTGTAGTCCAAACATCTACAATGACAGGAATCTAACCCTAAAATGTCAATTTTAAAATATGGTTATAGATTAGAGCAGTAGTTCTTTACAGCATATGCTTAAATACAGTTTCTAATTTATAATAGATGTGTTGCCTTCTGTAATTATTTGAATATTAAACATATTCTAGACAGCACTGACATGGCATGAATTAAAATGAAGCAGAAGCACACCTCACTCATCTTGTATAGAACTGAAACAAATGACAAAATGCACAAATACTTATTCTATCAGGTTTGTTTAGAAATGTACTTAAACTGTGAGTGCTGTGTGAGTATGCTAGCTGTTCGGAGGTCCTTTTTTTGTGCCACTAGTGCAAACAATGCTTTAACAAGGAAGAAAAACATGACTTGGAAGGACTTCTTAACCATACATGAGAGAGTAACATTGTCCCATTTAGAAAAGGCTTCTCCCCAGTCAGACTGGTTAAAAATATGAGACATATAAAGTAACTCACCGAGAGGATAATGATTTTTCTTCATACCCTCCAGTTTATATGCTCACCCACCCTTATGCTCATAGTGTTGCTTTGCGTATATGAGTAAAAATAGCGGTTGCGCTTGGAAATGCCTAAACAGTCTGTTTGCATAAGACCTGGAGCAGAACATTCTCATAGTAGTCTGACTCATCAGATGCAGACTGCGGGTACAAGTCTTCCATTTAATGGCATTCTTCTCCTCTTCCACTGTAAGATACCATTTTCAAAATCCCCTTGACTATGGGAAACAACAACCTCCAAGCTAGCAATCTACATGCTAAAAATGTTAAAGACTTTCATTGAAGATCTGGATCGTGAAAGAAAGCAGGCCTCTTTAGTTCTCTCTGTACATTAGACATTTTATGACAAGTTCTTGCCTCCCTATATGCAAATGTTCCACCAGAACAAGTCCCCACCCCCAACACTACATACTGAACACCGCTGTGAACAGTTTAAAGTAATACAAACATGCCAGAGCATTTTTTCAGCTATAATATAATAATGGGTGCAGCCAGACCATTTTGCAGTGCTGACACAGGTGTGAAGATATATCTGACTATGTGGGACTTTTCTCATAGAAATCCTCATTACATCTGGTTCACTTACAGAATAAGCCACCTGTTACACAAGATACTACTAAGGACAGCAGAAAACGAGGCACAGAAATGTGAAAATTAGAATTACAGTACCTTGTATCAAGAGCCAATTTTTGTACCCCTGCTATTTGTGCTCTCAGAATTACGGACTTCAAACAATTTTGAGGAATGTATCATATTTTTATCTCTATGCTTTTGGATAACAACTTTGCAATACCAGAGAAAAGCCTTATCTGCGCCAGTGCCATTTATTCGCCTCAGTCAGTGTGTTTTCAGTAACAGTACCTTTAGTACAGGATGAACTGGTACAAATTTGGAACTGATCACAAACCAGCTTATACCTTTTTTGTATCTCACAGAGTACACATCTGATCTAATGACCTGTAACAACAGTATTTTTCTGTTCACATTATTGAGTGTTCAACTCAAGTTCAAGACATACCTACATAAGCCACCTGTACACAAACACACTGACACACACAGTGCAGCATCGTGACTGGATCAATCTTTTCTCTGTCAGTTCTGTTTAGCATCAGGGTGTTTGGTGTTGTCACTGACAGCCTGCGGAGACTGTCCGATCAATAAAGAACTGGATATAGCACACAACTCCAATTGATTAATTGTTTCTGGGAAATTGGAACCAATTCAAACCTCACTGCTGCCATGCAAACACATCACAGGCTTGGAGGTGTTGTAGTGATGTGGTAGAATGGCATTCAGTGGTGCCAACACATTTCCTTGTCTGTCTGACACACCGAAACTTTAAAAGTTGTTAACAACATTGCAACCCAACCTACAAGATGAAGAAATTTGAAAAAAAAAATTCAAACATTGAACTAGAGTAAACTTTGACACAGAACTCTGGCTTCATTGGGAAGATAGTCAGTGAGTCAACATTCAATGGAGCATTTGTAGCAAACCGTGGCCTTCTTGTATCGATATAATTCAAATGAAACACTGGAAACTCTGATATGATAACATAACAGCACAGACATGGTGACGTTTTTCACAGCACAGAAAGTCCCATGCTTGACCGTAACAGTTTGTACTCCTCTCAGCAGGGGGAACATAGCAATGCTCATCCTAATAATAGAATATGTCACGCATTCCAAAAGTCTAACACATTTACATGTTATAATAATCAGTTGGTGGCAGGGGACGGACATGATGTGATATTTGACTGTGGCTACAAAGACAATACATGTTTATAGGATAAAATCATTACTGAGTTCGGCCTTTCATCTTGAGGATTAGTTGATTTTAAAAAAATATATTATTATTATTCTATTATTTTTATTATGTATTATTTTAATCAAGAATTTGAAACTGGGCTTCAGTTTACCAGAAATTACTATTAGTGCAAAAATTGTCTAAAATATATGGTAAAAAGTACAGTTTGAGCAACAATGTGATAAGTTATGTATGACTGCTTTACCTTCTCCTTGGTGCCAGTCTGTGTGGTGTCAGGCCTGGTCCGGATGGTAAATGGAGATGCAAGCCTCAGCAGGATGCCCTGGAATGAGGGCTCCATCTTGGGCGAGACAATCTCAAAACAGTCCCTGAATGAGAGGCTCCGAAGAGGCTCAATACGAGCCTGTCTCCTCAGTCCTTCCCCAAGCTGCAGTAGCTCCATGCGAGGCCCCAGGACAAGGTGAAATGGAAAGGCACGGCAAAATGTGGCCAGGCCAATGCGCAGATCACTAGGGTTGGTGGAGAGCGAGGGAGGAGGGCGTTTAGTGCTCACAGAGCCAGCATTCGAGAGGGAAGTGAGGGAAGGAGGGCATGTCTCCTGGATTTGGAAGGAGAGGCAAACTGTGGGAACGGAGGTTGGAAAAGGTGACGGAGGCGACGGGGACGAGGAGGGCGAGGCAGTGGGGGACGCAGTCGGAGTTGGGGTTGTGGAGTCACAGTCTGTGTGTTCTGTATCTTCACTGGGCAACAAAGGAGTTAGAGGTGGCACCTCTTCCACTTCAACTTCTGAATGAAAGATCCGCTTGGCAACAGCTCTGATCAACCCTGGCATGACCAATCCGACAACAGGGGCAGGATTAAAACAATGAAGAAGCAACACCTTCCCTCTTCCATTTCTTTCCCCTTGTCCAACTTTGTCCAATTTTCTTCTCCCTTTCTCTTCCTCAAGTGGATCCTTGCACTGGAAGGAGGGGCTCTCAGATGAAGCACGGCGCCCCGTGGAGGTGCGAATGTGTTCCAAGATGGCGTCAAAGCCATTGAAGAAATCCTGGAGGTTGCCGCCTACAGCCCGAAGTACTCGTTCATTTTCTTCAAAGCAGAGGCCAAAGAACTCCTCTCCAAAATGCTCTCGCAGCTCACAGAATGGTACTCCTGGAAGAGAGGACATGCCAAAGAACAATGTCAGTGATGTTGTTTTCCTGAAACACACAGATTATCAGCATACACATAAGTAAACCTAACCTACCCACATGCATGTATTAAACATACACTGACAAAAAAATACACATATAGAACATTTGCATTTGCATCTGCATTTTGGTTCATTGTACTTAATTATAATTTCTTAATGAAAACACCTGCACTAGAACAGTTAGACACATAGGTGAGTATAATTTCTTGTTACAGCAGCATTTTAAGTGGAAACCTAATGTCACCTCTACTTCAATAAACGTGTCGGCCAAAATCTGAAGTAAGGAAAAATAATTTTAGGCATATCAATCACAGTAAATTAGAGTTCAGAGCAATCAAACATCAAAGCCTTGCTAAAATAATGAATACTAACTAGATAAAATAATCATGTCATATGCCTACTGACTGACTGAATGATCAGAAAAAAATAGGATTAAAAGATTACAGGAAAAAATTAAACCCACATTTAATAAACACAAAAATTGACACTGAAAACTATGCTAAAAAATAGTAATATTCAGAGGTTATGCAAGAAGAAAAAAACAAAATTTGGAAAGTGTAAACAGTGACACCATAAAAGGCCCAACAAAACAGAGTTGCAGAAAGAAAAATCTATAAACGATGCAGGAGTAATTCCAGTTCTCACTTCTAAAATGCAGCTTTTTTCAGTCAAATTAGCATTAATGCATATTTACTGTATATTGACATGTAACAGATTCAGTATTCGTACAGACACATTTATACAGTTGACTATGACATACACAAACCTCACAGAGGACATTTTGTTGGTGCACTGCAGGTGTCCAAGCCCAGTCACTTCAGTGCCAAACCTCCATTCTTCTCAAAGACATATTTCATGCAATAAACCTATTCAAAACCAAACTCACCAATTCAGATTTGTCTAATGGGGTAAAGAGGAAGCTAATCCATCAGTTGAAGCTTTGAACTGATCAGTTATTCACCATCTGATTTACATTTTATTGTCTCGCCATTGTCATAAGCTTTGAGTAGCAACCAAAAGTATAAAATGACAATGAACGTGGCCTAAAAAAGTTTTCTTCACAGGATCACTCAGCGTTTACAACAAATGAAGGACCTTAGGTATCAACAGGGAGCTTGTAGAGCCCTCTCTTTGGATACATTCTAGTTATTTCCAACTGGGAGAAGATCCCTGGGCAGATCCCTAACAAGCTGCAGGGATTACATATCCCATCTGGCTAGGGAACACCTCAAGATTCCCCAGGAAGAGTTGGATGAGGTCTCTGTGGTGAAAGATGTATGTCTGCTTGCTTAGTCCGCTGCCACCATGACTTGCCACCAAATAAGCAGCAAAAATGGATGGATGAGTGTGATTAGTACCTAGTTACTGTTCTTTACTTAGAGATTGGAGGATTGAGCTAGGTGCTGATTGGGTAACAGGGTACTGGCTTCTAAAGCAGGCACTATAAATGTACAACAGTACACTACACAGCAATCACAAGCATTCAACTCTGCTAAATATGTAAAAGTTTACACATTCAATGTTTTCTAATGATGGAGAATGTGTTTAATCGATTCAAGACTACAAATCTGTGGATACATTTTGGAGCTTTTAACTCTAAGTTTGCTTGAGACACTGATGTGTAAAAACCCCACCTATGCATTTCAAGAAAAAATGGCAAAGGATATAAAAGATGATACGGCAGCTGTCTCAAAAGCTGAGAGAGGAAATTATTTAGTTATATCAAAAAGGCAGTGCTTTATAAAAAGATTTCCAAGACACTTCAGGTTCCAAGACACCCTTTTGGCAGCATCATACTCAAGTTTAAAACTTATAGTGCATCTCAGCCTTCTTGTGTATGAAAGAAAGAGCAAAAAAAACAGCTAAGAAAAACCTTGTATTACTGCCAAAGACTTGCATGAGGACCTGAAGAAGGCAAGAACAAAAGCGTCAGTAAAGACTAGAAAAAGAACACTGGAGACCTCAGCACACGCCATTCTTGACCAAAAAGCACATAAAAGGTGCCTTGAATGTCAAAGACCAAACGGATAGACCTGTAGAGTTCTTCGAGTCTCTTTCATGGAGTGACGAGACTAAACTGGGATTGTTTGGTATCATAGATTAAGTCTTGGCGTAACACCTTCACTGATCAGCCATGACATTAAAAATACAAGCCTAACATTGTATAGGTCCTTCTTATGCTGCCAAAACAGCAAGTGTGGTGTTGGAAAAGGGTCCTGTGGGTTGTAGGGTGGGCCCTTCATGGATCAGGCTTATTCCGACATTTTCAGCACATTCTCAATCAGAACGGGATCGAGGATGTTTGACACCTTGGGCTGTTTGTCATGATCCTCCTGCCATTCCTGAGGAGGTTTAATGGTGTCAAGGAGTGCCACTGCCATTGTGTGTGTGCTTGGTCTGCAGCAATGTTTAAGTGGGTGGTTCATGTCAAAATAATGTGAATGCTGGAATCTTAGGTTTCCCAGCAGAGCATTGCTTTGTAATGAGATCATCAATGTTTTTCAATTGATCTCTCAGTGGTTTTAATTCTGTGGCCTACAAACACCATTCTATCAGCCACATAGGGATGTGGCCCATCCTGTGATATTTTGCTGCTGTAGTTACTGGGAAGCTCGTGCCTGGCCTCATGCAGTATTTGAACTTTTAAGAAGAAAGTGACAAATCCAAGCTCAGTAATCACTGAACTTCGCAGCAAGACAGCAATCCCAAGCTACTACTACTAACTATCTTGGGTGGAATTTTAAGAATGCAGTTGCAGCAGAGGCTTTTGCGCATAAGTAACAGGATGAAATGCCAAAAGAGGAATAAAGTATAATTATTTAATGCAGACTTTGGATGTTGAATGATTTCATAACAGGCCTTTTTTAGGAAACTTTAATTTATCTTTTTCACTATCAGTAAACGCAACATTATGCATATAGTGATGTTAATTCTGCACCACAGAGTCAGAACAAAAAAGGAGGCAAGAGACTGTAGATAGAGGCAGGAAGATAACTAAGATAGTACAGAAGGAGGATGAAGCTACACTGAGTGACTCACCAGGACAATGTGTGTTTTTTCATGGTAGGCCACAGAGACAGTAGAAGCCTCCAGAGTGAGTCATACGGTGAGTGTGTGCATGTTTTGCATGTGTAAATAGTTATATTTGGGCCTGTATGCAGTCTACCTAGGCCATGATACTGTATCTCAATTTTTCAATATAAGTTTTTCCAATGTATTTTGGAAGTCAAACCTTTGGGGATGTCTTTGTCTGTGTGCATACACAAAAAAACAATAGTAATACTAAAGGACAAGCAGAGGGGGAAAATCAGAGAAGCAGTGTCAAAGCATGTCAGTACAATATTTGTAAGTATAATTATAAATAGAAAACAGTCAGAAACAAAGGGATAAAAGCCATATATTCAATATATTCCCACATGCAAAACCATTTACTCACATACAGAGGATACTACACAGAACATGTGTCAAGCTTTTCCATCTGTGGCTTTCCTTAATCACTTAATCATAGTACACACATATCTTACTTTACTTTGCATACTTACCCAGAATGGTGCCCATGTACTGTAGGATTTGTAAGACATCTTCCTCTGAACCAGAATTTTCTAGAAATGGGCATTTCTCCTCTTTCCTCTCCTTTCGCCTGTCCTCACTCCCGACTTCTTGGCACCTGTCAAAGACACAAACAGGATAATTAACCAGGAAATCAGAGCCAATAAGGTGTTAAAAGCCAGTAAAAGAATGAACTTTGGCTCCATCCCTTCAAGATGTACTATAAATGTTTTGTGTGTAAGTTTTGTACCAAAAGTCAGTGGATCAGAAATTCCAATCACCTCCATTTTGCTGGGTCACTGTCCTCCTGGCTGGATACCATCAAGGATAAGTGAGAATGTATGTTTTTTGTGTTTTGTGTGACCTGACACAAAGGCTGTGCAGGTTCACATTTGTCAGATCCAACAGAAGCAGCTGGACAACAGGGAAATGTGCTCAAGGTCACTTTAACAATGGTAATAAGGGTTGCTCTTTCATTTCACCACACGTTTATTTTATCAGTCAGGAAATTAGAGTAGAACCCATCTGTTCAAAGGCTTTATTTCAAACATCCATGCCTTAAATACACGCTCTGTCCAACAGAGGTAATGTCAGGTTGACTTTGGGGGGGGGGATTAAAATTTATTGGGACACTGTACAACACTAAAATCCCAAGATAATCTTACCATAAACACTTTAAATGAACACATTCCTCAAACACATATGCCCGGTATTAAGTATTACTTCTGGGAATTCTTGTTGTCATTTAGTCCACATTCACTCAATCCATCCCCGAAGAGATCAATGAAGCAGAGAAAATATTGAGTGACAAGAAAAGAAGCCAATGTGTGACACAGAGCGGGCAGGCGAGGAAAAGAAAAATCACTAAAGAAAAAGAAAAATCCCAATACAGTGTCTGTATGCAGTGCATGCTTTGTGGATAGTGTTGGTATGTGTCATGCCTGGCTGAATGTCCTCTACTGAGTTCCTATTTTGACAGGGTGGGAAAAAGAAACAGAGGCAGAGACAAGAGGTGAAGGAGCGTGTCCACATACAGTATGTGTGTGACCAAAACAGCGAAGTAGCAAGACGGAGAAGGGATCACTGAGACTGAACAGGTGTGTCGATGTATATGTGTGACAGACGGACCGACGTGAGAAAAATAGAGGCAAAAGGGATGAAATGAGTGATAGCTTTACCAAGACAAGATAGCAGGTAGATAGCAAGTGACAGAGAGAGTATCGTAGTATGGAGACTGATGAAAGAAGATAGGAATCAGAAAAAGAGCAGCAAGAGACCTTCAGCTAGCGAGGAAGTCGGTCTTACCTGATCTCTTGTTGTCTGTAGAATTGAAGAGTTCGCTGCAGAGCTTCCTGAACAGTCTGTGTCTGCAAGAAGACGTGAAAACATCAGTTTGCATATTTTCAGTTCATCCCTACGATTTATTTCTCATTTTAATCACTAGGTTTTATGACAAGCAGCAAGGCCCCATTACTTTGTGTTCTAATCTACTAGTCCTAAATATTTCACTTGTCCAAAAGCGCTATTGCAGCCAAGACAGATTCATATTTAATGGTGCTTTTTTTCACAGAAGACATTTTGGTCGGTCACATTATAGCACAGGTGTGCATAAAATTAATGATGGCTGACTTCCATTTAGCTGCCTCAGTTTCTGGATGCTGCTAACGTGTGCGTCAGTTCACTGTCCGACTGCTGCGGCTTACTGGGGTAATTAAATAGAACAGAGTTACTGTTAATGTTATTAGTAACACCTGTGCTTTTCCTGTTGCAATTCAAAATGTCTGATGTGAAAAAGGTTTATCTTGAAGGCTGCAGATGTCCTAAGAGAAACTGAGTACTTGTGACTGTCTAGTTTTGAAGGTAAAAATAAATCTGTCTATATCAAAGTAAATCTTGTTTGTATATTGTACTATATTTCCTTGTTTCAAAAGTCTGTAAAAAATAAAGTTGTTAACAATAATAAATATTTCAAGATGACCATAATATACACAGAGTTTGATGTGTGTGTTTATGTGCGTGTGCGTGTGTGCAGCTGGCGTGTTCTGCGTTACTAACAGCCGAAGCTTGAGAGGGCGGGTCCAATGTGATTATCTGTGATACGGCTGAAATGCAAGGCTGTAGTGACAATACTAGAACACAGTGTGCCAGCTGGAGAGGTCATTCTGAGGCCTCCACCCACTCTAGACAGATACAGGAGTGATTGGGTGTGTGTGTTTTGTCATTTGTCCAGCTATCTTTGTGAGGACTAGTTTGAGTTTTACATCACTGGAGTGAGGACACTTGGGCCGGTTGTGACTTTTTCACTTTGTTTTAGGGTTAAGGTTAGATTTATGTGGGGTTTAGGACTGCAAAATATATCTTTTCAGCAACAACATAGCGTGTGCACATGTACAATAGCCCCAAGTGCGATGTAGAATAAGGCAAATTAACACAAACACATCATGCTACAACTATTTTTGCTGCTTGATGCAAAAATAAAATTGCACGGTTTTCATTTTCAGTGAGAAATCTACAAGGGAAGTCTGACTGCTAAAACATAATTGCAAATTTTATTCAGACAAAGGTTGTTGACAGGCAGGCTCCACATGTGCACGGCAAAATGAGCAAGGAACAGGAAAAAACACTTAAAAGGAAGATTTGTTTGCAAAAAGAAATTCAACATCAGTTGTGCTGAAGTATTTTTCCCACAGAAAGAATGACGTTGACCAAAAACAGGTACTCTAACAGTGTCTTACAGTTGTGTTAGCGCCTCAAAAGGCAACACAACTAATTAGTTTGACCATTTAAATCAGCACCATAAAGCTCTTCACAGCAAGTGCAAAACTAGATCTAAATGTCTTGTGTATCTCTGCCATTGTTAGACCATATGAGAAACGTTTTTTCGCTACAGATGCCCTCCACTTCAAAAATCCCCTCAATCAATTTAGAATGATTAATTATTTCCAAATTGAGTTACAAGTGATTTGGTGGAAATTCCAGTATTTTTTCATGTTGCAAAAGATCTTGCAGAAAACCAGAGTTAGAGAAAGAGATGGGCTTAGGCTTTTAGTTGTGATGGTTAAGGGTTGGGGTTATTTTTATATCAGTGAGAGTCCTCACAGAGCTAGCCATAGACAGACAGAAAACGAGAGAAACTAAGAGTGAGTTATGGGGATGTAGAGCAAAAACATGAGACAGTAGGAGAGGACAGGCAGCGTGTGTTCAGAAGAAATCTGTATGTGTGTTAACAGGTGTTCTAAAGGTGAATATAGTTCCTTGACTATCATGTTAAATAAAGGTTGGACGTTATTTTGTCCAACTGCACAAAGCAATGCTTCATTTCTGTCCAGAGCCACTTGAAACAATAGCAGCTGATACCAAATATCTTATCACTTTAAGCAACATGTCTAGTTAGCAACAACAGGAGCAAGATGTGCACTTTCTATTAGCAACTGTGTCATCGTGACAGCTGGATATATACCCAGAGGGCCATACTTTCACATGCTAATTGTGAGAAAAAAATAAAAAGCTTGTTTTTAATCTTTGTCACCTTTCTATTCCCATTTGTGTGAATGTCAACGACACTTTTGTGTACGCATGTGCAGAACAGAAATGAAGTTTTCTCATGAAAGTTTCCTCTTACTGCGTCCTTCATACAGCTACTGATTTACCACAGACGATGTACATTACATGACCAAACCCACAGGCACAAACTGTTATCAGCCACACACATGTGTAAACATACTGTACACATACATCATCATTAGTCTGCATTGTTACATCACTGGCATGTTTACTGCACACACAACTTGATACCCGATCACACATTAATCTCACTCTGTCACACACACAAACATGTAGGATTTGCTTTGCAGTGAGTAACCAGTCTAGATGCCCTGGCTATTGGGATAGATTGCTATAATACTGAGAGCAACAGAATCATGGTGATAAACTGAAAGTGTTTAACTAAATTAAGACTTGAAAAATATTACATAATCATAGCAATGACGACAGTTTGGAGGCTGGTGAAAAGATTTCCACTAAAAAATTAGAGTATTAACTCTCTTCAGCTTTATTTCTCACACTCCTCCTTTCTTCCTGTCCTTTCTTTCCCGAGCTCCCATCTTCTTTATCTAAATCACTGTCTCTTTTGTTTGCTCTGTTTCTTTACCTTGGGAGGGAAGCAGAATCTCACCATTACTTGTTCCATTCCTCTTGCTCTGTTGCTCTGCATTGCTTTCTTTCCCTGTGAGATTTAGTCGTGCTGTTCCCTACTGTATGTGAATCTGCCTTTCTTGTCTGCCCGTTTGACTGATTACCTTCAACACAGACACCTCCTTTCCTCCTCTTATTGCATCTACTTTCTCCAAATTTCCATTAGCATGAACTGGTGTGTTCTATGGCCACAGAGCAGTGGGTGCTGATGCTTCAGCAGAGAAAGCTGCCGGCGTTTCTAAGAATACAGACACTCATATGCCAGATGAGACCCTGCAAGATAAATCCCAGCATGAGATAATAAATGAGTGATGAGTAATAAAGCAGGTACAAAGAAAACAATTCTGTTACTCTCTGCTTTGTTTTATCAGGATTTTTAGGCTGTCCCTGAGCATAGTTCAGCAATTAATGTGACTATGAAGCCCGGCAGTATTAGCCGTATAATGCAGCCAATGCGTCAGACATGGCAGCTGTGAATATTTGATGATATCTAGCTAGATATCTTGTTGGCTACAACAGTTCAATGCATTTACTGTAAATCAGTAAATCAGTCAGTCCCGTTTGTTGCTTTTATATTTTGTCTGAAAATTCAGTATTACTAAAGAAAATTAAAAGGAAAACATGCAAGTTGTAAGCCCTTTAAGTAAATCAATGACAACAGTGGTAGTTGCTTTATCACAGTCCAATTAGATGTAAACATCACACTCTACTCTAGTCCTTACAGTACTGCTTTCAAAACACACTGCACACACTCTTGTTGTTACACACTGCAGTGTGTAACAACAAGAGCAGCTACATGGCTTAACAACAATATTTTGAAAGGATGACAGTTTTGTTAAAGAAAAAAAATCTTAAAGAAATGAAGAGTTAGTGGCTTGATTTTTGTTTGTTTGTTTGTTTAGGGTTTTCATACACTTGGTACCTTCTGTATGGGAATCATTTGGGTTTGAGGAACAACTATCTGCTTGAATGGGCTTATTAATTATCATGTATTCTACACTGATCAAGCATAACATTATGACCACTACCTAATGTTGTGTTGGCCCCCTTATGTGCTCAAAAATGCTCTGAACCATTGGGCATGGACATGAGGACCTCTCAGGGTGTCCTATGGGGTCTGGAACCAGGATGTTTGCAGTGGATCCTTTGCGTACTATGGCTAGTGCAGTGGGGCCTCTGTCCATCAAACTTGTTCCACTGCATCCTGTTGATGCTTGATCACAATGGGGTGGAGGAAGTCTGGAGGTCAAATCAACACGTTGGGCCATTGTCATGTTCTTCAACATGTTCCTGATTCATGTTTTTTCCATGTGGTGGGGTGCATTTTCCTGCAGGGGTAGGCCAGTGACATTTGGGATTTCCATGTGCATGAGGGAGTGTGTTTGTTGTGGGACAATGTTTATTTGGGTGTCTAAGTCTCATCAACATGGATGTTAAAATCCAAGGTTTTCCAGCAGAACACAACATAGTACCAATATGATCAATGTTATTCACTTCACCTGTCAGTGGTCATAAGGTTGTGGCTGATCGGTGTACATGAGGACCAATCCTTCAGTTACCCCACAGCTGCCAGGGCCTAAAGGATGACTGTACTACAATGCAAGTTTGACATAGTCAGACTTTCTTTGTGTTAGCTGGCTCAACAAAACCTAAAATCAGAGATCACGGATAATACAATGGTGATTATCAACTATCTTTGTTATCCCAGGTTTTTTTTCATCAGGCTCTCTGCAAGCTCTCATAAAAGGAGGTATTTGACATTTCACGTCACTCTTCTTCCACATAACAAGGACTAATGTTCCTCAGTCAAGAGGAAGTGGTAGTTACAATGGAGAACTTTAAAGAACATGAAAAAATACTATAGGAAAAAGCGTTGTTACTACAAAAGATGCAACAGAGGCATGCTAGCAAAAAAAAATATTAATCATGTAAGTTAATGTATATTATCACACAGCTGCACATCAGAGCTTTTAAACTTTAAACTTCATACATGGATACATGATTCTCAAGAAGTGTATTTAGATCTGACGCTGTACTAAGGTTATATTGATGTGTCTTTGATTGTTGGCCATATCACAGTGAAATCATGTTATTGATTGAATATTCTGTTATAAATACTCATAGACTAATCAGTTTTCTAATCTGCTTTCTATTAGGTGCAACAACAGCAGTGTAAAACAGATCTGGCAGTAAATCAGGACCAAACATAAACACCTAATTATGCATTTTCTGCATGACCACCTGAATGTATGTTATTTCCATTTGTGACACATTCAGTTTGCACCACTGTAACTACACGGCTTCATTCAGTGGCTTTTCTAATGTATGGCTCAACAGATTTGCAGATATAACATAATCCCTCAGCTGGGAATTTGTATCACTCGTAGAGAATATCATCAGGAAAGGAACTGGTGATTTAATTTTTAATTCTTCAGCTACTGAACATATCTTCTTCTGGAACAGGTAACCTGTGATGCAAGTTATCGTGGTGTTTTAGCAGGTGGAAAGAGAAACGCCTTTGTGAAAACTCTGGCTTGAGGCTCAACATACCCTGCTAACCCACTAATCTCATGACAGCCTTCTGGTCAGAGGTGTCATTTTCCTAATAATAATAATAACAGAAATGAAAACAATAATGATGAAATTAAACACAGGGATCTCATAGTGAATGCAAAGATGAAGGCATGAAGACTCCAAAATTGATGCAGGTATGTTGCTTTTGTGGAATTACGAGTGAATATTCTTTGGTAAGAGTGAGATCACAAGAGGTTCACAACGCGTTCCCTCACAGCAAACTGGCCGTATTCATGGAAAGTATACAAACAACAGAAACAAAAGATAAACTCATACAAAACAGAGTGGAGAAATATCCATAAACACAGCCAGCTGGTGTACATACACAGCGCAAAGAAACAAACTTAGTATTTAACTAAAAGCATTGCAGATCTACTGTGTAAAGAAACTGATGTGGCCGCAGATTTAGGATGTGGATTTACCAGACACCACACATTAGCGCACACACACTTGTCTCACACTTTTCATATTTGTGGCCAACACTCAAGGCCTTTTGATCAGCGTCATGGATCAGTAAGCTGATGGCCATCTTCCATGTGTATACACGAAAATGAATGTTTGTGCGCATGTAAATGTGTGCGCGTCTATCCGTGTGTGTTGCTGCTTCTGGGTCATTGTGGACGGGGTGAAGACAACCACAGAGAGCATTCTCTGTTCTGCTGGTCACGGTCCATTGCAGGCAACAATAGACACTGCCTCTGCATGCACCCACAGTGTGTGTGAGAGAGAGAACAAAAAAGATAATAAACAAAGTGTTGTGGGGTTGGCGAGTGAGTGAGTGAGTGAGTGAGTGAGTGAGTGAGTGAGTGAGTGAGTGAGTGAGTGAGTGAGTGAGTGAGTGAGTGAGTGAGTGAGTGAGTGAGTGAGCGAGTGAGTGAGTATACACCGATCAGCCACAACATTATGACCACTGACAGGTGAAGTGAAAAACATTGATCATATTGGTACTATGTGGTGTTCTGATGGAAAACCTTGGATTTTGCAATCCATGTTGATGAGACTTAGACACCCAAATAAACATTGTCCCACAACAAGCACACTCCCTCATGCACATGGAAATCCCAAATGTCACTTGCAGGAAAATGCACCCCACCACATGGAAAAAACATCAACCAATCAGGAACATGTTGAGGAACATAACAATGGCCCAACATGTTGATTTGACCTCCAAACCTTCTAGAAACCCATTGTGATCAAGCATCAACAGGATGCAGAGGAACAAGTTTGATTGACAGAGGCCCCACTGCACAAGGCAGAGTACGCAAAGTATCCAGTGCCAACGTCCTGGTTCCAGACCCCATAGGACACCCTGAGAGGTCTTCTTGTCCATGCCCAATGGTTAAGAGCATTTTTGAGCACATAAAGGGGACCAACACAATATTAGGCAGGTGGTCATAATGTTATGCCTGATTGGTTTATTTGTGTCTGTTAACTATTTTGCATCTGCATGTTGCTACTCATGACAACAATAACCTTTCAGTCACTACTCCGTTACTATAAATGTATTTTTTTTTTTAAAAAGGCAAACATTCAGCTATGTTTTTACAGAAATCCACTGTACAGCTGTCGCATTTCAGCTGCTCCATCTCAGTCCTGCTCACTGCAAACAAACACCCATCAGACACTGAAAAAAGACCTTGGACGTTTACCCTTTCTCTGTCTGTGTGACCAAAACACACCATAATGACCCTTACGTATTAGAATAAAAAAGGCTCCATTGATGCCAAATTGTTGCCTGTAATTGCACTTGCAGGCAAACAAACACATACCTGCATGCAGACAGGCACGCACACACACACAAAAGCCCACAGTTCCACAGTGTCGCCCACATGTAAATGACGGATATTATCATCATTGAGTGCTATACAAATCTGTCTTTAAGTGTTCCCTCTTCCCTATTTTTTCACAGATCTATTAAAGATCAGGGCGAGTAAGAGCTGCACACGAGAGCTGAAGTTGGCTCTCAGTGGTCCTCTCCAATATACTGTGCACCAACTTCAGTTTTTTAACTGTGCTGTTGAATTTCATTATTTTGCGAGGTAATGCCCAGGCAAAAAAAAAAAAAAAAAGGCTGACTGCTCTTGTACATCGATTTCACTGCAGCATCTCTTCCTCGCAGGAATGAGAGCACAGGAGCTTTGGAGAAACCTGTCCTGTAGTCTGAAGAAAACACAGCAGTGCTTTTATCGAGTGGAGACCCAACATAAACAGACTTGGAACCAGTGTGATCACAAAACTCAAAAAAAACGTCATCGAAGAAGCTATGACTGCTAGGGTGAAGCACTGCACGATAACTGTGGATCACTTCAACGTCATGGCTTTATTTTTCATTTTACATCCTTCATTACAAATATAGCAGCTGCTTTTTTAACAACACCATTGACATGTATGGATGTCACGCTGTTGTCTAATAACACCAACAGAGCAACTGCACAAAACATTCCTCTCTTCAGTCGCCTACATCTCCTGATTAGAACAATGATTATGACACTGAAGGTGACATTTTTTTACATCAGCACTGAACTGAGTGGCTCACAGTAATGTAAACTGTTCTGCTAGCACTGCTGGTAAATCAGCACCATACTCCGTATCTCTACGCCTTCAGCTCTTGTTTTGGTTATCTGGAGTGGCAAAATTAACCACTGTCAGCTCATATTAAACCATGGCCGGCCTGTTACAGCTGACTGTGGTTTATGATCTTGCATAGCCAGCATGAAACGAACAAACTTGAGAAAATGAGACAGCAAATACGTAGCGGCATGTCTGTGAATGTTACTCTCACAGGTGACCAGCGAAAAGAAAACACTAAGATGCACACGTTGCTCTGTTTTTGTTAAATAGTTGTAAAATCACAAAAAGTTGATAGGAAAAACGCTGGCTGCACTGAGCCCTCGTAAATAGCTTTCTGCGAGTATCTGTGGATGTCACTCTTCATAGGCTACTTTGTTTTTTGTTTTCGGGGTTTGTTTGTTTTTACTACTGGCACAAAAGACTCATTTTCCCATGTTTGACTGCATTCAGATGTCTGTGAATATTGGCAAGGAATCTCAGAATGAAGCTCGGACTAAACTGGGTCAGATCTTGAGCTTCTGTCACATCTTTAGCATCCTTCAGTTTGAAGCTGTCACACAACATCATATCTGGATGACATTAGTTTGCTCTGTCAGTCAATTTAACCTTTTAACTTGCAATTCAAAGGCACCAAAGTGAGTCATTTTCTGATGCAGGCTTAACCTTCTGCAGTTTATGCTGGAATTCGAGCACAGGCATCCCTCCAATAGAATCAGTCGCATTGTGCAAAGGAAAATTGAATATGACACGGATTATGAAAAAATGAAATGACAGTTTTACACCCAGAGCTAATTTTCTTACACTTTAATATCACAAGTGTGTAGCTACCATCGAGTTGATAGTATAGTTTATCAGATATTCATCTAATTATCTCAGAAGTGTTCCATCTTTTACAAAACTCGTCAAGAAGGCCCCGAGAAGCTGAAATATTAGTATGATCAATAATTCTGAATAATAAGTAAGAGGAGTGGATGTGAGAGTTAAAGCCCTCTCTCAAATGGCATTTCTGTTCTGTCCCCATCTTGGACATTCGTCAGTCTACTTACATCTTATTGTTGTGCAACTACATAACAGCAGATGCAATCAAATCCTGAACCGATGTACCGTCACGAAGGACTCTGCAATGGCAAATTCCCTAATCACACGCCATCCATCACAACTGCACTCAGTTCTAATAGCGGCTTTATTGCATTACAGCCTGTAATACAAGTGAGACACAGATAGAACCGAGACACACGGACGCAGGAACGGGCTCATTCGTCACACTCCTCACATCGTTACATATACTCAGACAGAGCATGGGCATTTCTCTCCCCCTCTCCCTCACAACAACATATTTATTATATAATCTGCCAGATGATTCAGGCTACCAGAGGTGAAGGATGAAAAGAGGCTTTTTTCATAGACAGCACACATCAGATCCTGATGTGAGAAAGAGACATTGTCTGGGATTTTGGAGAAGGAGGTAGAATGGCTTGAATATTGTTTTTACAGGCTGTGTTCCTGAACTTTGGTGACATCTCTGTGCAGTAGAACAAATGCCTCTGGCTGTTACTATAAGGACTGGTTTTCAGATTAAATGCCAGATCTAACTGTACAATGCAGTATGACAAGCGAACCAACACATTTTTAACAGATTTCCAAGGAATGCTCCAGATTTATGATGGAACTGACAAGTCAGCCAGCCTACAAAATATAGATTTCACTATTTAGCAGCTTTACTCTGGTTAAGCCCCTATTGTGCACAAGGAGATAAGACTTTATGGCACTCGTCTACAACTTTTAATGGGAATATTTAATGATACTTCGTGAGGGCACCGAGCTTGAAGCCTACCGTGGGTGAGGTCAGCCTCCTCAGGCTCTCCCCCAGCGAGTCGAGGTTCACCCGTCTCCTCCTGGTGACCCTCTTGTGGGATCCACCGGGCGCTTGCAGCTCCTCGCCAGCCGGGCACGCCGACCTCTCGGCGGGGCTGCGGCCGTTCCAGAGCACCGCTCTGTGGGAGGACGGGAAGGAGGAAAAGGGGCAGCCTCGGCTCTCCTCCGCCGGCTCCAAACCGCCGTCCCCTGCGTCTCCCCCGGGGCTTTCGAGCCCGCAGTCCGAGCCCACCGAGCTGCTGAACGACTCGGAGGAGATCTTGCGCGACGACGAGGACATGTTGAGGAAGAGGAGGAGGAGGAGGATGGTGATGGCAGTGGAGGTGTTGAGGATGGTGATGATGCTACAGTCGGCTCCGTACCACGTCCACCTGTGCGCCGGGGAGTCATCAGATAGAGGGGTGGGAGGGATGGCGGAGGGCTGGATGGGTGAGAGGGGTAAGGTCCGTCTGTGTGGTTATGTATGCATATATGTGCGCGTAAAACAGTGTCCGAACGCCTGTGTGTGGTGTGTGTGTGTGTCTCTGTGTGCATATGAGATGCGTCTGCCTGCGTGTGAGACTCTATTCAGAGGCAGAGGGGGGGTCGACCGAGAGCGAGAGCACTAACGGCACGCAAACATTTATGTAAGGGGAAGGAGGAGGTGGGGGCAACCGTCCAGCTTTACCCCCCAAAAAACGCGTCCAGCCGGCTCCGTGGGTGGCCAGACACTCCGCAATGGACGCCTCCTGTAAATAAATACAGAAATAGAAAAATAGACAACCCCCTAGCGACTGTTTTACATCTAAAGAGGCGTTTTTAAAGATTAAATACGAACTATTTCAAAGCAGCCTGGAACAGAAAGCTCGCCAACACGGACAACATGCTGCTCCACCGTGGTAGTCCATCTTAATTATTCCTCTCTTATGCGGTGAATTTCGGCGTCTTCTCCCCCCCACGCCGCCGGAGAGAAATCCCCAAAGTCACCGCAGATGTGTCTGCCTCCCTCCCTCCCTCCCTGCCTCCGTCGTCCTCCTCTTCCTCCTCCTCTGCGACAGCGGATAACCTGTCTGCGGGATAACCGTCCTCTCATCGTTCGTCCATCGCCTCCACTCTCCGGTGCTCCGTCTTCAGTCCTCCGGTTCTCGGTGTCGGTCTGAGCTGACAGAGGAGACTGATGTGGAGGTGCGCGAGACGGAGAGAGAGAGAGAGAGAGAGAGAGAGAGAGAGAAGGGCGCGCGGTGAGCAGCAGCAGCACGCGCCGGTGATGTGCAGATATGAGCGGTACACCGAGCGCGCGCTGTGAAGTACGCGTCAACGCGCTGCTCCGCGTTGTAGTTGGACAAGAACCCAGAACCAATCAGAGGATAGATAGATAGATAGATAGATAGATAGATAGATAGATAGATAGATAGATAGATAGATAGATAGATAGATAGATAGATAGATAGATAGATCCTGTTTTGTTAAGTCACAGATAGTATCCAATAAAGTCACAGAAACAAATTATTAATTTACATTGTTAACTGTGAAAATCCCCACTAAAACTGTAAAAATGTTTAAATCACAATGCTGTATTTTTACAAATAGCACTTTGTGTTTCATCTTAAAATTTAAAACACAATTTTAAGTTATATCTCCTAGAAGTACATTGATTTTACAGATATTTGCCATTAGTTTAACATGTTTTTATCATATATTTTTTCTGGTGCCCTTGCTGCATGAATTTAAACATATTTTTAAAAGTTTTTTTTTTACAGTGTAGGCTACTGTAGTTTGTCATAAGTTGAAATTTCCACCTAAATCCCAGCTTTGTTACAGTATTTCATTGTTTTTCACATTTTTACAGATTTTTTTTGAACTCATAGACTTTTCAGTAAATTTACCTAACAAGTTTATATAATATTATTTATTAAATTAATATAAATATATGTATTATACAAATGTACCTGGTTATTTTAATATTAAGTATAAAACCCAACACTATATCCATTGCACCCATAACTTACCTGACCAACTTAAATATTAAGGCTAAGTAGGGTATTATTCACTATAGCAAAATACCTGACTAGTCTAAAAATTAAAGGTAATACCCTACAAACTTATTGATTATACTAGGAAAACTTCACAAATCCTTTTTGTTTGTTTAGTTGACTGATCTGAAATGGTAGCTCAAGCTATGATTTTTAACTGTTTACAAAGCTCAATTACTCTACAATTAAAAATATACATTTATGTCAAAAGTGTCCTTGCTCTGTTCAAGACACCCACCTAGTTGATCCATCACACTGTGTCCATCCAGCTGTTTCTTTCTTTCTTTTGGGTTCAGGTTCTAAGTCAATACTGCATTGTTGAGAAGTTTGTAATAGTTGTTTGGAGAGCTCTTCAAAGAAGGATTCATCCGTACAAAATACTGTACAAAAACGTCTGCATTGCATCTGTACAGGTACAAAGGCCATAGAGAAATGGTTTTGCAAATGAGGTCTGTCAGAAGAAAAGTAACTCCTGGATATATGTGCACAGTCTTCTGAAAGGTTTCCCCAGTGGTTTTGTGGGGCTGCTAGACTTTAGTCTGATGTGGTCCTGGTCCCCTTCTGTGCTCCTGGGTCAGGCTACTGTATTTTGTCATAAGCTGAAATCTCCACCCAAGTCTACCTAAAAAGCTTTTCACTTTCTCTCACTGTTCATTTAAATAAATGTTCCACTGAATTTTCTGTTAATTCTGTCTGTGATGGATTAATGTTGTTTCAAAGCCTCCTCCAGAGTCAAGTGGAGAAACATTGAGTGCCTTTCATATATTTTAATGTTTAACTTTAATTATAAAATAAAATATGATCCCAGTGAACCTTTAAACTGAGCCACTACTAAAACATACTTTTTCATGCCCTGCTCAAATGCGACATTTCCCGACATCTATTCTTAAAAAAAAACATCCAACATACACATTTAGATGTTTATTTTACTACATTTTGTCTCTTTGCAGCTCTACATTTTAAGTATAATACATATATAAAAGCTGCTTTCTTTCACACTCTGAGCCACAAATTTCTACTTCAGTAGCACATACACATTCCAGACGTTCCAGTTTTCTACATTCTGAAGGTTTTCACAGAAGGGTTTGCTTTATTTCTAAAAACTATGAGTCATGAAAATGATTCATTTCTGGCTGTACAGTATTTTCTTATTTATGGAGTGATAAAAGAGAAATCCAAAATCCCCTCTGTAAAAAACTTTGGGTTAAATCTGTTAACAAAATAAAGTGAAACTTCTGAAGCTGTCTTCATGCGAAGAAGCAAATCCAAAAATACGTTTGTCAGCAACGTTTCGGCGCCAGATCTTCATCTGGCAAATGGTTGTGCACAAAAATAAGTCTTTTTAAATAGTGCGGGCTTGAAACTCTGGCATCATTAACTTTATACCTAAGGTAGGCAGGAGTATACAAAACATGTTGTCCAATTACAATTTTCAATAACATGCAGAAAATAAAAATTATTAATGTATTCCAAAAAATACTGACATAACATGGGTAACATCCTAGGAGAAACCTAGACTTATGTAAACAACCTGCAACTGCAATGAAGAAGCAGAACTATAGTAATATAAACAGAACAAAGAAGAAAATTTAACATCAATTATAAATGTTCTCCCAAGTGCAAAATATAAGTCTGAAATGTATGCATGCAGCATTAATGCATTCCTGATGAAGGGCTCGCACTAAAATGTTCCTAATAAATGTATTTTGCAGGTTAGACTATGTGCAGGTGTCTGAAACTCAGTATGTAACTGTCATTCACAGTCTGCTGTGTGCACTGTACCTAATGAGAACATCTGAGTTTGAAATAGTAACGGAGGAGGGTCAAATTCTTGGCCTAGTAGAAATAAACCCATTAATGCAAACATATCTGTGCAAATGCATCAGATATGTTTCGACAGCACAATTTAAAAGAAGGAATTATTGTTGTTTAGTAAACTGCCGGGTTAATGTTTCTCTTTATTGCTACTTACTGTCATGTACAGTGACATTTTGGGCAGACGACAAACAAGTTATTGTTCCTCAATTAAATAACTGCAAACGGCAATCAAGCAGCATCTGACTGTAATCAAACGACAGTCATGGTCAATAAGCCAGCTCCATGGCAGTGTGCCAAATGTGTTCAACATGGGCATACACGAACAAACGCGGCTCCGCGGGCAGATAATGGAGCTTGCAGCGGTGGTACACGCTTGTTGGCTCCCATCAGAGGACAGAATGATGCTCATGTCTGGCACTAACAACAGCTATGACCTTGACCTCAATTGGCAGAGCATGTCTGTTCATTAAGGGCCTCAAAGGGGGACGCAGGGAGACACTGAAACAGACGTGATGCAACAGGCGGGTGCATGCATGTGCACGCACGTATAGCCCAGTGTAATTTCCTGAAGGTGCCTAATTCATTTGACTTTCTGGAGCAGCGTGACCCCAATTCATTGTGTAGAATTTTGCTCCTTCTCTCCTTCTCTAACAAACACGCACTCATTGCGTTTCTCTCACACAGAACTATCACACACCCCAACTCTCACTCTCTTTCCTTATCTGGCTGCTTGCTCTTAGTGATCAGTCTGCCGTCCATCAGTAATAATGTGGGCATTTAATAAAGCCAACACTACAATGGAATAAATAATGTTCCAGAGAAGATAAGCTAGTTGAGGGAACTGCCTTGCAGCTGGCGGCCAGCCATCTACAGCTGAGTGCAGACAGGGCAATAGATCAGTAACTGCTATCGTGGAAGCACAACAGATAGAAAGGGCAGCTCGTGGTAATCCCACTCAATAGGTGCATCTCACATGGATGACATCCAATTTTAATAACATCATCGTGGAAATAAAGCAGCTCAGCCCTGAGCCTCATTGACACTGCTTTTATGAGAATTAAAAAGGACTGATGCAACCACGGGGGATAATGTGGCTCATGTAATTATACGTATGATTTTATGTAAGCTGCAATACAAACAGAGAGTAATATGTCCTGATTTTAAGTCGGAAAGTTGAAATGTCAATGTTCTATTAGTCAACAAGGGATGATTTGAATTATTATTAAGTGATCTATGATTTAAATAAACGAAGCCTGTTCCCTGATCCAAAGCTACACAAGTTTACTTTAGGCCATATTTATTATTAATTTAGACATTTTTAAATATCAGGCAATAAGTTTTGCAGTATTACGGTAAACAGGCCCATAAAAGACTAAGTGCATGAAGGGAGGAAAGGACTAGCATGTTCTGCAGAAAGATTTACAGCGTCACCTCAGGTACGACCCTGCATATTTACATGGAGCCTAAAAGCCTGGATTCTACAGGAGAACACACTTATTCCAAATTAATGCATCCAAAAAAAGGGATAAATCCATATATAGACAAAACCACACTGCCACGGAAACTGAGCGGAGTTTCGGCCAGTAAAAGATGTAAAAGTGTGTAGCTGTGGAATGCAAGAAGATAAGAAAGGTTCAGCCCCATCGCACACACAAGAGTGAGTCAGCTCCAGGTGCTTTTTAGATCTTTCAGTTCTCCTATGTGTGCGTTTCTGTGGCTAGTGTTGCTGTCGGAGGCGTATTGGTTTTAAATTTTGAGACCCAGAAGACATATTATTGTGTCATCCTGCTCCTCCCTATATTGATGCAGAGAGAATTAGAAAAGGAAGAAATTAGAGGTTTTAAAGAGGAGCGAGCAAATATAGTGGATACTGTAGAGGGTGTGGAAGGTTGCAAAACAACACTGGAAAGGACGTGTGTGTGTGTGTGTGTGTGTGTGTGTGTGTGTGTGAGGCAGAGACAGGAAAAGACAAACGGCCGACTTGGTCATAAATCTGCCCCCAGCCAATCTAATTGGCCATAACCATACATCACTCCACGCCACTCTGCTGCTATTAACCATGAACCTGTGCCTCTCTGTCACTTGCACAATATAAATAACCTACAGTACTGTCCCAAGGGACGTTTTTTCTAAAGTACAAACAGGGTTAAGTAGCAAATTGCGTGATGTGATGTTACACTAAAACCTGCATTAGAGATTCAGCTCAATTTCCCTGAAAATGACCACATTAGGATCTGACCTTTGAATACACATGTATTGACTGCAGGATACATTTTGTTTTATACTCAAGTGATGGGAAATAGGGCCGGTTGACAAACTGAATTAGCGCTGATTTACAACAAAAGTGTCCCTCTGATGCACATATAAATGACAAATAACCCACAGCGCATTGACTGGCTGGCTGCGGAGACACTTTGGTCACCATGACTTGCTCGTCTTTATGGTAAAACTGGTGTTGCAAAGGTGATGTCATCATAATGAATTCTAATGCTACCCGATTCTGCTGTTTTAGGGCAATAACTTTAAATAGGAGCAGGTTAAGAAGCATATTTAAAATACATTAAAAGTGAAAGACAGTATATGAGCAACATTTTATTCGTGGAGATTTAAAAATAGTGCAAGGTGATGGTTGTTGCCTTACTATAAAGGGACAAAAGGTGATTAAATTGTACCAAGAGAGAGATTTTCATCACGGGTTTAAAATGGGCAGATTATCATATCTTTACTGATGATAACAACTTACAGAATGCTGTTGGATCTATTTGTATGATTCTCCTAGTGTCTACTGAGGGAATGGCTCATTAAGAGCGATGTCTCTATTTACTGTCACACCAAAGAGTATGTAACACAAAGAAAATCCTGATTCTGACACCGTTGCCCCCCACCCCCCGACTACACATGCAAATACTGCAATAAAAAAAGCGAAGCCTCCTCTTTTGTGATTTGACCAAATCAGCACTAACCAGCAGCACCCATGCCTCAAACGGTGTCTGAGATGAAACCCGGCAGTAAGGTGAGTCTCTGAAGTGGTGAGCTAATCAAAGAGCCAATAGTCTGGCTGGAAAAAAAAAGATGAGGTCGCATGCCGGGGCAACGTTGTTGATTGCTCATGAGAGGGGTGCATGTGCGTCAGACTAGGTGTGAGAGGCGCGATGCTGACATGTGTGCATGTGTATACACTTGTCCGTGTGACTGTGATGACACTGAAACCTCTCAGAATTAAGTGACAGCTGCAAAGGATCATGAGGCCACGGAGTAAGAAATTAAATCCCAGGGCTGGAGAGCAGGGAAGGGCAGTATCGGAAAGAGAGGCTTGAAAGATAGGGGGTATGACATACAGACAAGAGCTCCACTTCATATCTCCTCCCGCTATCCAATGCTGAACTGTGTATGTGGTATAAAGTGAGAAAATATCAGTTAAGTCACAACATATTTGACTGAAATGCAACACAAGCAAAAACACAAACCCCTCTTGCCCCTATCAAAGTCATTTTATTCATTTTTCTTTAAGTAAAAATGTTCTCAATTCTAACTACTAATAGGAATTGTACATTCAATTGAAAATTTGGAGATGAAACAGTGTCTCTTATTCACCACATGTGTTTCCTGCACTGAGAACCACAGCATGTTTTGTGTATTTGTTCTTTACGGTTCAGCAAAGCCTTTCTCTGAGTGTGTGTTCAGCTACGCCTCAGTCTTTGTACAGTCGTACGGTTTCCACCACTGTGCAAACTGTAAGACTTTTTTCCTCTGATCATCAAAGTTTTCTTTAATCAGCTTTCTCCAGCGCCGAGGCTCCAAGTCCATCATGCCTCCGACCACTTCCTGCGAAGAAAAGAAGGATTGAGTGAACAGTGGTTTGGTGGCAGAAAAACACGACTCTTGAATGTGAAGCAACACTGGCTAAACAGAGTACAGCTACTGCAGGCTGGGAAAAGCAGATCTGAGTTTGTCACAAATGCCATTAATATCTTTTTGCCAATCCAGTTGTACTTGCTCAATTGTGATTTTGCTGTTGTCGTGTCTGCACTCATTCCAATATGGCAAACATATGTCTGATGTAAATTTAAAGTAATATATAAATCAGGCTTAGAGTCGATTACACACGTAGAGCTAAAATTTTTTACACCTTTGGGAACGAAAAAGCATAAAGACGCATGTTTTATAATAGTCTTATACATCCACTGACCTTGCCAAAGTAATGGGGGAACTTCTGTTCATTTTCAATAACATGAGCAAACCCTCCCTGGAGTCCAAAGTCTACAGCAAAGTACGGCAGACCTCGAGGAACCTGGGGCAATAAAATTAAAATAAAAAATGAACAGCAATTAACAAAAGTGAGCAATTAGAACAGAAGGGAGAAAAGAGGAGAGATGAAAGAATGAATGCTACAAGGCAAGTCAGAGGTCAGAAAATAAGAGACAAAGACATACAGCTTGGCGGACGTCTTTCGAGGAAAGGTCAACGACCTTTTTGTTCATGGCCCATTCCTCATCACACTCCATGATAGCTTTCTGGGGACACACAATAACATCTGCATTACTGCACTTGAGAGGCTCTTTAATGGATTAGATGTATTACAGCGGAATCCATTTTACCATAATCATTCCTCTAGTAAGACTTGACAAATTAAACATAATCAGAATGATGAGACATTACAAACGGACCTTAAAGTATATTGGTGCCATATCGCCCAGTTCTCTGGGTAGTGGGATACACTCGAGGACCATGTGTTGTCGTCTACGTGGGTTCATGTGCGTTTCCATGAAAACACAGTCCAGCTCCTGGGACTCAAACATTCGCACCAAAGTACGTCGGAACAGCTGAGGACAGAGAAGCAGCACAGAAGTGAGTTCAACTATAATTTAAAGTAGCATTTGGTTGTGATTTTATCTCCCACAGCTGCAAAAACAACGGTCACACAAGCTGTCACTTTGGCCTGGTTCGACAGCATTTGGGGCACTGATCGGCTAACCTGCATTTCTGACCAGACATCCTCATCCAATCCAGTGCCAGAGCAGTGATGCTGGAGAGGACAGATGAGACAGTGGCCTTCTGTCATGGACACTCCTGCAGGCAGGCTCAGGTAAGCCTGGAGACAATAACACGGACACATAAATATTACATACAACATTTAGAAATGCATTGATTAACATACACAGGCTTTTATACCTTGCATTGCCAACAGTACAAAACCTCAGCGTAATATAGAGCTGCAATAATTAATCACTATTTGTTGATCAACAAACTGAAAATTAAATCTAATTATCAAGTGACTCTCTGAACCCCAAGCATTTTCTGGACATTTCTTCTCACTGTGGGCTAATTTTTCAGTGTAATATATAGTACTGCACCTCTATGGAAACAGTACGACCATGTGCAGAAGCAGAGGGAACTCAAAAATGCACGAGCAGTATGACACATTTACAAAACGATAAAAGATTAAAAACAAAAGTTTAATTTCTTTGATTACAAATTTTAAAGCCTTGAAATAACCTGGATTCAACATGTAAAAGATTTTTCCCGAGTGTTTTCCTAGTTGTTACCAATAATAGAAGAAATGTTGGCTCTACATATTATAGATAATTTACTACTATGAGTATTTTCATTTAATTTTTTCCATACTTGTCCCCTATTGCTCTGTGTAAACACAGCCTGCAGTTCGGCCCAGTTCAGTTGGAAAGTCTTGATTGTCACAACTGAGTCATTAATTGCTTCTCAGTTAGACAAGGGAGTGTATCATTTTGTTGCATCTAAACAATCTGGTTAGTAAAAATAATTTATTTTTGATGAATTTTTAAATGAGGCATCTAGAATAAAGTGATTTTGATAAAACCTCATGATTTTTAGATTAGATCTGGGTAATGTTTCCAACTGAACTGCACACCACACGTGATTAGGTCACCATCAGAAAGTTGAGAATCTGTCACTTGTTTCTGTTTTTACAGTTCCTGGCTCTGATAAATGGTGCCATTTTGTCAATTCTGTAAAAGACAACACACCTGCCCAACCCGGCTGCAGGTATTAAAGTTCCAGAAGATCAATACATTTTATTAATCTTCAATAAAAAATTTAAAAAACGCAGAAATGCACTGCTTCCAGCTACATGTATAAATATTCTCTCGTTTCTTATTTCATTTTTTTTTCTTTCTGCAAAGATTTCCTTGTCCTTTATTGTCTTGAAACAGCCCTCAGTACATTAACCATCACTTACCTTGCTGCCTATTGCCACTATAAGATGCTTCTGGAGCTCAGTGCTGCTGAAACAGTGCTGGCATTTATCCATGGAGGCAGCCAGCCTCCTACTCTCCCCGATGGCTCTGTTCCTCATCCTCTCCTCCTCCCTCCCCTCGCCCTCCCGCTGCGCTGCACTCGACACAAACATGTCATCCAGCGTGTAGTTGTCACCATCCGTTTTCCCCATCATCTGGAGGGTAGAGTGGAGTGGTGGTGATGGAGACAATAGGGACAGAAGAGGAGATGGAGAGCAAAAGTTGGAGAACAGAGACAGACATACAAGGAAGAAGGGAGAAGATATAAGGGGATCATTCGTGTCCAGACTTCATGTATTCTCCATATATATACATATATATAATTTGAAGGGACATTCTAAAGTATAAAACATCACATTCTGTGCTTAAGCAAATTTATCTTGGGGAGTATTTAAGCAGAGTATGGATACGTTTTAGACTAAATGTAGTTTTTACGTTACATTTCAAGCTAAAAAACGTCTTACACAGAAACAAAGTCATGGTAATACTTTAAGGAACTACTGCACAGACACAGACCGTCCTTAAAAACTGACTGATAGTTTTATTAAATGGTGCACGGAGATGCTGACGCAGCATTACCATCTGCAGCACTGCCGTACCATACTGTCTGTGCGTGTGTGTGCATGCGTGTGTGAGATATGCCTGGATTGCCCTGTATGTAAGTTAGTATCCGTGTTAACACTGTAAGGCAGGACACCAAATATCGACTCTGGTGTTTCTATGTCTGAGTCCTGTCACCATGGCGACCCGGCAACAGGTTGGAATCTGTGTGTATGTGAAAGAGCGAGAGGCAAAGCATGGCTGAAGTGTGTGTCCATGACTCGCTGTGTAGGAGTGAGTGTGTGAGTGAGAGTGAAAATTGGATTAGTTTAGTGACAGTGTGGGAGGGAGTGTGTGTGTGTGTGTGTGTGTGTGTAGGAGTGAGTGTGTGTGTGTGTGTGTGTGCAAAGGACTGCATATAAGTGTGCATTTGGCCAATAGACAGTTTTATTTTCTCACACACACGCCATCACACGTACTCACACATGCTGGTAGACAAGTTGGGCATTATATGGTAGCAATAAATTACCCATGCTGTTGGCCTTCACTCTCACTGCTTTTCCTACTTTTTTTTGTTCATATCGATCTTAAGCTATGATAAATGGATGCATTCTTTAAGCAATTTAAATTACATATTGTGAATTCTTAGTGAGTGTGATATGCTCTATTGTTTTTAGTCATTTTTTTGTTCTTTTTTCTCCAGGGTGTGCTTTGTTTAGACCTTTAATGTCAAATTCTAAATGCAGCCTTCCACCACACTGCATAGAGGAAACACCATTACAACCAATCTGACTGCAGCTGCAATGACAGACCTACATGTCTAGAAGAAAAGTAACAACGAGACGCTTGTAGCTGGTCAGAGAAAATGACAATGAAACAATAAAGTCAGGCGAGCAGAGAAATAAATATAAAGAATACAACACAGGATAAAGGGAGAAACAGACAATGGGAGCAGAGGGAGACAGCTATGAATCTCAATGCAATGTGAAAAGAAATGTGGAAGAATGGACGCGGTTTGCAATGTTAAGGTGGTGAGTGAACAGGAGCAAGCTTAGGTGCGGCAGAATTTTTTTAAATAATGAAAGCAGACACTGAAAGAAATAAAAGCAGGTGAAAGAAAAGATTAATGAAAAGCATGAGGATAGAAAGAAGGAAAAGTAGACGTATATCAGAATGTGTTGATAGTGATTAAAAGTGGATAATATAAAATAACAAACTGACTGGAACGCAAACTAACACTTACTCCTTCTAGTTTCTTTAACCAGACAACCTGAAGACATGTCTAATGCCAAGCACACATCTAGTTTAGCAAAAATTCTACAGGAAAACTACAATACTTGAACATAATCATGCACTTCTGCCATTTCTCAGGCCCTTCAAAACTAGATAGCCTCCCAGCTTTACAAGCCTGGAAGAATTTTACTAAACTGCTACGTTCCAGCTGAGTAACCAAAAGTCGTCTAGGTCAAACTTTACATAATCCTGTTCCCCTCACTGCTTCTAGGTGAGCCCCTCTGAAAGCGCAGCTATTTACTTTCTAGAGCTACTGCAACAAACTCTAAAATGTCTCAGCCACTAGTAAAGCACACCATCTCGCTGTTGTCTGCAAGAGTCTTGACATCTGAGGAACTGAAGAGCCAATGGAATACTTTAATAATTTAATTTCAGGACGATGCCACCACAATAACAGGGAAATCCTCACTGACATATTTGAAACCAATAAATAGGACTGTGTGTGGGACACTGTGCTTTCATATTGCCTGTCGTGCTTCAGTACAACGTAAACTCAGCCAGCACTTAGATCTGTTTGCTTCTCTTTTGCTCACGGCCCTTATATAGACTGTATTTTAGTACAGCCAAATTCCCAATAAAGCTGTTTGCATTACCATGTTTCTTTTGTTTCTGCTGTCAGACAAGGGACCAACTTTGAAATAGTGACTGAAATGTAAACCATTAAGACTATACACTGATCAGGCATAACATTATGACCACCTGCCTAATACTGTGTTGGTCCCCTTCATGTGGTCAGAAATGCTCTGAACCATTGGGAATGGACCAGAGGACCTTTCAGGGTGTCCTATAGGGTCTGGAACCAGGACGTTGGCACTGGATCCTTTGGGTACTCTGGCTTGTGCAGTGGGGCCTCTGTCCATCAAACTTGTTCCACTGCATCCTGTTGATGCTTGATCACAATGGGGTGTAGGAAGTTTGGAGGTCAGATCAACATGTTGGGCCATTGTCATGTTCCTCAACATGTTCCTGATTGTTTGATGTTGTTTCCATGTGGTAGGGTGCATTTTCCTGCAGGGGTAGGCCAGTGACATTTGGGATTTCCATTTGTATGAGGGAGTGTGCTTGTTGTGGGACAATGTTTATTTGGGTGTCTAAGTCTCATCAACATGGATGTTAAAATCCAAGGTTTTCCAGCAGAACCCCACATAGTACCAGTGTGATCAATATTATTCACGTCACCTGTCAGTGGTCATAATGTTGTGGCTGACAGGTGTATGTTAACCAGCAGTCACTTTCGCACCATTTCCAAATTGCAACTCTGCACCACTAAACGATTAATTTTATAACCACAATGTTGTCTGACAAACTCCAAGTACACAAATTAAAACCAAATCCTGTGCTGTAAATTTGGCGATATTTCAATGTCAACTATTACTCAGAAAAAGAGTTGAAAGTGATAGAAAGCCCTTGTCTCACACACTTCCTGACGTGTGTGTGAGAGGCCATGCCATCAATTGCTTTTCTTTGTGCTGTAAAGATGCAGACACAGAGGGAGTCTTCTACCTGAAGGGGGCGTGGACAGCAACAGATCAACTGTATTTAAAGCTAAAGAAACTGAAACAGCCTGTTTAGAACAGGGCTTACATACTCATGGTGAAATGAACCATTTTTGCAGCATTTTGTGCAACTGAAAAATTGAAAGACACATTCACGATTTGCTGAAAAGGGGCAAAATATGGGGATTATTAAAATAAACAAAATTATTACCTGTATGTATTTGTTCCGCAGGCATCACGACCATCTGCTCATTAAAAGTTTTTATCTTGAGTGAAAATTCTGGCTAAATTTTATGGCACTCTGGTCAGCAGCTGGTCAGTAGTTGCGGAGATATTATGCTCTGGACCAAACAGTTGGTTGAACAGACACATGGACAGATGGACCGGCTGACATCACCATTTCTCAGCCCTGCCATCTGCATTTTAAAAACCCAAATTTATAAACTAAGCCTCTTTGCATTTTTGAAGCCCCGACCAACAGAGCAGATATTTTTATTTTGAAAAATGTACACCCAACAATTCATCAAAATCACTGACTGGCATTGTAAGACCTCAATGCTAATACAGTAAAAGGAGAGTTGGAGGGAAAAGAGAGGAAGTTGGAAGAGGAGTTCAAGAAGGAAGATTAATAAAACTGAGAAAAACATGGACAAACAGATAAAAGGATTAGGTGGATAATTATAGAAGGAGCGAAAGAGATAGGGAGGAAGGGCCAAAGAGGGAAGTGTAGTGTGATGTGGAGATAAAATTCAGTTTTCTCTCTGCCTAAGATCATCAATCTATAGCTGTGATTAGTAGCAGTATTTATAGAAGCCCTGCCATGGTAACTGTAGATGTATTTTTAGTGTCACTCTTTGTAGGTGCCAAACGTGTGTGTGTGTATTTTTATACGCATCCATGTGTAGCGAATATATGAGAGAGAGAGAGAGAGAGAGGGACTGAGCCGAATGGGAGTAAAGAAAAGTGAACGAGTAAGGGGAGAGAAAGTCAGAGAGAAGAAAAACATGGACGGAGCTTAAGTATGCCTTTTTTATTGCCATGGCAACCCCTCTATCCCTTTGTTTATTAATGCTTCCTTTTCTGCGTCTCACACACACACCAATAGGAATTTTCCTACTACTTGTTGTCACACTGCAACCTACATGGAGGGAAGAGCTAAACGAGTGAAGAAGAAGAAGAAACACGGAAAATGTGTCTTGGCTCGTGGAAAAGTGCAGTCTGTGAAACTGCTGATTGACTGACTGACACACGCAACACAACTCGCCACTACCCATCTGTTGCTGCACGTCTATTTCAAGCACACAGCGGATGACGGAGCGAGTCGCAGAGAGAGACAAGTGCATGGAGAATGCTAGTGAGTAGAAATGGATAATAACAAAGAAGCAAATACCACAGTGACAGAACAAATCCTAAATGTCTATCCTTGCCCTGGTTCTGGGAAGTATGACAGAAGCAATCTAGGCAATCTGTCACATAAACACACAACTATATAGCATAAGAGCAGAACTATACCTTTGCTGTGCCACATTTCTATGTCTGTCATCATCCACCTTTGCTCATATCACTCGAGCGCTAAAGGATGGATGGATTACTGCCCATGATCTAATTATCAGCTACGGTGCCCAATGCAAATGAATTGAGTTTATTCAAATTAGGTTAACTAGTAAAATTAATGTCACTAGTTTAAGTCAGATGTACTTAAATCATTTGATTCCTCTCAAATAAGCGCTGCTGCAGCTTCATTTTAATAAAAGTCCATTTGAAATTTTTAGTTTTTCCGATTTCAGTATTCGCTTTACCTAAAATGGGAAATGGCAAATATGATTAGTCATCAGGCTTACGTTTTTACTTGCCTTTATTTTGTAATCCTAGTAGAAGAAAATGGTGGTTGACTTCAAAGTGGACTTCAAATGCACAATGCTAAAGAAGTAGCGAACCTATTTTTCGCACTTTTGACAAAATCAGAATACCAGTGTAAAAGGACAAAGTGTAATTTCAAGCCAATAGAATTCTTCTCCAACACAGAAAGATAAATGAAATTCATTCAAAACAGTACTTTACTTTAACTAGAGCCCAAACACAGTTTTTAGAGTATAGGATGAAACTCATGATGTCAACAATTGTTCTTTATGACTTAATCTTTGCCTTTCGGGTCAGGCTATTATCAGTACAACAATGGGTGCAGCAGATGAAGGTCTTCAATTTTCTGACAAATTCTGTATCAAAAGGGCTTTTTTATACTAAATAAAGCAATACCAGCAAGTTCAAGACCTGCTTCCATGACTGCATTTCCCACTTCATTTAAGCAATACTTATTTAAAAATGTATGAATTGAGTTCATAAAACTGGCTTCATAAAAACACTGCAGACCATCTTGAGACCATTTTGTAATGGAATCACAGAAGCCACAACGCTCATAAAAAAGCTGATGTTCCAATCAATGAGTCTGTTGTTACGCGAGTACTCAAAACTCATCATCTGACAACTACAACCACCATAAACCCCCCACTGAGGTATTACACAGTGCACTGCAGCTGCTACAAAACATGAAAAGGGTTATAAATGATGTAAAACAGTCAAAAAAAAAAGCAAGATGTCATATTCAGCAACATCCTGATGCTCTGATCCATTAACAGTCAGTGGTCACTACTATATTATTCCATGACTGTCCAAGTCCATTATTGAACTCAGCTTCATTTTGATCTCTACACACCTTAAGAGTTTCATGACTGCATCTTACACAGTTGTGATGCTAATAGACTGACGTAAGAACGCCTGCCAAAGTATTCAAAACCATCCATGGGGTAGTGACTGTCTCCAAGACCACAATTTGCCACGATGACACACACACACTCAGACAAACAGAAAGACCCACGAAGTGAAAACAATACCAGTTACACTATCACAGCAGGTAATAGTTCCAAAAGCTGTGTCCTGCGCTGTCTAGTGATTACAAGCTTGTCGCAGAACGCCTTCTTACCTTGGAGGCCATACGAGAGTAAAGGGCATTCTGATCCTGTGCAGAGCTCATCTTCTCCCTCCTGACCATCTCCTGCAGACCAACACTGTCATCATCCTGGAAGTAGCGGACACGCTCCCCGTCAACATGGGTCTCCGTCTGAGAGGAGAGGAAAAGATCGAAGAATGTGAAATAAGAAGCAAGGTGGTGAACAGAAAAAAAAATCACCTGTGCACTGTGTAGATGAAAAGAGAGAGCATTAAAATCACACTGGAAATCACACATTTGAATGCGAGGATGAAAAGGTGAGAGCGATGAATCTGGAAAGATGAACTCTTTCGCAACAAAAATGTACAGAAAACAGACAGAGGCACAGATCATGAGGGAAACAAGAGGGTGACACAGACGGCAAAGGAGACTAGGCAACTTTCTAAATTTATAATTATCAAGAGAAAACAAACAGGAGGACTTTGTTTACTTTCCACACATTTCAGCTCTGAGGCGGCAAAGTCCCTACTCTCATTACATACTTTGACGAACACCAAACAAGAAACAAATAGCGGGATCCAGACCTCCTAACTGTTCCCTTTTACTCAATACCTCTAGTAGCAACACTGAGCAGGATCCTCTCTGTTTTTTCTTAAGGGGTGGCATACTGATGTGTGACAGGTTTAGTAGTTTAACTCCTTTATAGAAAACATTCCACCCTGCTGTCCTGTCATTTATTTTTTCTACTTCCTTACTACCCATTATCCCTTCCTCTTTACCAGTTTCTTCTTCCGTCGTCCTCCATGAGGCTCCTGTGGTCCAGAGGGAGCATTGACCGGCCAGGCCCGCCCGGAGTGATCTGTTCTGAACAGTAGGACCTCCTCGACCTCACTTGAGCGACCTGCGACCTGCAAAACCAAAAAACAGCCAAGTCATTTTCAGGTACAGTCATTTTTGTAATGCACAAAAGTACATATGTTTACGTATTCAACTTGTAGCATTTAAAGGTGGAGTATGTAATTCTTTTTTTTTTTTTAAGATTTATTTTTGGCCTTTTGTGCCTTTATTAGATAGGACAGTGGATAGAATCGGAAATGGGAGAGAGTAGGGAAGGACATGCGGTAAACGCCCGAGGTCGGAATTGAACCCGGGACAGCCGCTACGCCTCTGCACTTGGGTCACGTGACATAACCATTAGGCTATCAGGGCGCCCTGGAGTATGTAATTCTAATCCAATAAACTTAATGCCAAATTTAGCAAATATCTCCTCACAGTCCAATAGTTGTCCATTCTGTCAGTGCGCTAAAAAAATAATCCCACATTCGTACAGAGCCCTGGTTTGTAAATGAAAAACAAAGTGGCTTAAACCCATTCACACAACACTATTCCAGTTTGCACTAGGGCTGGTCCGAACAGCAACATCTGTATTTTGGATATTCTGATCCAGTATTCGCTGAATATTCGAATTTTTGGACTGACATGTCCGTGTACTAGAACCACTGCGGCGTTCTAGAACCTCAGCTACGCTCGGCAGCGTTCGGCGACGCTCGGCGACACCCAGCAGCAGCGCACACGAATATTCAAATATCAAAATTATTATTCGAATGCCACCACAACAAACGAATATTCGGATATTCGGGACCAGCCCTAGTAAGAAAATTCATAATGAAAAGAAAAGGGGGCACTGGGAGCAAGAGGGACAGTAAATGTGGCACATGCTAGCTACCTAAATACTCTAAACAGCTACATACCAATAAACTTTCTTAAGAATCATTGACTCCACCTTTAACAAATACTATGAAGATTAATACCTCAGAAATAAGTTTGATGGCATAAAACACACAGCAAATGATGATGAAATAGACTGCTAGTTCCAGAAATGCTGCTATTACTGATCATATTTACAACATGAATAACTGTGTAAGTAAGCACAGGCTTTATGATGTAAACTTATACATGTTAAAGTTTTGTTATGTAGTACTCCAGTGTATTTATTAATTTTATTTGAAATACAATGCGCTAAAGAACAAAATATGAGCAAGTATAAATTAACTACTGTCTGGACTGTAGTACCAATTGTACAAAGTCATCAGTCTAATTTAAGGAACAAAAGAAATTTAAGAAAAACTCTGCAATGTTATGTCAGAAATCAGCTGATTTTAAAAATAATAAAAATAAAATAATTCATTCTCCAGCTTAAAACAAGACATTAATTACTCTTTCTGAAGAAATCGCAACAGTTTTTGATTTCAATTCAAACATCAATTGCAACCGATCTATTGTTTAAAGTAAAACGCACTTAAAGCAAAGTTGTTCCACTGTAAAGACATTAGAGAGCACATAAACAGAGGAGTGGTGCGTTTCATAAGGTGCCCTTTAAGCAAATGAGGAAACAGAAAAACACAAGACCTGCCTCATGTTCAAAAGCTTATATTCTCATAAAATTGCTCCTTCAGTTCTAGTTTACCAGTCCACACAGGTCCATGTTTTTAAAATCTAAAAGTCTGCTTGTCATGAAGAGCTGATGATGATCTATGCTTGGTTTTTGCAGCAGACGTAAACAAGTGTCAATATTTTATGCAGCATTCATTTAGACTTCATTTCACTGTGATGGGAAGTGTCAACCAGATTTATTATATTCCGTAGTAAAAATAGCCTTATGTAACTGCAGCCTGATTACACAGCCTATAAAAGACTGAAGCTCAACCTGACAAGGAGACAGACAGACAAGAAACATGAACAAGGAGAAAGGAGCAGAGAGGATGGGAGACAGTCGCACGAAAACGAAACTGGACTGTCAGAAAAAGAAATGATAAAAGAGAATATTTCCTTTGCTCCAGTCAACAGTTAGACCTTTCAAGGCTCCACTCACAGTGAAAAACGCTAAATATGAGCCAGACAGGCAGCAAGACTCAAAATGCTGAACTGCAAAGACAAGCCAAAAGTCTTCCATAACAAGACCAACTGGAAGGATCTGAAATGGGTGCAAATCAACAGCGCTCCATTTTCAGTGGGCTCAAGTACCTCTCAGCTGATAAGTGCACTAAAACCTAAGAATTATGACATTTTCCCTGGGACCTGACTTAAGTATTTCACCCTAGTCTTTTCATTTGGACAGGGAAGCCTTTCTGGGGATAAATCTGGCCTCACTTGTAAATAATGATTTACAGGTTGCATAAATAATCACAGACTGGTCTCCATGTGTCTGTAAAGTTGTCTGCAGTGGACTCATGACGGAAAGATGCAGCCATTCATCTCATCATCATGTGTGTGTGTGTGTGTGTGTGTGTGTGTGTCTGTGTGTGTGTGTGAGTGTGAGTGTGAGAGAGAGAGAGAGAGAGAAGGACCAGAAAACCAGAAAAGTCATTAGTAAACCCTTAAAGAGCAGATGAAGCAGGGTTGAGCCATTGGTCTCCGTGAATCAGCTCCACCAGAGAGCCAGACATGATGGCACACACACTCTCTTACTCCTACCGGCTGCTCTCTTGTTTCAAACACACACACATTAACTTGGGGGCACACTCTACCTGACCCCTGGTAGGAGAGTGTCGTCAGCACACTGAAAGACATTTGTTTCTCATTAGGAGTCTGCTCAAGTGTTGAACGAGAGCGGTTTCCATACAGACAGCGAGACATAAGAGCTTAACAGCAAAAAGACTTCAAACAAACAAATTCCTTTGAACAGCAGTCAGACGAAACAGCAGAGAGTTTAGTTACATCTGAAAGACAAGTGTGTGTGTTTGTGCGAGACACTTTTCTTGCCTCCATGGCGAGAGAGATGGATGCTGCAGTAACCTGCTGTTTGTGGTGTGTGTGTGTGTGTGTGTGTGTGTGTGTGTGTGTGTGTGTGTGTGTGTGTGTGTGTGTGAAATTTAGAAAAGATGCAGCCTTGAGTGTTTGGATTAGCATTTAGACTATGGGAGAGGAAAAAGAAGCAGTCAGAAGATAAATCTGACAAAGGAAGGAGTGTGTATGTGTGTCATGTTTAGGCCTGTGCACTGGATTCTGTATGTACAACGATCAGGCATAATATGACGACCACCTGCCTAATATTGTGTTGGTCCCCTTCATGTGGTCAAAAATGCTCTGTACCATTAGGCATGGACAAGAAGACCTCTCAGGGTTTCCTATGGAGTCTGGAACCAGGAAATTGGCAGTGGATCCTTTGGGTACTCTGGCTTGTGCAGTGGGGCCTCTGTCAATCAAACTTGTTCCACTGCATCCTGTTGATGCTTGATCAGAATGGGGTGTAGGAAGTTTGGAGTTCCCTCTGTCCTGTTCAACCACCTTTTAAAAACTTACTAAAAAATAGTCCCTTCAAAAGATCATACATATATAGAGGTTATGATTTTTTGTTTATGTTAATGTTTGAGGGAAGAGTTGATCTTCTGGGTGGAGACTATATGCTATGCTGCTGCTGATTACTGAAATTTTGTTATCCTGAGATGTGTTATTAATATTTTGTCTGTCCTCATGGATGCTAGTTGTACTAGTTAATCAATGACTCTGTCAAGCTTAAGAATTAGCATCTACACACCTGGTTAGATTTAGTCGTTTCTTGTTGCTTCTTTCTGGCAGCATAGTTCTCCTTGGCTTTATGAGCTGCCCCCAGCTGTGATTTCAGCTTCGCGACCATCGCCTGAGAGACACAAGCACAAATGTATAGTTGTAAAAACACAAACATGCTTAAGCTTGCATATTTAAAAAGACAGTCAGACAGCACAATCAATCAGTATTGCTGTGAACAAGGTTTTTCACTAACAGTTTTAAACAAGACTCTTGGGAACCCCATCTTTTCTCTTACTTCAAAGCCTGTAAAAAATAATCACATAAATACTGGAGTATATGTTGACAGATTAATAAAAAAACAAATTGAAGAACATAAATGTTTTACAATTGACTATTTTTCTCAACTCAAGTTTGTAAGATTCTTTCCATTAGCGTCATTTGACACAGAAACATCTCAATCACAAATGCACTCACTGAACCGCTTAAGCCACGCTGCCTTGACAGATATTGATACTTTAATGTACAGGGCATAAAAGCCAAGTGCATGACCGGTAAACGCACTTAAGACGCACAGGCGCACTCGAACACGTACACAAAGAGGTTTGGGAATATCTTTTTGATTGTTTTGTCATGTAGGGAGATGCTGAAAGCCGGGTTGTTAACACTTAGCATTATAGCTGAGGGGTAAGAGTGTTTGTGTTGTAAAAGGCAGCTCTGCCACTCCATATAAGAGATCCCAATAGCACTCTTAGCATTGACAGATGAAGACAGCCAGAGGAGGAGTTGAGTGCACAGATCAATGAATGCGCTAAATTAATTGATCCCCTAATGTGCTGGTAAACATATGCAAAGAAAAGAGTCGAAGTAAATGTGCAGAGGAAAGGCTGCAATTTACCAGTAAAGCTAAAGCTAGTTCAGTCAACATTCACTATTGAAAAGACTAAACTTACATGTAATTAGACAGTAAAAAACAAGTTTTAATTAAGAGACTGAAAGACATTTACGGGCAACACTTTTACTTCCTTTAAGTATACACTGATCAGACATAACATTATGACCACCTGCCTAATATTGTGTTGGTTCCCCTCATGTGCTCAAACATGCTCTGAACCATTGGGCATGGACAAGAGGACCTCTCAGGGTGTCCTATGGGGTCTGGAACCAGGACGTTGGCACTGGATCCTTTGGGTACTCTGGCTTGTGCAGTGGGGCCTCTGTCAATCAAACTTGTTCCACTGCATCCTGTTGATGCTTGATCACAATGGGGTGTAGGAAGTTTGGAGGTCAAATCAACATGTTGGGCCATTGTCATGTTCCTCAACATGTTCCTGGTTGTTTGATGTTTTTCCATGTGGTGGGGTGCATTTTCCTGCGAGGATAGCCCAAGTGACATTTGGGATTTCCATTCGCATGAGGGAGTGTGCTTCTTGTGGGACAATGTTTATTTGAGTGTCTAAGTCTCATCAACATGGACATTAAAATCCAAGGTTTTCCATCAGAACACCGCATAGTACCAATATGATCAATGTTATTCACTTCACCTGCCAGTGGTCATAATGTGGTGCTGATCGGTGTATGAAGTAGCTATATAAAGTCTGTATAACTTACTACATTTAATTCACTGGACTCAAGTTGATTGTAGCCCACTTTGACAATGTCATGACTTCAAAAATACCCGATTCCTCTTAATAAGGTCAGCACCAGCACAGTAGATTTGATCAATGCATCTCTACTTGTTATTCTGTAACCGCTGTTAATGAGTATCAACCCTCAATACCTGCAGTATCAATCAAACTGTTTTCATAACTTCAAGAATGCAAAAGCTGTTAAGCATCTATGGGTGGTTTGCAGTCTCAACATCACGACACCACACTGTGATTTTATAGTAATTTAGTCCTACAAGTATTTATTTAACCTGCAGAAGATTCTGAGGGCTCATATGATGTATTTTTGTTGCCATGGTGGAAATTACAAAATAATTATGAGTCAGAGAAAATCATTCCGATCCCTTCTAAGGACTTGGACATGACTCGACTAGTACTGAAGTACAAGGTGTTAAAAAGGCGGGGGTCATCTTATAACCAGGATCCTGTTATATTAATCACGGTATAGCATTTCCATTGAAAGACATACTGACAAACAGGAATTAATAACAATCTTACCGTGTTGCCCATGATCTCTGCCTTGATCAGCTTGGATCCCAGTTTGTTCATCTCTTCTTCTGACAGCAGTGGAACTTCCTCTTCCTCTTCTTCTTCCTCACTTTCACTCTCAGCCCTGGACAAACATGAAAAGGAGAGTTTGAAGGCCATACCAAAACCAAAAGGTAGAAAAGAAAATGTAAAAACTAAAAAAAAGCAAATATTTCCAATCAAATCTAAAATTTTAACAAGAAAACCTGTAAAATTAAATGTATCTGTACAGTCGGTTGAAGTTTCACAAGCACAGTCACACAAAAACACCTTTTTCAGTGCTTCTCCATCTCTTTCTCACCAGAGGTCTCCTAGAACTCACCCTCTGAACAACCAGATTCAATTATTCCATGCTAATAACAGTCCCAAATCCTCTGGGAAACTTATTTGTGAAGTTTTTAATTTAACCATTTAGCTGTTTGCTACTGAGCCCCCGCACAGTGTTTATCTGTTATGATTCATTTGAGTCTTTGTGCCCCCCAGAGATCATTACTGCTTTGCCTGGGAGGATCGGAACTGCAGCTGGGAAGCATCGTTCTAGGCTATTACGCTTCTTATAGCATCATTTCATTCTGCTGCCACACTGTAGGCTCATTTCATGCTGCAGGGATTCTGGTTGCCGGTTTACCCAAACAACTTAGCCTAATGAGGCAGAGCACAGAACAACTATGAAGGCTTTGCAAAGCAGTGATACTCTGACATCTGGCCTATAACAGAGCAGTATGCTGGACTGCCACGGAACTATAAGAACATGTAAAACTGTTAGTGACTTAAAAGAGGCCAAATTAACACAATTTATCTGAAAAATGTAAGTTTATGATGCAATCATTTGACTGACTTTGCAAGGGTCTGTGCTACCAAGTGCTGTTGCAGCATTCTGTACCTTTAAACGCTGCAGATACACAACTCTATCGGTAAAAATTAACAAAAATAAAAATACAGAGGCATATAAGAGAAACAGAAATACAATTACAAGAAAGAACGAGGTAAATGATTTTTTGGAGGAGGGCATGGTAAAGTTGGCTAAATTACAGTGCTCAGTTCCAAATACAGAGTAAGGGAGCTGATAACCGATGCTTTGTAATGACTAAAAATACATTAATTCACAGACTGATCAAAAACACAACCTAAACTCCACTGTTACAGAGACAATTACCCTGCAGAAGACAATTACAATTTTGTATAAAGGGAGAAACTGTGTAGACAAAACACAAGAGGCTAAATTAAGAGTGTTTGTGTGTCTGTTAACTAGACACAGTCCTTGAGACAGAAAGATAGCTCTTAAGACAGGAATAGCAGAGACGATACGTGAAAGTATACGAGTTATGAGCTAAAAGTGCTGGTATCTAGGGAGGGATTCTGGGATTATCAAGACTAATGTTTCAGAGCAGATAAGGACTTCAAGAGTTGTCAAATCCAGTAAATATGTGAGGACACAGCCAAGTTTTATAGCAGGGATTACTGTGAGAATGTCTCTGGTGAGGTGCTTATGTGGATAAATTAAGAAGACATAAAACAGATTGATACTTTCTTCCACTGTCTGGTGCTGCGTGTGTGGACGCGGTCAGAAATCAAACCTGTAACCCAATATCTGCACAAGCTGCATCGTGCCGAGCAGAATGTCGGCTCCATGTGAATTCTGTATAAACGCAGATTTCCTTTCAAGAAAGCAGATGTCAACCGGAGAAACACAAGTGAAGAAACATAGCTAAGACTGTTAATGCTAATGTTTGACACGACGATGGAATGGGCGATACCAGCCACCGTCTTTGTATCACCTCTTTTGCAAGACCTCCTGCTGCATTTCTGTCTCTCTTATTTTCCTCTGTACCAGAAATAAAAATATAAAACATATTAGGCTGTGTATAGATATAACTAGGACTCATTAGTTCACAAATTCTATACAGAGCTGAATCTCAAGGAGAAATGGAAAAACAAACATTTCTCAGGATTCAAAGGGGAGTAATCACTCATTCTAACACTTGCTGAAACAAAGCTGAGAAGTTTAGAGGGAATATTGTGGTGCAAAGGATAGAAAAAGCATATAGTTCTGCTGCCTTTCTAATGCTATAACCCTGTTTCTTGCATCATCAGACTGCTAACTTTTGAATTTCCACCCAAATACAACTTGAAAATTTAGTCACAGCGAGTCTTTCTTTTTAAGGCAACAAAATAAAAAAGCTTAAAACCTTGATGTCACAGCAGCTTCGGGAGCAGCTACAGTTCTCTCAGCATCCCTCTTGGTTTCCTGTTGTGGCTTTTCAAAGCCGGCAGATTCAGAGGCAGGATTGCTGCTCTTCTTCCAGGCTGGAACACTGCTGTTGTGTGGGCCAGAGTCCTCGTCGTCGTCGGAGGTGGGTTTCCGGAATGCTGCGGACGGACGTGCTGGAGGTGGACGAGAACACTCTGGAGCTGCGCAGGAGAGAAATCATAAAGCCTGTTCGTGACGAGACTTTTGGCACATTAGAGTATGTTTCCTGATTTGTGATGAGGAGATATTCGGCCTTTGTTGTTGCTCTTTTTCGAAAATCGAAGGAGAAAGAGCGCACACAAATAACCCAACATGAAAGACATCAAAATGCTATTAAGTGACATGAACCCACCTTCACCGCTGTCATCATCTTCTGAAGGTTTAAGGAAGCGGCCTTTTAGTGACCCAAGAGAGAGGGCGCGTTGGTTCCAACTTTGCCCTGAAGACGATGATGATGATGTACTGGATCTATCTTTTTCTCTATTGTCATCCCTATACCTGTCCCTCTCTTTGTCTCTGTCCCGATCTCTGTCTCTTTCTCCATCCCTCTCTCTATCTCTTTCTCTGTCTCTATATCTGTCTCTTTCTCGAACTCTCTCCTTCTCACTATACCTGTCTCCATCTCGTCCTCTATCTTCCTCTCTGCCTCGGTACCTTTCCCTCTCCCTCTCGTCACCTCTTCCACCTTGGTATCTCTCTCTGTCCCGGGGTGATGAGTCTCTTTCCTTCCTTTCATCTCCCTCTCTTCTCCTCCATCTCTCCCTGGTCTCTTCCCCTCCTTTCCTCCACCCGCCTCTCGCTGCACCGTCTCCTTCTCCTCTCCTCTGACCGAACAAAGCTTTCTCAGCATCAGCAAGCCTCTCCTGAAATTCTTCCATTGACTGTAAAGGGAGAAATAGAAGACAAATTGAAGTCTTCCAACAGTTTCTCAGGTTTTGCAGCTCAGATATTTACACATGTCCAAACCATCCACCTGTGCAACTTTAATGGAGGTCTACTGGAAAACAGTGTGTGCATGACACATAAAACCAAGACGCATCTAACTGACAGTGGTGTTTTTGTTAACTAGCCTCAGGTGTAGTTTGATGCCTTTAAGATGCCTTTCCTCTAGTTTAAGAGGACTTCACTTAGTTAGGCCAAACAAAGGGCTACTTTTTGGCTGCCTAACTAACCTGAAAGCCAGTTACTACTGTGGCTAGCTGAGTTCTGACAGAAGAAATAGAAAGCGCGCATACACATATATACACACAATGTTCTGACAGTGACAGTTTCTATGCTGTCAACTGGATGCACAAACGCTGACACTGCTGAAAGGGACTTAACAAAGGACACTAGGCACTGTGTGTGTGATGTCAGACAGCAAAGAGATAGATTAATAATAGAACAAGGTATCCAGACACTCATTTTTCCCACAGCAGTGAACGAGTATGTGTGTGTGTGTGCATAAATCTTTGTCATCTAAGCACATTTACCTTGACAGGTAAGCCATTTTTACTCTCACTTGAGTAAAAGTAAATAAGAATCAATATTTTTATGTCCAAACCTCAAAGCTATGCAACATTTTTATCTTTGAGGTGGCATTTTCTGGCGTGACTGTATATCCTCACTAAACTGTGCATGTGAGGGCTGCCAGTGTTTGAACAATGCTCACTCCGTATCTCTCGGCCACCACGTCGTTGAGGCTGCGCCGCTCCCTCTCTGCCTGCTCCTTCATCCTCTGGTAGCTCTTCCTCAGCCAGCCCAGACCACCATCATTCACTACTGGGCCTGCTGCAACACACAGAAAAAAACATTTACAGAGGAGCACATACAAAGACTTTCTGGTCTACACAGTCCGTCATATCTTCTACAGTGTGACTTACTTGAAATTCTCACAAAATAATGCTATTTACCTACTAGATACCCAGAGGTTTTCAAACTGATACAAATGTAAGTGGGGTTAATTAGATGCCCCTTCACTAGCCAGCTTATTGCACACACCAGCAAGATCCCTCTTGATATGGATTAAAACCGAGATGATGAGTAAAATGAGTAAAACGTAATCAAAAGAGGAATATGAGGAAATTAAAGGAGACGGCGAAGATAAAGCTGTTTAAAATATTCTTTGTTAAGGAAAAAAAATAATTAATGCGGCTACTTGACGTCATCTGAGAATGTAGGTCACATAACCAGATCGGCACGTAGCAAAAACTGCTAATTAAGAAGGTAGAGGGAGGTGGAGAAAAGCACATAAGTACAAGCTGCTTTTTTGTGACAAGCTAAAAAGACATCAAATCCAAGAAGCTGAATCACAATTCTGGTGAATAAGAGAAAGGACAGACAGATCCACAGAAAAATGAGAGAGGAGGAAGAGAGGAGAAACCAAGGTCAGGATTAAGGAGGTTGAGAACAGATAAGAGAAATCTAGTTTTCAAATCCGTGGGGAACACATGCTTCATTCAAAAACAACAGTTGATACAACTTCCCAGAGTGATAAAACATGACACATGGACTGACGATGGTCAAGGTCAACACTGTGCATTCTATTTCTTTGTGTTTCAGAACACAGCGGTGCCTAATGATCTATTGCTTCTGCGTTATAATATAAATTGACAGCAAAGCCGAAGAGAAGAGAACATGGAGTTGTTTTAACACAAGCTTTATGCCATACTTGTAAAGGTACCAAATACAAAGATAACAGTGACCATCAGTGATGATGAAAGGACATTTTTTGTAAGACAAGTGTGAAGAAATGTGGACAGTGAGTATGACTGGCAGGCTGATGAGCAAAGAAAGTAATGACGACTGAATCATTTGATAGCTAGAGGAATTATAAGAGTCTCTTGATATCTTTGTCAGCATGACCTCCTCTGTTAGGTTTAGAAAGATTATCCACTGTAGCTAGCTTCACTCTTGTCGCTCCACTTCAAGCTGTATATCACCTTCTTGAATTTTTTGGAACGAGACCGACGGCCCTGTTTTTTCTTTGTGCATCACAAGAAAATAAATCTGTACTACTACGTACTTCCTGCAAGGAAATGTCCAGTGTTCAACACATACACACCAGCATGCACCTCCTATAACCCCATAATTACAACACAAGATGAGGTGAGCAGCTCTCCCATCTGGCACACAGTTTGAAGGGGAAAGGAGTGTGTGTGTGTGTGTGTGTTGCTTGCCTCAGCATATTTTGCCTTGCTGTTAAAATAAAGCTTACAACAGAGAGGCCATGCCAACTCCAGAGGGAACTGTATTTACTGTGTGGAGATAAGAGGCACATACACACGTACCTGCATTTGCTTGTCAGCTTAACACAGCTTACACACTCTCTCCCTTTCACACACACACACACTTTCCCTCCCTAAATCCTTAACTCAGAAACTCTACCTTGCTCTATCACTCCTCTAACTCTTCCGCTATATGCCCATGTTGCCAGTTCTGCATACATGATTGTATTGAAGACTGATTTTTGAAATTCAGTCCTCTTTTCTCCTTCACTTTTAACACACCTTTAAAGTCGTTAACCGACGTCCTAATTTACATCCCATTGGAAATGACAGGGAGCTTACTGTATCTTCCCCGTGACTGACCTAAATTTTATTTTGAGCAGGACTTCGAGCAGGAACTTTTTTTTAAAAGCAGATAATTTTTGGTAGAAACATGACTGTAGGGGTGAGACGTCCCTGTTTGTAATACCAGGAATTTTCCACAGACTCACTACTGTACATCTATTAAAAATGTTAATGCTAACTGACGAAGAGAACAAAAACAGAAAAGGTAGCAAAAAGAGGGCGACAGAGGTAGGAAAGATGAGACGTTAAAGCAAATGTAACAGTATTTGACATAGCTATATTGTACATTTATCACCAGAAGAAGATCTAAGTAGAATACTAACAATATTATACTTCAATTATACAATCATCACACCATATGAGATACAAGAATAACTAAATGGGCCCCTATTTTTAAATATTCAATAAAGACACACATTTTAAGTGCCTTTCTTTATAACCATTGAAACACTAATTTCAGTGCAGGGATGTAATAATAATCCCTGGATTGGTCATGTGTATCATTTTACTTAAGCATGTTGTTTAAGCTGATTGATCTTAGTATAAAACCAAAAAGGCCAGTAAGAGAGAAGAGGAGGAGAGAAACAAGATCAGCAAGGTCAGAGGAGGCGAAAAAGAGGCTGATGGAAGAGTGTAAAGTGCAATAAGTAAACACTGTAGGTGCAAAAGGACGATCTGAGCTGCAGATTAGAGAAAAACGGCCACAGCATAGCGCATGTTGAAAAGCTGGAAATAGATATGTTCGTTATTACAAAATACTACTGATGTTACCTTTTTTGGCTGCAGTGCCAGCCGTCTCCTCTGGGGGCAGACCAGTTCCTCCGTCTTTCCAGTACGGGTTCAGCTCCAGTTTGTGCAAACCAGCCTGAGAGAACCACAAACTCACATAAACACTACGATCATTTCTGTTTATAACAGAGCAGAGGCACAGCTGCTAAAAATCCATACAAAACGCCCAGCAGATAAAAATAAGAATACACCACAGCGTGCTGCTGTCCGAGAGGGGACACCCTCTGTTACCTTGGTAACCACTCAGTTGGTAAAATAAGGAGAATGACTACCACAGTGCTTTTATATAGTGTGGAAGACATGCACACACAGACATGGTCGCACTTTATCTCCCTCTTAAACAGACACATGGATCATTTTGTGGTCGCTCTCCCCAGCCGAACAGTAGAACAACACACACAGAACACACACACACACACAAACACACACCTGTTCAATGGCCTGAGCCTTGGCTCGCTCTTCCTCTTTCTGTCGTTCTTTCTCAGCCCTTTTCTCAGCTGTGGATGTTGTTTTCATTGCGAGAAAGTCAAAAGTCATCCATTCGTCTCTCTATGGAACAGAGACACAGTTACAACTTCTCAAAAATGGAGGAATTGTGCTGTGGATAGACAGAATATGTATGGGTCAAAAGCAAACTAAGCAAACAACATCAGTGTATATATGGAAAGCTCGTTCATATACGTAGACACACTATTACCTCTGGACATCTCTATTGTGAAAACAACACTTTACTATTGTACTGACTTCAGAGGATATTTAAAAACACCACACCAAACCTGGGATTTTTTGCATTCACAGATGATTTGTTGTAATAAAAGACTGTTCAAATTTAAGCTTCTAAGTGACACTAAATACTATTCACATAATTGATCAGTAACTGAAGGACCAGATAAGGACGTACCTGGACATTCTGGGCGGGGCTGACATCACTCTCTGAAGGCTTGGATTCATCAGAAACTTGCCAAGCTTTAGTAGCCTGTGTCTGATGCTGAGCCTCAACCCACTCATCCTCTGAGTCCTGACACAGAGAGACAGTGAGAGGGGGGGGGAAGTGAAAGAGAGAGAAAATGAAGATGGAGAAATGAAACATACTGACATATCATCACATCAAAACAAATGGATAAAACAGAGCTATGAAGCTGCAATTCTTCGAGAGCTTTCCAAAAGTGCTGACTGACAACCAAACAGCTGACAACTCTTTTCAATCCAGCCGCTTCTTTATTAATGTTTGATTTTAATAAGAGTTCTGGAAAGCAGTTTGTGATTCACTATATGTTCACTTTTTACAACTATAACCTTATCCTGGTAAACTGCGCAAGCATGTTTGACAGATCAGTCTGTTTCAATTCTGCCCCCATGTGCTCCATATGAATGTGCTCAGATGAGAGGTTATGTTCTGCCAAGTACAGAACGAAGACTGGGTTTTATAAACACTAGCAACATAAGTAATGACAAAACACATGGAACATTGCACTGATTGCACAAGCAAGGGATATATTAATTGGATGAGCTACTTTGGAAAGTATCCGTGCCAGCAACTTGATAATTGCTCAGTAACCCTTGAGAAGCCCACTGAGAGTGCTGTATTATCCAGATACACCCCACACATATTAATAAACTTCATGAATTTGCACTATTTACAGCAGAGGAAGTTGAGTTGGTTCGTTCTCACAATCTGTGTCACGTGTTTTGTTTTTATTGGCATGAGTTTATAATACATACACTATATTACCAAAAGTATTTGCTCACCCATCCAAATGATCAGAATCAGGTGTCCTAATCACTTGGCCTGGCCACAGGTGTATAAAATCAAGCACCTAGGCATGCAGACTGTTTTGACAAACATCTGTAAAAGAATGGGTCGCTCTCAGGAGCTCAGTGAATTCCAGGGTGGAACTGTCATAGGATGCCACCTGTGCAACAAATCCAGTCGTGAAATTTCCTCACTCCTAAATTTTCCACAGTCAACTGTCAGCTTTATTATAAGAAAGTGGAAGAGTTTGGGAACAACAGCAACTCGGCCACGAAGTGGTAGGCCACGTAAACTGACGGAGAGGGGTCAGCGGATGCTGAGGCGCATAGTGCAAAGAGGTCACCGACTTCCTGCACAGTCAATTGCTGCAGAGCTCCAAACTTCATGTGGCCTTCAGATTAGCCCAAGTACAGTACGCAGAGAGCTTCATGGAATGGGTTTCCATGGCAGAGCAGCTGCATCCAAGCTGTACATCACCAACTGCAATGCGAAGCGCCGGATGCAGTGGTCTAAAGCACGCCGCCACTGGACTATAGAGCAGTGGAGACGCGTTCTCTGGAGTGATGAATCACGCTTTTCCATCTGGCAATCTGATGGACGAGTCTGGGTTTGGAGGTTGCCAGGAGAACGGTACATTTAGGACTGCATTGTACCAAGTGTGAAATTTGGTGGAGGAGGAATTATGGTGTGGGGTTGTTTTTCAGGAGTCAGGCTTGGCCCCTTAGTTCCAGTGAAAGGAACTTTGAATGCTTCAGGATACCAAAACATTTTGGACAATTCTATGCTCCCGACCTTGTGGGAACAGTTTGGAGCGGGCCCCTTCCTCTTCCAACATGACTGTGCACCAGTGCACAAAGCAAGGTCCATACAGACATGGATGACAGAGTCTGGTGTGGATGAACTTGACTGGCCTGCACAGAGTCCTGACCTGAACCCGACAGAACACCTTTGGGATGAATTAGAGCGGAGACTGAGAGCCAGGCCTTCTCGACCAACATCAGTGTGTGACCTCACCAATGCGCTTCTGGAAGAATGGTCAAATATTCCCATGAACACACTCCTCAACCTTGTGGACAGCCTTCCCAGAAGAGTTGAAGCTGTAATAGCTGCAAAAGGTGGACCGACATCATACTGAACCCTATGGGTTAGGAATGGGATGGCACTTAAGTTCATATGCGAGTCAAGGCAGGTGAGCAAATACTTTTGGTAATATAGTGTAAGCAAGATAAGACATGAGATAAACACATGCTACTGTCCAAAAAAAAATGTGTTGAATAAAAGTGCATTTAAAGCTATGCATCAATGTGGCATGTCAATAAATTCTAAAAAAAAAAAAGAAAGAAAAACTAGGTCTTTTTTGATTACAAATGTTCTGATCAGGTATATGATGGAACAGTGGTATTAGAATGTGCCAGAGGACACCAAAATGTTTCTCTGTGGGGAGGTATTCCCCCTACCCCACTAACTGGCTACTTTCTACCATAGACCGGCTACTCTATATCTTTATGGAAAGCCTTGCATCCCTGCAAGATAAAAAGTCTGCTTTATCACAGCCTTGAAAAGAGTTCTAAGTCAACCTTAACTTGACAGCTCACTGAGACATTTTGTTCAGCTACAAAGAATAGTTTCACTCCATCCTAAATCGCCATTTAGTACAGGAGAATCTGAGTCACTTTTAAATTTGTTTCAGCTATTAAACAGTGTAGCAGAATTTATTCAGATTCTTCATGTGCTAACCTTGGACCTAGTGTAAAGGAATCATACGGAGGAAAATGACTGAATAATCAACCTCTGAACTGCCACTTGAGCCATCTCCTGCTTCTGCTGTCTTCTTCTCCTTCTTGACCTTCTTCTTTTTCTCTTTTTTCTTTTTGGATTTCTTCTCTTTCTTCTTTTTGCTCTTTACAGAACCCTCCTGTGGGAAGTTAAGTTTAAATACATTTAATTATTTTCATTTATTATTATTTGTTGTTGACATGCAATATATTCATAGAACCATTTGTCAATCACACAAGGCTTGCTGAAATAACCACTTGTTTCCATGTTTTTTATCACATGTCTCAAAAGCATGAGCCACTAAATCAAAAGACATAGTTCTTGACATCGCCACCATTTTCATCAAGATCTTTCTGAGTCTTCTCTTGATGATTTCGGTATAACAAATTACAATTACAGGATAAGTATAGAGCCACTAAACTCCTGCATACTTAACTCCTGCATCATGCTGCTGACTGGCAACATAATCATGACTGATGTGGAGTATAGCACATGTGACTTGGCAGAATGTCAGTCTATCCATCAATGGCACCAGAATGATTAAGCAGTGACTCATGTCACTGTCTAAATGTGCTCTGTGCCGATTTTGATCATTTGCATAACCTTCAGTAAAAAATGTGTATCTTACTTCATGCATCTGCTGCAACCTCTGGTTGATCTCTGGGAGCATCCAAGTGTCCTCCCCTCTCTGTCTCTTCAGCTCCTTCCTCCTCTCTTGTTTCTCATACTGCTGCTTGGCCTGAATGACATAATGGAATTTAGAAAGATTATTCAAAAAGAAAATCAGTAGAGCGCTTCAAAGTATGAGTATCCCAGCATTCACACTTTCAGTCGTATATATTCACATATATTCAGTCATCTATAAAATGCCAATGCAGTGATGTAAAATTTGACAGTATATGAAACTGTATACAAACTGAGATATTGTTCTCTTGATGAGAGGAAAAACAAAATCTTTACATTGGCATGATACTACAGATGAGAGTTATGATTTTCAAATATTTGATCATCACATGGCTTTTCAGCTTTACACTTAAATGCTTGACACTGATGAGTTGACATTGATGATTTCTGAGAAGGTCTCACATTGTGCTTCTTTTCAGCAAATTGAAATGAAAGTCTGACATGTGCCCAGAATGTGCCTTTTAATTCCAAGCTAAAAATACTGCAAAGATGGTCTATTTCACCATGACTGTATAACTCCTGCTTTTAGGTCTTTTCTATTTTTTTGTCTGTTGCTCTAAATGCAGCAGAGCTGCTGTTGTCTACAACCCCTTTAGGAAGACGGTTTCTGTGTTTGTGATTGACAGCCGAGAGCAAAACAGCTGACTGAATAGCAGCTGACACAGATGTGATTGTATTTGTAAGACCACAACTTCATATTGCTGGTAACTTTTCCTCTGAGTGATCATTAGAATTGGAAATATCACAAAATCCACAGCACAGACACTATTTCTAATGATCCAATGTTGTAAAAACAATGTTTTAAATTATTTTTGTGTTGTTCTGAGTTCAGTGTTAGCGCGTTGTGTGGCTAACGTTACTATTAGCTATAATTGCACGCCAACAGGTAAGTGTTCTACAGAAACTTTAAAGCTAAGTGATATGGGATGATGGAAATTTTTAAAAATTGATTTTAAACCAGTAAACATGCACTGTGTTTTCCTGTTGCTTTAGCGCAACCTAAACCTAGTCTGTGTTTACATCTGTTAGCTTCTCTCCTGCTCTCTGTGCTCTTATAAACTGCATTTCGTTACAGCCGCTTCCTAATAGAGCTTAATAGACTGTGTGTAGGTCACTATTTTATACTCGCTCCATTGTCTGACAACAGAAACTAACAAATATGTAAATGAGAACAGTTTTATTGTAATATATGTTAGCACAGAGACATAAGTGAAGAAAAAATGTAAACACTCGCTTAGTAGTTTATAACTACCACAATAGACAAAATTATTTCTGCCTTATGGGACCTTTAACTCATAATTAGCAAATCCCTCTTCAGACTGGGCAGGATAAATCAGACCCAGCTACACTCTTTGCTTTGGCTAGTTCAAGCACAGGTGAGCTAAGCAGATAATGTGTTTACAAGCTATGATGCTCGTCTACAGGAAGCATCATCTGTCTGCTCTGTGTGTCTGGCAACAGTGTAAACAAAGCTGTACATCTGAAAGATAACGCCCAATTGAAAAACTGTGTACATATGTGATTACAAAGACGAGGCTGCCCTAGTCTTTAAACCGATGAATAGCTGCGATCATGACATAAAACATAAGTAAAACAGCTGCGGGTCTGCTATCTGCCTCATTCAGTGTTTGCTCTGTCTGCAGCAGTCCAGACACAAGCATTATCAGGATAATGTGAAGACACACGTACTGTTAGCCTTCTGAGAGAGAGAAATACACAAAACAAGCCAGTCTACATCACTGACAAGGACTATTCCTTAGAAAAGCAACGTTTCACAGCTAAACCTGTCCCTATTTAACGTTAAAGTGACGGCAGCTGTTAGCCTACTTAGCTTGTTAGCTTTCATACGAACCAAACAAGCATGACTTAAGCCTTAAATGACGGCGGTGAAACAAACCCAGTTCCACATATAGAGTTGCTGTGCCCAAAGCTCACGCTTCGTACCTTTTCTAGCACCTCTTGTCGTGCCTTCCGTTTATTTTCCTTCCTTTCGTCGATACTGCCGGAGCTCTCAAAACTAACTCCGTACGCCGCCATGACACCGCCGTCAATGTGTTTGTTAAGTGTCGTAAAAGCGTCGCAGTTTACATCACCCTTTGATTTGTGGTTGTTGTAGTTTAGAAAGGAATCAGGAGAGAAACTCAACTGTTCAATGTGATAGATGGGTCCATTTAGACTAGATAACGTTACTTTACGCCTTTTACCACTTTAGAAATACCATTTTATAAGTTTATACAGAATAGAACCAAAACTACTGGAATTATCAACAACACTTGAGTACCTGCCAGTACTCGTAGATTAAAAAGGCCTGAAAATATTATCTCTCCAAAAATATGTAACAATGACATTTGCACGTGGGCATATTCATTTGGATATCAGGGGAACACATTTAGAGCTGGGTCTAAAGGAAATTTAGGCATCAAATTCAGTTCCCTGCATTATGATGACATTTAATGCACCAGTCGTGCCTTTTCTGCATCAGGTAATAGAAATGCCTCAATTCAGATAAGAGAGACAGAGAACACAGGCACCAAATGGTAATTAAAATAAAAAGGAGATTATATAGATCTTAGATTCTGTGGTTACATGAGCTCATAGTTTATATTACGAGAGTAAAATAAAAGACACGGTGTTGTAGAAAAAGACCTGCCCCTGCCTGATGTATTATTGCATCAAGTAACATTACAGCAGTTTCTCAAAATAAAAAATCTTCTGCCTCTCTTTTATGTTTTTATTGAGAAGGAAAATGTCCATGTTCAAAATATTAAGGGTGACATACATATCCCCTGCATCTTCCACACAATCTATGTGGGTAATTCCACCTCAATTCAACAAATATTTCAAAAAGTTCATGCTTGACCATCTCATATTAGTCTGATTTTTGCTTTATTTCTTTGCATATGTACGCTATTAAGTAAAACATGTGTAAACCTTTTGGTCACAGGTCAAATTTATAGAGAGGTGTGGGATCATGTCGTTTTTTGCATTGTTCTCTCTGGACCAGTCTGTGGATCAATGTTTGAAATGCCATAACTTGAGAAATAATGTAGCTGGAGTCCTGAAATTTTGCAGGCTCACTGATGTGAACATATGGTCGTCAATGTTCCTGTCAACTCTGATATTCCATCAACTATAAAACCTTTACTTTTCACCCTAAGAGGCTGAATTTTGCCTGTGAGTGGCACCAATAGGAGCTTTAAAATGTAGAGTATGGTGCCAGTCAGAGGCATACTTCAGGAGAAAAAAACATTAAAACAGAATTTTTGCCTTTTATGTCCAATATTTGAACAATCATCGAGCAGGTATGATCGGTGAAACCACTCCAAAAGCAGCACCAATTGGAAGAGTTATCTGCTATTGTTACTGAGATAAAAGCAAAATCATAGTGCTTCAAATAATTGAATGAAAAGTGGTACCATAAGCAATTTCATCCATGTTTATTACCTATATGTCAGACTTTACTACTCACTTTATTAGGTACACCTTGCTAGTAACAGGTTGGACCCCCTTTTGCCTTCAGAACTGCCTTAATTCTTCGTGGCATACGTTCAACAAGATGCTGGAAACTTCTTTTGAAAACTTTTTGGTCCAGATTGACATGATAGCATCACACAGTTGCTGCCGATTTGTTGGCTGCACATCCATGATGCCAATCTCTAGTTCCACCGCATCCCAAAGGAGCTCTATTGGATTGAGATCTGGTGACTGTGGAGGCCATCAGAGTACAGTGAACTCATTGTCCTGTTCAAGAAACCAGTTTGAGATGATTTGAGCCTTGTGACATGGTGCATCATCCTGCTAGAAGTAGCCATGAGAAGATGGGTCCACTGTGGTCATAAAGGGATGGACATGGTCAGCTACAATACTCAGCGTTTAAAATTTGCTCAGTTGGTACTAAGGGGCCAAAAGTGTGCCAAGAAAATATCCCCCACACCATTACACCACCATCTCCAGCCTGAGCCATTGATACACGGCAGGATGAATCCATGCTTCCATGTTATTTACACCAAATTCTGCTGACCCTACAATCTGAATGTCGCAGCTGAAATCGAGACTCATCAGACCAGGTAACGTTTTTCCATCTTCTATAGTCCCATGTTTGGTGAGCCTGAGTGAATTGTAGCCTCAGTTTCCTGTTCTGAGCTGACAGGAGTGGCACCCGGTGTGGTCTTCTGCTGCTGTAGCCCATCTTCTTCAAGGTTGCACGTGTTGTGTGTTCAGAGATGGTGTTCTGCATTCCTTGGTTGTAACGAGTTGAATTACTGTTGCCTTTCTATTATCTCCAACCAGTCTGCCTATTTTCTTCTGACCTCTCACATCAACAAGGCATTTCCATTCTCTGTAAACCCTAGAGATCAGCCGTTTCTAAAATATTCAGAAAATACATAGAAAACTACACAGAATTCGATATGACCCCATCCCTCTTTAAGAATTTTTAACTGAATGTTACCTAATGACCCCAGATTTTACACATGGTCAACTCAACTCCAATATTCACCACTTTAAAAAAAAAATCATTCATATTGAAGTTGACCAGGCGTGGGGCATTCGGTGAGCTGGGGCGGAATGACCCATGCTCATGCATTTGTATCTTGTTATGTGAAAACCTGCTGGAAACAGGATAGGCGCACCTGTCACAGCAAACGACCAGACACAAAAATAGTTTCTTTCCGGAGGTCATCACTAACAAATAATTAAATCCATCTATAATGACAGGAACAACTATTTTTAAACCCCTAACCGCTGTATATACGGTATACTATTGTTATTCTAATAACATTTCTCTCTTCTCCATGGCACTATCGTCCACCTACCTCTTGTATATACAGTGTCACTAACCCTGTATTTATTGTTAATAACTGTTTTTGTTGCTGTATCATCAGAATCTGCACCATTTGCATGGAACCTTTGGTTTACTTTAAGCATGGCCTTTAACCCTAACCCTAACCCTAACCCTTTGAACAGTGAACAGGAGAATCTACAGTTCAATATTCACGACAAACAACAGATCAAAACACAACTAAAGTGGTAAATAGTAAAACGATACCATGTTAGACTCATTCCAAAACAATGTGCATTAGCTGGTGCTGGGTGATAAGTCCTGGATCACAGTTGGGATTTTGTTTCATATCTAAGGTGCTGTGTGTTGCTGAGGTCAGAGCTCTTTGCAGGCCAGTCAAAATCCTCAATACTTCTCTTCTTCTACCACACATTTCAAAGCAGTCTAAAATATAACTATCAGCTGTAGCATTAGGATTTCCCTTCAATTGGATATAGCAAAATTAATTTTTAAAAAAAACACGTATACTTTTGACGTTATACAAATGATTTTTTCATTCACGTCTCCCTTGAGTTATTTCTGTCTCTGTGGCTGCATAATCACACATATCACAAATCAATCAGGGAAGTAACTGTGTTTCAGTTTATGTCTCTTGACTCCTGTAAACTGATTTAAAACGTCTTACAGACTGCCGAATCAATACACTACACCTGGGGGAGGGATATACTTAAATTTTAATAATCTCTCCAAATGTCAAGTGAGAATCTGCTGACAGACTCAACAACAACAGTACTCAAATATGTCTTTCACTTTCTCTCTCCCACATGCGCACACACACAAGCAGTCTGCTTCACCCTGATCAATATGCTGCTGTCAATAAAAGCCACCAAACCATCCCCGGCCTCAGCGCCGTAATATGTTTGCCTCTGTGGGTCTCAGAGGATTGAGAAGCCACAGGGGTAATTTTACCAGGAGCTGCTGACCAATTACCAACCTGCCACCCAGGGGGGCACAGCAAATAACCACACTCCACTCCACCCACATCAATATCCCATTATCCTGCAATTCATTCTGTCTTTTAGCTGTCTGGTAAAACACATCCTGTAAATAATAACACCCTAAGAGAGAGAGAGAGAGAGAGAGTGTGTGTGTGTGTGGAAGAAAAACAGTGGCTATTAAGTCATAATTCACTGTTACTACATTACACCAATTAACCAACTTACGCTCAGTTTCAATTTATTTATCTCTGTCTATATCTGGCTTTAGACGATGGCCACACTTCACTGTCAGACAAAATATATGAATCCCCCTACAGCTTGAAACGCCACCTCAGGCCTTTAACTTGAAAAGGTCGAGCACAGACGGTTTATACACAGCTTAGTTCCAGCTCGGTGGTTTCAGAGCAAACACTGAGAAAAAGACAGGGCAAGGAGCAAAGTAGGGAGATAAAAAAAGAGACATATTGTAGGTGATGTACTGTACAGACCGCGCACTGTAATGAACGTTAGAGTCACTGGATTACACAGGTGAGACAGGATGCTTTAAACCGCTGCTTGTCAACATCCTTCTTACCTGTCAAACATTAGTGGGAGTAATTGTTTTCTTTTAAATTAATATGACAGACTTCACTGATAAGGCATTATGCAAGAAGTAGGCACAGCAATTAAAGATTTGTAAAATGTTTTTATTTATTTCATGGCACTGAATTCTAAAGCCCAAGCAGTTTCTAGGCATTTGTGGCTCCTGTCGCATTTTTACTCACTGTGGGCTTATTTTTCCCCTGTAATTTAAAGTCCTGCACCCCTGTCGACCCTAACATATTTATTTAGTTTCCACACTGTTCTGTGCACACACAGCCTGCAGTTCAACCAACTTCAGCAGAAAAGTCCCAGTATTTTTGTCATGTGATTGTTGGTCACAGCACAGTCAAAAAAAGACAGAATATTTAGCTTGTTACAGAATCTGGTTACTGTGTACTTTGGGGTAAATTTTGAAGTGAGACATGTCGAATAATGTGATTTAGATGAAATATCACAAATTTTAAGCTAAAATTTAGAGAACTTTCCCGACGTAATGACGCGTCAAGAACCGGCGGAGAGCTGAACATGCAATTATTGTTTCTGTTTTTACAGTTTCCAGCTATGATAACGGTGTAATTTTCTGGATTCTTTTTAAAGACAACAGGCCTCTCAATCCCTCCAGGGGTTTAAATTGCCTTTAAGTACAGGATGTTTTAAATGTACTCTTTTATATTAAATTGTCCTGGTTCATTACAGAATTCTTCAAACATCTAATAGCAGCAAAATTTCTATCAACTTTCCTTCTGTAATATAACACACCAGTTGCCCTGGTCATGGTAGCTGCTCTGCACTTCGACTCCAGCCACCTGAGCACACAGCTGCTCCAGCTCCCCCTGCTGGAAAACGTGATAGTAGCGATGAAAGACGGGCGCTGGGCTGCTCTCCGACTCTGGCTTTACAGTAGAGCTGGAGGTCTGAGTGGGGTCGCCGTTTGGACTGGGTTTAGAGTCTGGGATGTGAGCGGCATCACTGGTGTCAAGTCTTGATCCAGAAGACACGTTGGAGTCAGAACCTGGACTGGGGTCAGATCTGGGACTCGAGGTTGAACAACAGCTATTTGAAATCTTCTTAGACTTCTCCTTTCGTTTTTCCTTCTTACAACGGTCTCCTGATTCCTTGTCCTCTTGTTTCTTCCCCTCCTTTAGGTGCCAGGGAACCAACAGGTCCTGGGTGTTAAAGGCTGTGCGGTTGGTGTGCACACTAAGCTTCCCATCAGTCACTCTGCTAACATCCGTCATGCTGTCATCCGGCCTGCAGCTACCTTCTAAATGGCTACCGATATGGACGCTTGATTTCCTGTGAGGTTCCTGACTGTCCTCTGATGTGTTTTTAGTGGGACTGTGATTGCCATGATGCTCTTTGTTGCTGTCTTTGAGATACTTGGACTTCTGCTTGTTGTACTCTTGTTCAAAAGCCCAAACGTAGATGAGCGCCCGACCTCCGGGCTTCAGAAGTCTCACCAGCTCCCTCACCGCTGCCAGCCGACGCTCCTGAAAAGAACACATAAAATTTCAGTCAGGAACTAAAAATCCAACAGATTAAACTCTGCAACCAAACAAACATACAGACTAAAAACATGAAAAAAATTTAATTCAGGACACGTGGAGGTTTGCAAAATCACACTAATGAAGACTGAAAGTGATAAACTGGTTTAATTTAAGGAAATCAGTGAATTTGTGATGGTCGTGTTTGAACCCTTGACAAAAAGAAGGCTCCAGAGGTGGAAAAGGAATTTTATAATAACCAAAAGGCAAAATGTGAGTCTTCAGATTAAGAAGTAAGTAAGATCTGCATTTTCTTCTGAGTTTTTGTGTTAGTTTCTTTCAGCCTCTTTGCTTTAGACCAGTCAGAGAAACCAGTTAGATAATTGTTGAACCCTCTGAACCCCAAAACCCACTGGTGGGTTTGAAAAGCATGTCATCTTCGCCAAAAAAAACACCATTTATCAGAGCCAGAAACTGTACAAACAGACAGAATTAGCAGACTTGCCACATTCCCACAGTCCTTTCAGTAATCATTTCTGAAAGTCATCATCTAATTCATCAAAATTACTTCATTTTACATTTCTCATTTAAAGACTTTTTGGATTAACCAAGTTTCTGCAAAAACGAAAAAATTCTGCGCTTCTTGTTGCAGGTGGCTGCGACCAGCGTGACCAGTCCCATGACAAAAATTTACGGAGTTTTCAGCTGAACTGGGCTGAACTGCAGGCTGTGTTTAAACAGTGCGTAAGGTACTGTAAATGTTGTAAATAATCAAAGAAACCCAACTTCTTTTTTCATTTTTACGGCATCAAACTGCAGTGAAATTTGAGCCTACAGTTAGTGAAAAATGTGACAGGAGCAAACATAAAAAATGCCCAAAAAAAAAAAATGATAAAATGCTTTCTAGAGAAAAGGAGATATCATCTGTTGCTCTTTGTGTGCACATGCACTGTACATACCTGCGTGGAAAAGTGGTGTATGACGGCTATAGAGATGCAGGCATCACAGGATGCTGTCCGCAGAGGGACGCTAAGAGCATCAGACATGAATGCGTGGAAACCTCTTTCTGCACAGATTTGGACGAGAGCACTGCTACGATCACATCCCACCTGAAATGAGACAAATCGCACACAGACACAAGGGCATGTAAAATCATTTAGAAACAGTATGACAGAAAGTGAGCATGTTATAATCACAAAGAAACAGCTGCTTATTGTTATTTAAACCTGTTAAAGGGACAAAATGGAAAAACAGAATCAACAAATGGCAAAATGTAGTAGAGAGATAAATGACAATGAGATAAATAAAGAGAAAAATATAAAGAAATGAGGCAAGTGGGAAGTTAAAAAGTGAAATAAAAGGAAGAGAAAAACAGTGGGAGGAGGTACTGGATGGCACTAATAATAACTTTTAACACATTTAGTCTCAGGAAACAATTCAAGCAGGCTTCATGTGATTTCGTTCCCCAAAGACATAGAGGTGATAATAGATGGCGAGAAATGCAACACACATGCACAAGTAGACACACAGAGTCTGTTACTGACATGCGAACACACACAACGGTCAGCCTCTTTCATTTCAATTAGAACTGGGAATGTTAACAGTGTCAAGCAGCAGTGGGAGAAAATGAAAAGTGGAGCAGCAGACGGAGGAAAAAGATGGAGGGATTGAAGGCAGAAAAAGCCAAAGCAGAGAAGAAAAGAAGGCAGGGTTAAGAGAAAATTAGACAAAAGGAGAATAAAAGGCAGAAAGCTGTGTGACATGAATGATCAGTGTTCTCTCTGCAATGATTTACCACAGCTACAGTCTGAGTCAGGATAAGCTGCTTACACGCACCTCCAAATCCCAAACATGAATATCTCGGCGTGCATACGTAAACAGAAAATTTAGGATATTACCATGGAAACTGAGCTAATGCAAACAATGACATCCAGCAGAAATCAGAGCGAGCACACGGATCTCATCCCTAGATGTGATTCATTTAGTTCGCCTCAAACGCGACTCCGTTTACACTAGAGACAGCCTGAAAAACAAACTTGCTTTTAAGCAGCTGATATCTAAATTTCATCTCCGAGTGAACAGCGATACTTCCCATAGAATCAAAGCATTTCCCACATGACCAGCCTGCAGCGCGCTAGGAGGCAGATAAGTCAACTGCAGCTTCTTGCCCACAGAAAGTGTAATGATGCAAACCTTACTTCACACTGGAGCACAGACGGGATGCAGCTTCTTTTCATTTTACATTTATGAGAATGCTGAGCACTGAGACTGTGACTTCTGCAGTGTCAGTTTGCTGCTGCACTTTTCAGTGTCTGTGGATTTCAGGAGGGTTTCAATGTTGAATGAAACACTGCATGCAACTTCTAGCTAAACGCTTATTATTAGTTGTTCTATTTTCACATTAAAGATAAAGTATCCATCCATCTATATATCTATTATCCAGCCATCCATCAACCATTCATCTATCATCCATCTATATATCGATCTATCCATCCATCATCTATCCATCCTTCTATCTACCTGTCCATTCATCTATCTTTCCTATCTACCTGTCCATTCATCTATCCATCCTTCTATCTATCATCCATCCATCCTTCTATCTAGCTGTCCATCCATCTATCCATCCTTCTATCTAGTTGTCCATCCATCTATCCATCCTTCTATCTACCTGTCCATTCATCTATCTTTCCTATCTACCTGTCCATTCATCTATCCATCCTTCTATCTATCATCCATCCATCCTTCTATCTACCTGTCCATTCATCTATCCATCCTTCTATCTATCATCCATCCATCCTTCTATCTAGCTGTCCATCCATCTATCCATCCTTCTATCTAGTTGTCCATCCATCTATCCATCCTTCTATCTAGTTGTCCATCCATCTATCCATCCTTCTATCTACCTGTCCATTCATCTATCCATCCTTCTATCATCCATCCATCCTTCTATCTAGCTGTCAATCCATCTATCCATCCTTCTATCTATCCTTCTATCTACCTGTCCATTCATCTATCTTTCCTTCTATCTACCTGTCCATTCATCTATCCATCCTTCTATCAAGCTGTCCATCCATCTATCCATCCTTCTATCTATCCATCCATCCATCCATCTATCCATTCTTCTATCAATCCATCCATCCATCCATCCATCTGTCTGTCTCCATCCATCCATTCATTCATCTATCATCGATCCATCAATCCATCCATCTATCCATCCATCTATCCATCCATCCATCCTCTATACACCGCTTAATCCTCTGTAGGGTTGCGGGGGCTGGAGCCTACCCCAGCTGACTTGGGCAAAGGCAGGGGACACCCTGGACAGGTCATCTAGCTATCCATCCATCTAAATAAGTAGTATACATAGTATATAGTATATACTGTTTATAGTTGTGAAAAAACAGATCCACGTTACTTTAAAGAAAAATGCAGAATTTCTTTAAAGTAACATTTCAAAATTTTGAAACAGTTTCTTTAATTTATTTTCTGAGGTGTGAAAATTGTGTGTGTTCTTATAAATAAACTGGTTTGGCGTGAGCTTAGAGAAAAGAGATGCGTGACTTGCAACTATCTTGCTTGTTTAATCCATGCAGTAATTAAACAGAAATATACAAAATGTTAATTTTTGAGTTTAGAAATATTTACATGTGGGTACTACTACTTAAACTAACGCCTTAGAATCTGATTTAGTATTTGTATTTGTTTATTTTGTATTCAGAAACAGCCTCAATAGCACGTCTGTGCTACGGAGCAAATTCAACATAACCAGGATATATTTTTGTTATCTGGCTTCACAAAGCCTAACTACCACAGTCCCTCTAAGCGCTCACACAAAGCTGGATATCAACTTGTTCAAAGGTTTCTGACTCCAGCTCTGAGTGCATTTACAGAAAAAGGCCAGTGCTGACACCAGATGACCAATCGTGGACAATATGGAGCTGCATGTTTCTTACAAGAAGAACAAACTATAATTCTAAATCAGTATGCACAAAATATAATACAGGCTAAAAGGAATACAAACTGTGTGAACGCATAAGTTCAATACTCTCATCAATATTACTGCCCCATCATGAAGACCTGCCTATAATTGTGTATTGCATTAAATGTGTTGCTCAGATGCAGCCTTTTCTTATGGGCTGTAAGACAACTTTAGCTTAATTCTTCCAGCTGCAGCCGTGGTGGCGTTACACAGTCTTGAGAGTAAAGAACAAATATGTTAAAAACAAAAACATCATTCAAACCGTTCAGTAGGCTTAGGCTGCAAATCTCATAAGGTCAACAAGTACAAGGCTTTAGAGCTTTATCGGCCTCTGTTTAGGGATTATAACGCTACTCAAAGGCCTATAGAAAAATAAAATTGCTTTGAAATTGTTTGCAGTCGAGAGGAAAAAAGACAAAGCACAAGACAAGAGTTTCCCCACTGAGAATCTATATCTCTCATAGCTATGCTCAGCAGGGAGAGGAGAGGGTTTAGATGCTAAAAACTCTTGTCCTCCAAAGAGACCCTCTTTTTTTTTACTGCACATCGAGCTCTATGGGATCCCCAGGAGGAGAATTGATTGGTCAGTGGGAGTGTTTTTATACACATATATACCCTAAAAGAGGTGAACCACCGGCTTAACCCTGAAAACTGAATGTGAAACCTGAGGCAAGCCCAAATCCTGCTTCGTTCTACCAGACTCCGACCTTTTCAGAGAGTCATTATGTAAGATTATTCAGGTTATTGATCAAGTCTTCTGAATCTGCTGGAGCCCTAGTTTTTATACGTGAAGCAACAGCAGAGGAGGGAGAGGAGTTCTAGTGCAGGAGTTCTTCTGCTCCTACTGATTTGCTAAAACAGCCATTAGGACACGTTTTTGCACATAAGTGGCTGTTATGAAAATGTGTGGCATTTCAAAGCGATGATAATCTCACAAGCAGTAGCAATAAAAACTGAATGATAAAGGAACTCCCCTGCGGGATCGCTGAAGTATCACAAAATTACAGACATTATTTTAGTATGCGATGACACTCAACTGCAATCACGTCTGGGTTCGCTCCCAGGTATTTTCCGTTCCCGCAGCCCACGTCAGCCAGCACGCTGCCGGGCGGGAGCGAGGTCAGGAAGTGGCAAACGCGAGGCCAGGGGGAGTGGCGAGTGCTGCTGAAGTGGGAGGCGATGGCGTCATACACCCGGTGCACGTACTCCTCCTCCAGGCGGGCTGCATCGGCACGGCAACAGGGAAGCAACGGGGGAGACGGCGGCAGAGAGGGTGAAGGTGCCGAGGGAGCTCCCTGGCTGTCACAGGCAGAGGGAAAGGCTGGAGAGAGAAGGTGTTGATGGGTGAGATGTGTGTACATCCAGCTGAAGCACAAGCATTTCTCCCTTGACCAGCTAGGCTACATCACATCTTAATCTTAGGTGACAATCCTGTAACTGCTTCTTCACATTAAAAAAAGCTAATTTCTGCTTCAAGCTACTAAATGTGATGGTCTCCTGTTTCCCTTTATCAGAAAACATTAAGGTGTTAGACTGTTAGTCAGACAAAATAAGCAAATTGAAGATAATGCTGTGGCCTCTGAGAGATTGTAACTCTAATTGCTTGCAAATTGAAGATCATTTCTGAGTCCGTCGGGGTTACCACACGCTCATGTATGGGCCGCCAGTATGACATTTGTTTTTATTAGTAAAATGTGTTAAAATTAACATAAAAGGAAGCAGCTTCATGATTCAAATTGGAGGGAAGGGCCCTGTTTTGTATCACCGCACATCCAGTCACACTGTGCATGTGTTTAGGAGTCGATGAATAGAATTAAAATGGCTTGCAGTGTAGCTGTTATAGTGCAAACCTACAGATTTACAGGAAGTCAGCTCACATGGCAGAATTTTTCACAAACAATGCAGGTCTGCCACTAAAAATGCACTCAGTCAATCTTCTGTGGTGCTGTTTTGATTAATGTGTCCGTCAGGCTGTATATTGTACGCGCTCTGCAGGTTGTGACACACTTGAAGATATTCAGGGCAGAAGGGTTTTTTTTTGTCTCTAGATTGTACAAAAATAGCTCGTCTCACATCGCTTGCATAATGGTAATGCAGCCCACTGTTAGAGGAGACGCACAGTGTGTTTAATTGTGCGTGCAATGTTCTCACCACAGCGGCATGGTTCATGTCTGATCTTGCGGAAAGTGAACGAAGTGCGGGTGCCCCTCTTGCTCAGAGTGAGGTTGCTTTGGGTCCCGGGGTCAGGCCTTGTACTAGCAGGGTCACTGGCCGGCACCATGTCAAACTTTCGGGGAGTAATTCTGAAAGATAAAAGGAAGCACATTAAATAACCAACACCAGAGGATGTGGATGCAACCACTTTGACCATTTAGGGAACTATTGAAAGCATAAGAATGTGAAAAAAGCCAATAGACACACTATATTTGGCAAAATACAGTATCGAGTGCAGAGAAATGTCAGTAACTTCAGGAGAAGAGAGAAAGAAAAGAACTGTCAGCCCTCTGTGAATCAACCTGAAGCTCATGTCAAGAATCATGAATTCATTCAAATATCATGAACTCACTCCCAGAGGCAGAGACTGATCAATCTGACACGGCTGAGCTCACCCATGTGTCCACAGGTATCGGCTCTCCGCCTTCATCACCAGGAGGCTCCGTCCCGGCAACACCATGGCAACGACGCGACCGTCGGGATGACGGAACTCCATCACCGTCTGTAAGAACACACAAAGTATGGACATATAATCTTCTATTAATGGAAAAAACACAGCATAAAAAAACTGTAAACCACTGAGAAGCACAGAATTTGTGTGTTGCGGTAGATGCATGTGTGTATTATTAGTATAGATGCACTGATTTGAGTTTTTCTCACCCAACATGATGGCTAACTCACGACATTTGCTCATACACTGATCGGGCATAGCATTATGACCACCTGTCTAATATTGTGTTGGTCCCCCTTATGTGCTCAAAAATGCTCTGAACCATTGGGCATGGACAAGAGGACCTCTCAGGGTGTCCTATGGGGTCTGGAACCAGGACGTTGGCAGTGGATCCTTTGGGTACTCTGTCTTGTGCAGTGGGGCCTCTGTCAATCAAACTTGTTCCACTGCATCCTGTTGCTGCTTGATCACAATGGGGTGTAGGAGGTTTGGAGGTCAAATCAACATGTTGGGCCATTGTCATGTTCCTCAACATGTTCCTGATTGTTGGATGTTTTTTCCAGGTGGTGGGGTGCATTTTCCTGTGAGGGTAGGCCATTGACATTTGGGATTTCCATTTGCATGATGGAGTGTGCTTGTTGTGAGACAATGTTTATTTGGGTGTCTAAGTCTCATCAACACAGACGTCAAAATCCAAGGTTTTCCATCAGAACAGCACATAGTACCAATATGATCAATGTTATTCACTTCACCTGTCAGTGGTCAGAATGTTGTGGCTGATCGGTGTATGAAGTAGCTATATAAAGTCTGTATAACTTACTGCATTTAATTCACGGGACTCAAGTTGATTGTAGCCCACTTTGACAATGTCATGACTTCAAAAATACCCGATTCCTCTTAATAAGGTCAGCACCAGCACAGTAGATTTGATCAATGCATCTCTACTTGTTATTCTGTAACCACTGTTAATGAGTATCAACCCTCAATACCTGCAGTATCGATCAAACTGTTTTCATAACTTCAAGTATGCAAAAGCTGTTAAGCACCTTTTAATGTTTCAATGATTTCTCAGTCTTGTTTACTTCAATTCTCCAATAGGATATTGTGCAACTTCATGTAGTTCTGATCTTTTTTTTCTCCATCCAAAACCAATCTAATTGTCTTACTTTGACCTTAAACAATCCAATAGGCACGCATCAAATTGATTAGTCAGTTGATTATTATAATTCAGGTGTTGTTCAAACAGATTTACAGCACAAATTAGTTATTGAACAAACACTGTTGTCAAACTGCAAACAACATCACAAATGAACAGAAAATGAAACCTTCTTTCCCTTTTCCTCAACACTTTTAACTGACGTCACCCTGGGGAAGAGAAAAAGCACTGTCTTGCCGCTCTCTCTCTCTAACAACCAGCTGAGGCGTCTCCACCCCGGCATTGGTGTTTGATCCTAATGTTTCCCTACAGCACATAACAGCACAAGCTCTGTTGGGAAATTACATCCACACAGTTTCAAACTGCATCTCTCCAACTTCTGACAGCAGGCAAATTGGATTTTGCGAAGAGGAGGCATGTGTATGTGTGCGTGTGTTTGTGTGTGTGTGAGTGGCTGAGTGAGTGAGAGACAGATATGGGTGATGCGTTTGATTGTGGAAGAGCAAGCTACTCCAGCAAGTGATCAGATCTTTTCCTCAGACCACAACCGAACTCTCTCAAACACACAAACAAACACACAAGAGTCAGCAACAGGAGTGTGCAGTTGCCACCTGAGGTGTATTAGCCAATCAATGAAACCGGTGGAATGTGACTGAATCGATGGCGATGCTGGCAGCTACACGTTACTACAAGACTATTCATCATTCTCATACACACACTCTCACATTTGTAAGGCTATGTTTGTGAGGACATCCAATGATATTTCACAGTCCTTTACCCTGACTTTAGCCATGACAAACACCAAACCCTGGCTTATTAACTCAAGTGGCTCTTTGAAGCTGTATCAGAAAGTGAGGAATGCTCAAATTGTCAAAACTCAAACTGGTCCTCACAAAGATAGACGTACACACACGCAATCCTATAGAGTCATTCCATGCCAACTCACCTAGGGCTCCCCCGTTTATTTCCTGAACTAATGACAAAATATCTCAACAGGTACCACACAGACATATAAAACCTTAAAATCAACATAATACAAATATTTACCTGACAACTGAAGCCACCAAATGTGACAAAATTTAACTTGATCACACTAAAATGAGAATAAAATTATTTTTAAATATGTTGTCAATGGACATGAAGACATTCCTTTCAGAAGGTTTCAAAGGAATTAAAACAATCCTTCCAAAAAAAAAATAATAATAATACTGTTAAAATGTCCTAAAAAGTGGATTTTCAGCTCCAAAGCTAATTTTGGGAAGACCAAGTGACATTTTTGATGTAACACCAAGTGACATTTTGGTATGATGAAACTAAGTTGTTTCTACCCACAACAAAAAAAATTTGGTTGGAATTGAGTGAATATTAGGGGAGATATGATTTTTTATAGACAGCAATTTATTTGTTTTTCTTGCTAAGTCTCCTCAACGCAAACAGGCTCAACAAACCTGGAAGGTGTAGCTATATTTACTGCACCATAATTACAGGAGGTCACACTGCAGGACGTTTTCATGAGTCAATCAGTCGTGTTGCTTTTTTAGAAAAACTGAAATCAAATTTAATCAAATTGAGTGATTGGCAGAAAGCTACGCTTTTATGATGCACTGAATCTTTATAATCGAAACTGAATCAAATTACAGTTGTATAAACTCATTACAGCCACAGACAAACAAAATACAAGAAAAAAATCTTTGTCATGTTTCTGTGTTTTTATTAGATTATTGAATTAGTCACTTATTATATTCTCTGTAGTCATCACAGCCACATATTCAGAGAACCGTACTTTTGGGGATGAAATACAACGATCAGCCAAAACATTATGACCACTGACAGGTGAAATAACATTGATCATATTGGTACTATGTGGTGTTCTGATGGAAAACCTTGGATTTTAACATCCATGTTGATGAGACTTAGACACCCAAATAAACATTGTCCCACAACAAGCACACTCCCTCATGCAATGGAAATCCCAAATGTCACTGGCCTACCCCTCATTTTTGAGCACATAAGGGGGACCAACATGATATTAGGCAGGTGATCATAATGTTATGCCCGATCGGTGCATGATGCTGATAAACTCAAAGTCAGCCACATATCAACCAGTCCCCAGTAATGCTAATAGCTAAGACTTAAGCTGTCAGGTATAATACCATTAAGAATCAAAATCCCGATCTGAAGTCTTATGTTATCTTAGGATGAAAGCTACACTTGCTTGCCGTCCCACAACCATCCCAAATAACAAACCTGATAAAGGTTTTAAATCACAGCTCCTCACGAGAAGAGTGGAGGCTGTCGAGTCATGTAAGCTAGTTTAGTCGCCATTTAGTCACCCTGATCACTAAAATATACTCAGCTTTCTTTGGGAGCGTCTGATCATTTCAAATATTCTTCACGATATTATCTCCTCCTTTAGCTCTGATCACTTGATATGATATGATTATATTTTTTTGTGGCTCACAATCTTCCCTGAACAGCGAGGACAATGAATGTGCTGCACTGCACACACACTCTGTCTGTCAGTCTCTGCGTGTGTGTGTGTGCGTGTGTGTGACAGATGCCGCGACAGATGACAGCTGATTTCTAACAGAGCCGCTGTTTTTAAGCCGAGCGGGGACAGACGGGTGTTTATCTACAGCGATGAGCCTGCAGAGGCTAAACCAGCAACCTGGTTCCAGGTCACAACACCTGGCAACACCTGGAGGAGTCAAGGACATAAAGAGTCCAAAAGTTTAGAAGGAAATCTGTATCTCTTGTGTTTCGTTCTTTGTTTACAAAATTTCTTACAACCGAGTCATTAACTGCACGCAACAAGAGGATGACAGTGTGTCAGAGGGAGAGAAAAGAATGAGATTGTGGCACGAAGGTAACAAAATGTTCTCGGTGAAATCACAGGGAAATAAGATCCAAAAACACTGCTGCACACACACACACACACACACACACACACAGACTGATGAATGACTATGTTCAGCGAGGTGATGGTTCATTCATTGTATTGATCAAACCAGGAGCCAGTTGTTCAGAAGTAATCTCATCAAATTTCGGCTGTCGAATTGTATTAAATCCTGAAAATGGGCCGTTTAAAAGGAAAAAAAATCTTAAATTGGATTAGATCGTATAGCCTAGTCCCAGATTTGATCTTTCATCAAATCTTTCATCTTTCATTCTTGCTTTACGCCAAAAATGATTTTCTTCAGACTCTTTAAATGTATATTTCTTATTTTAATCACTGATATCGGCATCCTGAGCACCAGTGGTCGATACTGGCTGCACAAGCTGATTAATGAGTTTTACTGTTAGGTCTATGATGACGTTTCTTCTTACCTTTGCCCCCAGGCTCAGCGACAGGATGGTGTCCTCAAAGGCTGAGTGAGTGTCCACATGAGGAGGAATGCCTGGAGATATTACAAACACACATGCAGAATAAAAATCGTGACACCAAAGTCTAAGAAGCCTGTGAAACTTAAATCATTCAGATCTTTAATAACGTATTTCAGTGGATGTAACTGAGCTTTAAAGCATAATTAAAGAGAGTTCCTTTACCAAAACAGTGGTTTCAGCCCTAAAATGTTAACTAGTGCTACATTCAAAGACAACTGTAAGGGTCAAGGACTTTCATCAGTCCTCATTGCTGCAGATGGAACAATTCTGCTGCCACCTTGTGGTATAAATCAGTAAACTCCATTTGTGTGCTCCTTAATTCAGGTTCTAAAAAATGAACAGTGTAACCACAGCTTAATAATTCGGTCTGGAGAATAAATGAGTCTGCTTTAACTTTCATTACCTTTGACTTGACACTTCAGCATTCCTATAGTCTCTAAAATAAACACATTAATCCTACATCTACTGCATATTCTATAACTTAGTGTGTCCCACAGCAATGAACAAGACTCTCTTACCATTGTACATACAAGTCTCCACAGTACACCTGATTATCATTCATATTGTAGTGATTTGCCACCAGCGGATCACGTTCAGAATCAGCTACTTCCCCCAACACTGGCTGCTGAGCCACCCTGACATGTTGATATTGATATTTTTGTGAATTATTCATGTGTTTTTGTGCCTCCATGCAACCAGGTCAGTCATTAGAGACAGGAAGAACTCACCTTGTCCAGACTCATACTGGTTTACAGTCAGCTGGTCTGGCATCATGCTGATGTGTCCGTCGCTTACACACCGCTCCAACACAGGTAAACACTCCTCAGGAAGGCCTGGGTACACACACACACACACACACACACACACACACACACACACACACACACACACACAGACAGCCTTCCTTATTTCTAATTTTTGTCTAACTTTTCCAAACATGTATCATTTTCTTCACTATCACAAGTATCTAACATCTCTCTGTGGCAATCAGCTCTGTAGGATAAGAAGATTTTTGGAGACTTCTACAGGAACTGGACACTGTTGAGGGCAGCACAGAATACTGCAGCAAACTCCGCAGCACCCCAGAGTTTCAGGGCTATAATCATCAAGTAATATTATATGGTAAGTGATAGGAATCATGACCAAACCCAACAAAATATAACCCAGAAAACCCTGGTTGGAAGAAAAATAATGGAAAGAAAACAAGACGCTTACCTGCAGGTAAAGGCTTGTCCTTATCCACATTATTGTTGTCGTAGCGAAATTCAAAGCCATAATGTTTCACTCTCCTGTGCTTGAGAGCTTTTTGAGCTATAAAAGCATAAGGAGGAAGTTAGATAATCAGCCTTGTAAAAAAAATGTTGGCATCCCTTCTCAAAATTGATACAAACTGAAAGAGGATTATTCATAATTCATTAAGTCTGCCCGCCATCTTATGAGTCTATCATGCAGTTTTACATTAATAAATACTGTATTTTTCAGTTGTATCACTGACTTGTAAACTATTTTTTTAAAATATCTTTAGATATTTAATCAAATGCTTTGCTGTTTTGCTCTGCTGAATCTTTAAATTGGTGTTAAGTTTAGTGTTAAAGGCAAATATTTTCTTGGTGAATACACTCACAAACACTCACCAGTGATGTCATCATTAGTGGATGACCAGTCTATAGCAGCGAGCAGCACAGCTTCTTCCTCTGGAGACACGAAATCCTCCACCAAGACTAATCCGTCAGGCAAAGGGGCAGATGTCTCCTCTTCATGGGTTACTGGATATAAACAATACGCAACATAAGGGTCAAAATACTGGCTGCAAAAACATGTTTCTAATAGGACATGATTTCCTGGCACAAAGAACATTTAAAGAACATCTAAAATGTAAAAAACTATGTCTATTTCAGACAAGTTTAACAGTGATGTGCAGTTGTGTGTTTATGTTTAAGGAAAGTACCTGAGTCCACATAACTGAGGTAGAGCATCACACTGTTCTCCCCACACTGAAGCTTCTGTCCATTAAGGTGGATGTGAGCCTTTCGAGCGCTCTCTTCAGATCTGGAAACACGATAAAAATAACAACAGTGTAAAATCCAATTTTCCTAACGGTTAAAAAAAAAGCAAGTTGCTGCTGTGATGAAATACTGCACCTGTACGTGACAAAAGCATAGGGCTTGTGAGGAGGCATGACCAGACTCTCCACCTCTCCAATCTCCGTCAGCGCTGCAGAAAGCTCCTCTCGACTAACACCGTTCCCCAGGCCGCCATTGGCCACCACCAAACTCTAAAGACACGACAGAGGGAGATCTCATACAAAGCAGATCCAAAGCTTAATCAAAAACAGGTTAAATGTCTGAACCAGTCACATCATCAGATTGTATTAAATCCCAAGGCAGCAAGTCACTGTATAACTCACTGGGTTAAGGCGTGAGTTCAAGTCTGGCTTACAACCCTTTGCTGCATGTCTCTTTCCTCTCTACCCCTTTTCACTCTGTCTATCAATAAAACTTCAAACTTCCCTACCAAAAAAATAACATTTAATAAAAACTACCTAGGCACCGAAAGAAACAAAGACAGCCTTCAGGAAGAAAGCACCTTCCCAAGAACAGCTGGATGGTAAATGCTTCAAATACGATGTTTTCTGTTTCCGATGCGACACTTTTGTTTTGTGTGGCATTTGGTCAGTGTTAAAATCTAATTAAAGTCACTTTGTATGTGACTGCAGCATGTTTTAAATCATTCCATCGGCTTGGAGAATAAATACATTGTCTTGGTTAGTGTGAGCTACAATACAGCACATCCTAGTTAATTATGTACTGTGTGATTTTTAAATATTGTATAACAGTGTGGCATCACCATCAATAATCAGACGCTTCACATATGTATACAAATGAAAGTAGAAACAAAAAGCATGCACAGTGGCATCACTGTCACATCCTGAAATCTACTTAGATTTTTGAGAGCTTCATTTTTTTTTTTCTCTCTAATTTTAGTCAAATATATCACCACGTAAATCCAAGAATAAGACAGTAACAGACTAATCTGGAGCATGGTGAACGGAAACTGTAAAATACCACTTCATGGATCTAAATTTGGAAAATCAGCTTTCTCCATGAAGAGCTGTCAACTCTGGAGGACATTATCCAGTGAAATCAAATTACTTACAAGTGCAAAATCTTTCAAAACAAAGGTTAGGGCTGGCTAAAGGTACACCAGAGCTACAGCCATTTTTTACCTATTAGTCACCAAAGTGTTTGTTCAACTTTGGATTTGTTGGGTTTTACATTAGTAATTCAAGTAAATCATTACATAACATTGTGGCTTCTTACCCCCGCCATATAAGTTAGGTTCAGTTGTATTATGTGTGTGTACATATATATATATACATACTTTATTGCAGGTCCGTTGTATTTACTGTAGTCAGGTACATTTGTATAATATATAATACTGTGGGGTCTTAACCTTAATATTTAAACTTGTAAGATTTGTAACCTCTGGTGTTTTAAATGTGCTGTAAAAAAACGGTGACTTTACTTGGCTGATTGTAGTGTCTTGTTTTATTCCCCTCATGCAACATAATTCATATATTTTATTAATAAACCATGTCTGTAGTGTACTGTTGTTTTCTAAGAATGACAGCTGTGTATTTTAATTGTATTATCCCAATCAAATTAAACAGATTTAAACCCAATTTCTTGTGCAAATACGTCCTAATTGATCATTAGAGATTAAAAAACTGACTCCAATTGTATGACAAGTCTCCTTTAATGCCTAAACTGCTGTTATGTTTCTTTCAGATGACTTAAACAGGTAAACACAGGCTAATATTAAAGCGATACCTGAAAGTTCGTCAACAATGTTAGCAACTTACTAGCACGCCCTGTTTATTAAACTGATAATTAACTATAGAGTGTATTTTATTGTCTCTAATAGCTGCAAAGTGTAGATAAAGAGGAATATATCCAGCAGTTAGCACTACTTCGTGCCTGTCAGTTGCTCCACTTCCGGTTTATAAACGTCTTTTTTTCCGGTTACCTTGGTGGGCTGCGCTGCTGTAGCGATTCCTTCATGTTTCAGTAAAGTGTGACTCGCTTTAAGCTGTTTCTTGAGAACTTTCTTCTCTTCTTTGCTCTTTCTGACGGCCTTCACGTTGTTTTCCACACTACAATCCATGGTACGTTCTTTTCTTGTGTCCGGGTGCAACAAGCTGTAAAACACAATGGTTCCTAAGGCGTCTCTTTCCAGGTTAGCAGCACCGGAGGCAAAATATCTCTTTGTGCTTTAATATAGCTTTAATAAAAGTCACTTTGTAGAATTTGTCTGTGGATAAAGCATTTATTAGCATTATTTATTCTGACTACATGTACAGTTTTCCAATTGAGATTGTTTGTGTTGTTTACTTCAATGTGTTGCTCATTCTTTATGTCTTAGTTGAAACCAATAAAAAAAGGACTTCTGAAAGTCAGATGGGTTGATAATGTTTTGGATTTCATGTAATCATGCCAGCATTTCTTTTTTATGTAATTTTTTTTCTCCTTTTTTCACCAGATCCAGAAGGAATCCGCTCAGCCCCTGAGTCACATTTCTGTACAACACGAAGCGCTTTTATATTCTGAAACATAAACCAAAACAAAAAAGTACAGATATCTCTTTCCCTATTGGCAGTCAACACAACTTTTAAATGTCCTGCCTACCAGACAGCACAGGATCAACCTCTGCTCTTGTAAACATGATTAAAAACGCAGAATTTCACAATTACATCAAAGTATAGGCAATCACATGCACATTATTAACATAACAAATGGCTTTGTAGGCCTCATAAACAGGTTTTGAAGAAACAATAGAATCAAACTGTAGGTCTAAGGGTGTAAAAATGCCTAAAATCCTTCCCTTCTTTAACAAATAGATAGGTATTGTGACTTGTTGCAACAATTAGTGCAATGCAGTGCAGAAGTGATTATTTTTTAAGTAAACATGAGTTCAATATATGAAATGTTCTGCTGATAAAAATATTCATTCAACTTTGTTTCACACTCTGCCTTTTCCCGTTCATGGTTTCCTCCTATAATATCTATGAGCACATCCATCTTTGTCATTCACTGGTGTGTCTCCAGTAGTGTTGTAATACTTTCTGGTCTTTGTACCCTTCAGGTAATCCTGCTGTTTGTCTCCCACTGTGTATATAATGTTCCACCTGTGTTATATTGTTCTTCTGTGTTGGTTTTTATCGTAGCAGTAAAACAACATCTTTTTTTTTTTCGAGCCTTAGTGTGTCTTCTGTTCTTAAATCCAAGCCTTACTGACGTCCAGCATTTTGTCCTGTGGCTCCATCATACAGGCGTTACATAAACTCCAATGGCAAATCCATGCTGCATGCCTCCCTAATCTCCCAACAAAAGACAGACAAATATGCTCCACGGATTACTCTATAGGCCCCGCTAACTTGATACTAAGGGATAAAATGTAAGTATACAGGGTGACTATCCTGGGAAGAATGTGTGTCATGCCATTTTCATCCATTTCACTCATCCATCATCGGGCCCAGCTCAAAATTTGGCAACTGAGGATGATTTTGTGGTACCTGAGACTGATAAAATATCATCACGATGGGCTTGTTTCTGTGAATACCCCAAACATCAGGAGTTTCTGATTAGAGGCAAACATTCTGGCACAAGCACGGAGTTATAATTGATGTATTCTGTCCATCATTTTGCCTTTGATGCAGTTCCTGCCCTGGTCACTGCTTTCTGTGTGTTTCCTCCCTCAGTGGGCCCAATTAGCTCAGATCCCGCATTCAGATTCCTCCACAGTCAGATGAGTGACTCCACGGCCTCTCTGGATATGAGTGTGTGTTGCGGCATGCTTGTCTTTCTGATGCGAGCATGAAACATTTGTGCATGTGTGTGTATGTTGTGCACGCCACAGGGGTTGTTGTGTAATGAAGCCCTCACCTGTCTTCAGCCATCTCTGTAATTACAGCGCCAGGCTGAGCTGCCGGCCAGTGGGAACCCTTTGTCGTCTTAACAGCGCGCTCAGTTTAGTCCACAAAACAACAGCTGGTCAGGCAGGAGAGCACACGGCCGCCCGAACAACATTTCTTTTTGGCTTTCAGAGCCGTCAAATAAAATCTTCACTCATTTATCAACGTTGGATGACACGCCGAGAGACCAGTCACATTAGATTTTGGAGGGAATTAATCAGCTTTTAGCATTCACAGCATTCAGTACTAGGATGAAAACCCTGCAAGATTTTATCAGTTAAAAAAAAGATGGACAACAGTGATTGATTGAATGAGTCAGATTCGCTTCTGTTTTCTTCTGTTTTATGTCACTGTAATCCTAAGATTGATGGTCAGTCTTTCAGCAGCCTATTGCTCTGATATCACACAATGTTCCTCAGCACATGGATCTGTTTCTTACTTGGTGATGGAGATTATTTCTGAGCATTTTAAGGGCAATGCATGACTTTTACATCTCCGTTAGCTTAAAAGATGAGGTTTGAAGTTCATTTTGATGAGTAATTGTGTCACCAAAAAGTCCATTTAGTGGCTAATGAACCATTAATCTGGTATAATTTCACATCAATAAAGCCTGACTTTTGCTTCTCACTTGACTGTTTCCACAGTCAGAAAACTCACCTTCAACCTTATCTTATGGGTTTAACTTTACCCATACATCAGTCATGAGCTTGTAAACAAGAAATGAATGAGTGTCAACAATATACCAAGTGGAAATGTCGCTTTAAGGGTATTAAAAGAATGATAATTCCCTTGCCAGTACTCAAGGGCAGCTTCACCTCAACCACTAAGCCAAGCTCTGAAAAAGCAGTGTAACGGTGAGAACTTGTGGAACCACTTGTGTACCCTCAGGCATGCCATCGCCCTTTGAAATGCAGGGCCAGTAGCCATTGGCCTGGTTCCTGTTGCTGGCATCTTTGTATTCTAATTAGCTGGAACTGCATAATTTGGATGAAGATTGATGGATAAAGAAACCAGATGCTGCCCTTTATAACAGCGTTTCTGATCTCCAGTGCTCTCTAGGGACTCGCTCTGTAAGCAATGTTCTGTATCAGTATTTTTGGTGAAAGATGAGAGCCATAAACCACTGAAACAGGTGGGTAAACATGCAGAAATACATCAGACAAGGCTATTTCCTAATAAGGAACAATGGAATGAAGGATTTGAATAAATAATACAGATGCACATTTCTGAAACCTGAAAGAGGTTCGATGCCAGCGTGTCCTCCAAAGACTCAAAAATAGTTTTGCTATGTGACAATTTTTAATGCCTGTACAGTTGAAAAGGAAATATAATTAATATGCGCTGAGGATATTTTGAATGCTTACATGCTACATAAACATATATACGGACTAAGATTTGTCTTGCATTACACAAAAATCAACAAGAGAAGGCATATAATTTTGTAGCACTAAAGAAAGTCAGAAATCAGCTCATTCAGTGACTAATAGAAAAGGATAAAAAGAAAAAGACAGGAATAGAAGCCACCATTAGACTATGGCAACAGACCCGTTGTTCAAACATTATAATTCAACTGGCCAAAATATTTACAAGGCTGATTATTGTGTTCGGCGATCCATCTGGTGTGTGTATCATCGCTCTGTCAGAAAGACAAATAAATTCTTTTCTTTCCTTTAATCATTGTTGTTGCCGTGGCTGAGATTTGGACACCTTAAATGAGTAAAGTGGTGGGCTAAATCATTTTTCTAGTGCCAGTTATTTGTAGACTGATGTTCAGACTAAACTGCAGGACAGCAGTTTAAAGCAATCTTTGTGCTGTTGTGAAGAAATAATATTGATGATTTGACCTATTTGGTGCGTCTATGTGTTACTATTCCTCTGGCTTATCCTTATACATTCTCCTCAGACAGCTTTGAGAAAACCCTTGTGCAGCTCAATCAGGTGTGCTATGTCTTTTGCTAGCGATTTGTCTTATGATTTATTTTTTACAAAGTTCATTAAAAATTGTGTTAAAAATCCTACTGAAATGAATGGGAAGTTGGCCTGACAACTGTTTACAGTAGAAACGCCATTCAAAGTTTAAACAAGTCACAAGTCTTTGAATGTTATTTGTTCTAAATCAGTGTTGTGATATCGTTTACATGGGGAGGAAAATTTTGGATGGTCTAAAAATTCATAAAATGTAATGTCACCCACTCTAAATTTTGACCTAAAAAGTTTTTTGAAAAACGGTGCAGTTAAGCTTGTCTCCTTCTTGCAATTTCTACTCTGACAATTTGGACATAAAATTACCTGCGTTTTTGTCTTCTTTCACTCAGCATAACTCTATAACATCTTTGTGTGCTCTATCAGCAGAATATGTCTTACAGCAGCTTCAAGGCAAGTCAACACAGCTGTTACTAATGATATTAACAAAGCCTTGAAATGAATGTTCTGTCAGGTTCTAGCATATTCTATCATGTCCCAGACCAATATCCATCAGCCACAGAGTGTTTAGTGTTTTGTTGGGTTAAACTTCTAATAAGAGTCTCTCCCAGGTAACAGTGGTTTTAGGATATATAGAAGCTGTGCTTTGCTGTTGTTTTTTCATTTAAAATGGAACAAGACTCTGACAAGGCTATGGGAAGGAAGTTCACATCTGTGGACTTATCAAAGTAAAAGCCTCTAGGCAGTAAGCATCAAGGTACACTACACAATCAAAATACAGTTCTGAAATGTTAAAAAAAAAAAATAGGCTTAAAAGGGAATCTGAAATATGCAGGATTTTCAAAATAAAATGTACTTACCTATGCATGATTATAGCAGGACATATCAACCAGCAGAAGCTGCATTGGCACACTCAAAATTCCTTCAGACATTTTATAGTGTCTATATATAGACACTATATATAGTCACTATATATAGTGTCTATATATATATATATACATAGCAATTTCTACTCTAATTTCTACTGTTAACCTACACACAAATCAGCATTACTCCAGCCCTTCAAACTCCTTATTTTTTCGCCACTCTTTACCACTTTTTTGGCAGATGAAATTTCGTCTTTCTGAACAGTCCTTGATGTTTAAGAACTGCTGATCATTCGAACTGTTCGTGTTATATTTGGAAATGATTCCACAGTGCTTCCACCGGGGCGGACAGTTTGGCAGCATCTCTTGGTCTTGTGGTCTCTCTCCATTTAACCACCACCACTCTCCTGCCAGGAAACGGAGGCCTATCCAAACCTGAGAAACACAAGACAAGCTTTGAATGTGACTGCCGGCATTTTCATTCCACTTAAGCTTTCTTTATTGGGAAGTCATCTTAATAATAAAGGACAGCAAGTTACTTATGACATATAAAGATATTTGTGTGTGCAAAATAAACTCAATTGCTGAGGCTTTAGCAAAAGTGTTTGGTTTGACTATCAATCCTTTTTTAAAATGCTCTACTTGATATTTCTACAGTGTATATTTTTACACACAATAAACAAGAAAAGTGATGCCCACTGTCCGGAATTTAACTCATGTTAATTTCTTGATTGCCTCGAGAGAAGAGGAAGGCAATTCAGTCTGTTAAAAAATGTATCACTAAAGGTGATACATTTCCAAGAACATTTAGATCTTAATTATTTCATTTGCATTCAAATGAAAATAATCAACACAACACAAAAATGACCTATTAAAAATCAGTTTTCTTTTCTGTCTATCTACAAAGGGGCTGCAGGATACTTCAGAGAGGCTGTGAGTTAATTAACAAGATGGGAGAAACAAAGGAAGAACAGTACCTCTTTATCTTTTAATTCTGCAGGCCTCAAAAAAAGAGCAAATCACCTGATTCAACCCGCCCCTTAAACCCATGCTCAAACCTCATCAGTGGTGGCTCTGGAGATCTTGTCCGTGACGTAGCCATAGTGGGACGGGTTCGTCAGGCTCAGGAGGTCGTAGCAGTGCGTCGGGTGCTCCTCATCGTCAACACATGACGTATCCATTTCCCTGCAGTGTGTCAGAGCGTCTTCCCAGGTCTTGTTCTCATTCACCAGCACCAGGTTGTCATTATAGCAGATAAAGTGGAACCTACTGTTACACTTAAAGCTATGCCATCTTTCACTGTTAGATGTAAAAGTGACACAGTCTGCTTCGAGTGACTGGCCTTTGGCCCAGTTTCTGTAGGTAGATGCTGAATTATCAACCCAGCTCCAGTTCTTGCCAACTTGTCGGAACAGTCCAATCCAACCTTTATAACTAAAGCTCTCTTTGTTTGACTCTGTGATGGTAGAAAGGACCGTAGAATTTTCCTTACAGGACGTTAAAGCTTGGTGCCAAGAGACTGAAATATTGTGATAATGAACTGTGTCCCCATTAGTGCAGTAGAAAGGAAATTTCCTAAAACATTTCGTGCTGTACCAAAAGAGATTACCAGACACAAATACACAAGGATCCCCTCTCTGATGTGTATTGGCCCAGTATGTGTTCTGCGAGAGGTCGTCTCCTGAGATCCCTTCACCAGTTCTGACACAAAACACAATAACGATATCAAGCTTAGCAACCACATTTTACTTCATTTATATTTAAAGATCTCGACATCTACTTAAAGATACTTTCCAAATAGGATACTCACTTTAGGTTTATCCCCCTGAAGGCTGAAACTTGCTCAGGATCTCTGCGGACACCAATCCAGAAGTGTCTGTTTCTGGTTGATTTCAAATGGTGAGCCAGAGCAGATGCAGAGACTGTGTTCCAACTCAACATGTCGGTGTAACTCTTCCGGCAGTACAATCTCGCGTTGCTCCAGTTTCGTTTCTGATCTCGTTCAGAGTAATATTTGTATTGCAGTTGCGCTTCTGAGCAGAGGGCAGCAATGAGAAGGAAGAAGAGTGTGAGCTCGAAGCTGCTCTTTCCTCCCATGTCTGGTGCTGTCTTCACTTCAAATCAGCTGCGTCAGTCTGCAGAGCTTCTATCAGCAAGGACAGCTCATGGTGTGGCTGATGAGGGGCTGTTTCTCTACTTTTATAGCATCTTGTCTGGTCAGTGCTACCTGGACACACCTCACCAGATGCAGCTGACGAGTAGCAGCTGTCCACACCTGCTAATACAGTGCAGATCTTTAAGTTATTGCTTGGAGGTACTTTTCCGCTCAACATCTCAATATGCTTTTGCATCAGGTCTATGTAAATGTTTATGTGTCAGCACAATGCTATTTAAACACTTGTGCCCATCTTAGAGGTAATCCAGGATACTTCTGAACATATCAGGGAGGTATCCGGAAAGATTATAGAGTGGTTCAAGGATAAAATACATCCACAAATTTGTGTTGAAAGGGAAATCATCACACAAGTAGGATTTCAAATTGTGTCCTGCTGATGTGTAGTTTATTTATTGTATTTATTGTACAGGACCAGCAACCCTAATAAACTCAATACATGTCTCTGCCAAGGCATTTTATCTTCTTTTCTCTCATATTTTCTATACTTCTTTCATCATCTTCCCCTCATTCCACTCCTCCTCGGACCTCTTAAGATCTCTTTGTGTGTGTATACAGTGGCAATAAAAAGTATGTGAACCTTTTGGAATTTCATGGTTTTTTGCATTAATTTGTCATAAAATGTCATCTGATCTTCATCTCATTAAAATGTCTATGCAAATGAGAGAAAAGCAGAAGTCTTCAAATAATGAAACAACTAAGGCCGAGAAAAAACAACAACAACAAAGAACTGGATCCAGATGCAGCCATGTGTGGTGCCGTCAAAGGCTCTGCATTTGAAAGCTTAGTTCTAATCCTCTGCATTCAAAACTCCTCACTTGTCGTGCTTGGGTAGGAAAATCAGGCTACAGGTAAATGACTGAATTTGAATCTTCTATGAAAAGAAATGCTAATGAACAAATCCTTGACCTGTCTAATCCTGGTTGGCTTCCGCAAGATGGTGTCCTCTCAAACAATAAAATCAAAGCAGATGAAATGAATATTTGCACTTGCCCGATAGTTTATATCAACTACTGACAAAGACATATGGTGTCTGGTGATGACAATATACCATTCATATACAGTAATACTAGTTTTTGGGGGGTGAGGAAATAGCTAAATTTAAGCTAATTTTTAAAAAGGTGGTAAAATGTTAAGTAAAATTAAGGGACAATATCAGCAACACAATACAATGAATTTAGAGACATATTGCGTGCACATTGAGTGTACACCGACCAGCCACAACATTATGACCACTGACAGGTGAAGTGAATAACATTGATCATATTGGTACTATGTGGTGTTCTGATGGAAAACCTTGGATTTTGACATCCATGTTGATGAGACTTAGACACCCAAATGAACATTGTCCCAGAACAAGACACTCCCTCATGCAAATGGAAATTTCACATGTCACTGGTCTACCCCTGCAGGAAAATGCACCCCACCACACGGAAAAAAAACATCAAACAATCAGGAACATGTAGAGGAACATGACAATGGTCCAACATGTTGATTTGACCTCCAAACTTCCTACACCCCATTGTGATCAAGCATCAACAGGATGCAGTGGAACAAGTTTGATGGACAGAGACCCCACTGTACAAGCCAGAGTACCCAAAGGATCCACTGCCAACGTCCTGGTTCCAGACCCCATAGGACACCCTGAGAGGTCCTCTTGTCCATGCCCAGGGGTTCAGAGCATTTCTGACCACATACGGGAGACCAACACAACATGAGGCAGGCAGTTGTAATGTTATTCTTATTGACTCTTCCGATGGGATTTTTGGCCCTTAAGCTTTGAGAAAACCCATAAAAAATATATGCCAAAGGGTTAGGGTCAGGACATATCTTACGGAAGCTCCAAGAGAAATCAACACAGCTGTTAATAATGATATTACCAAAGCCTTTATGCATGTTCTCACATGTTCTAGCGTGTTCTATCATGTCCCAGACCAATATTCATCAGCCACAGAGTGTTTTGTGGCTCCATATCTGTTGGGTTAACCTTCTAATAAAAGTCTCTCTCAGGTAACAGTGGTTTAAGGATCTATAGAAGGTGCATGTCGTTTTTTTTCTTTAAAAAGGAACAAGACTCAAACAAAGCTAAGGGAAGGAAGTTCACGTATGTGGGCCTTTAAAGTAAAAGCCCCTAGTTAACAGGATGTCTAGAGGTAGATTATACTATCAAAATAACATTTCTGAAATGTTAGAAATGACTTACCAGGGACTCTGAAACATGTTGGGTTTTCAGAATGAAATGCACTTGTATAAATTATGCCTTATGTATAATTATGGCAGGACATCTTAGGCAGCAGAAGCTGCATTGGCACACACAAAATTTCTTCAGACATTTTTTAGTTTATTCTGCTATAATACTCACAGCTGGAAACTGTCACCACACCAGCTTGCACTCAGTGATAAACAACAGTGTTATTGCATGGACTGAGGCACGTACACACACACACACACACACACACACACACACACACACGCACAGCATCCCAGAATGTGTGGTATGGTGTCTCTGAGGCCTTGTTGACACCCCTCTGTCTCTCCACTGATTTGGAGGGTAACCCTGCCAGCACTTTCCTGTCTTGAGCGCACACACAGCTGTCAGAGTGGGCCGTGGTCCACCCCGCAAAAGAGATGCCTGCACATCTCGCCCTGCTTTATTCAATCACCTCAGCACTGTGACAATGGGAATCCCAGGGTCAAATAGTGAGGGGTCCAGCGCTGGCAGAGCAGCAGGGTGATAAAATCGCAGTTGTTTTGATCTGTTTAATCCTCTGGGAATGACCTTGGAATCCCGTGATGGAAAGGTTCGAAGGGGAGCTGTGCTTTGACCTGCCGTGCCCCCCTCCGTGTGCGCGGGAGAAGGTGTGCGCGTCGAGGGGGTTTAGCACCAGTTCAGAGATAACACCGCTCTTAGCAGCTGTCAAGTGCGAGATGAGCTGAGAGGTTCGCTGTGGTGAACTGTCAAAATCCTTTTCCTAGCGCCTGCATGACACAGAGGAGGAGGAATTTCAAAATACAATGGGTGTACACCATCACAAAAGAGGGAAATAAAAGTCCACTTCATAATTGACATCTATTTAAAGTAATGTTTTGGCCAATGCTTGTCACCACTGTTGTGGCTGTGAGGTAAATTCGTCTAGTTTGTTGCCACATGACATGTAGTGCTTTGTTTTAGGTCGAGGGGATTAAACCTTTTTGGCCTGCAGAATGTGAGTCAGTCTGTCTGTTCATCCATCAGACTGTTAAATTCCTCTGTAAAGGGTTAGGGGGTTAGGGTTAGATTTGAATGTGACAGAAAGAACTGCAGTACATATGTCATTACACTTTCCTTGGTGCAGATGTAACAGGACAGAAAGATGATAAATTAAGGCGTCGGCTGGTTTTAATCTGACGTACCCTATACATCACATTTTTAAGGTGTGTCTCTGTTATACTTCTTTACCTTTCAGCATAGTTCCTCCCTAGTTACTTAGTGATACGGTTACAGTTCCCTATATCCATCAGATGATACAACTATTGTGTTTGGAACAACTGTAATCCACAAAGTATCTGCAATAACGTTTTATAAATAACCCTGAGTCCCTCCTCTGTTGTGTGTGAGAGAGACTCTGTATGGTTATGGATGGGAAACTCTCCAGTGGACGAGATTGTGGAAAATAACACACTCTATTGGTTGTTTAGTTGGTGTGTGACATCAGTCTGTGTGTATGTGAACCCTGGGCGTTCCCCCCCGAGGGTGACTACTTTAACAGCAGGCCATGCCCCCGGCGACGGCAGAAAGCCGGACAACAGCGAGCAACAGATGCTGAAGAGGAGAACTTGGACAACAGAGAAGTTTCAGTAAGAAGAGGAAGAGAAGCTGCCGCACTAGAGGTGAAGACAGGAAAAGGAGCATCTGCTTTCACTTCTCTTCCTCCCCAAAGTGAGACTGTACCCAAGAGAGGCAAGGTAACAGCTCAGTTTCTGTCATTTTTGGTGGTTTATGTTGGCTACCAAGGCCAGCGGTCAGAGTTTCTGACGCTCTTTTAGACCTAATCAAGTGTAAAAACATGACCTTTTCATGCATGATTAAGTTTCCGCACCAATTTAGAATCTGATCTTGTGTCTGTTAGTGTTTATGCGAGGGGATATCTTGGCCCCTTTCTCTGTTGAGTGATGGTGACTGTGAAAACACGTAGCAACCCAACTGAGAGGTCACTAATCCCTTTAACTTATCATAACAGAGACAGCAAACACCAAACATGTGCCACAGACACACACACTTTTAAATACCTGCTTTGCTCATATCCGCATTTTAGTCTACACTCTAACAACTAAAATATTCCTTCTCTATCTCCAAATCTGCTTGCTCTCAGATCTCGGATCAGCATCTAAAAAGGAGCCACGCCTCTTCACAAGCATCACATCTGCAACCTTTGATCCCTTTGCTACTCACCAGCCTCGCCTATCCAAGACACCACCATGGATCGCTCGACGCAGGAGCTGTTCCTCAATTTCATGATCGTCTTAATCACTGTGCTGCTGATGTGGCTGCTGGTGAAAACTTACCAGGAACACTAAACTATGGTGCAACAAGAGAGAAGATGATGGGGATGGAGGGGGAAGCCAGCATGGTTGCTGTAAGACTTTGCTGCTGATTGAATTTTGTCCAGACACAGTGTTTACAACATTTCATTCATTTAGTCAATGGTCACAGGTTTGATCCAGTATTCATATGAAGTCCATGCTGAGGCCATGGCAGGCTGGTCTTGGATCTGTATTTGAGTTCTGAGGTTTTTTTGAATGCAGCCATGGGTTTTTGACATAAGATAAAGAGGCAGAGTTGAAAAGGAGCATAAAAGTAAATGAAAAGTGGTTTGATGCTTTAGTTTTTCACTGTGGAAGCCATAAAAATGACTATAATGTGTCTATAAACAGTCATACATAGAGTTGCCATGTCACTGTGATACACTCCAGTTCTGTTTCTGCAAAGTGATGAATGTGACAGATGCAGATGTTGTATTTACTCATTAAAGCAGACATCAGCACACATAAGGAAGCATCATGTTTATGTTCACTTCTTGCCATTAAACAGTCTTTCAGTCACTGGATTCGGTTTCTGTCTCATAACACAAACTTGTTACGCATTCACGATTTACACTGCAAAGCCCATATTTTTTCTCCTTGTTGTTTCTCACACTTGATGTTATTGTACTCTTTGAAGTTATAGAATGCCACAGAGTTGACAACGTCAGGTAAAGTTGCACTTTTTCAAATGAGCAAATGTGGGGTTGTGCACATCATGAGAGGAGAAGCAGGGCATGCATCGACACAAGTCACTATAGTAAGTGAATAAAGGCAAGCTGTTTAAAGTGAATATTGACATTAATTCTTTGTAGCTCAGTTTTAAATAGTGCCAAGGACTACAGAGTAACAGCTCTCCTTCAGCTAGGATGGGGGAAAAACAGAATTGGAACAGTTTTCTGAAAACATTGCAAAAACAATGTAAATATATTTTTAACTTGTACTATAAAATAAAATTCAATTTTAGTAAAAACAACTTTTAACCAAACCATCACTTTACATTCTGCTGCCAGACAGCTGTAAAATCCCCAAATTTCTAAAAGATAAAGGTCAAAAGTGTTACATAATGAAGTTTTGCCTATATTTTAGCTGGAGGAGAGCTGAAAAATCTATAGCACGTGTGATTTTGTTTTAGTGGATTCTCTATCTCTATTAGACAAAAAGGTACTAAAATAGGATTTCTAAAATAGTATTCTGTCCAATACGGTTCCTCCATGGGAGGGGCCATATTTAGATTGACACAACAAAGATCCTATAACAGCAGGTGTTTCACACATACAATTTTAAGGATGAATTTTAGTTCAAATAAAAAAATAAATGATTCGCTCCAGGTGCTCTCATGTTACGATGGTCCGTGCGAAGAGATGTGGTGTTAGTTGAACTGATTGTCACTCTCTCTTGACGCGTTTGCCCTTTCTTCATGCACTCATTTTTGAAAGCTGAGAGTTGATTCATGCACGATGCGCCACACATCCACTCACATGTTTGCTGCATGCGTGTATGTGTGCGTCTGTGTGTCACTGCTGTGTGTCACTGCTGTGTGTCACTGCTGTGTGTCAGCCCATGGGTCTCTGTATCTGTTGAAGCTAATGAGCTGGCAGTGGAACTCAGTGAGCGCTCTGGGCATCGGTGCCACTTCCTCCCATTGACTCTTCCCACTGTAGTACACCTGCACAGGTAGCAAGGAAACACACAGAGAAGAAATGAGCACACACGTGTTAGCTAATAAATTACTTGAACTAGTTACTGTAACATAGACTCAGGAATAGGTCCACACCTCCCTCACATCACTGCCTCCGTCAGTTTATATTCACACTATTTACTCTCTCTCATTTTTTCAGTCCTACAGGCACCACCCTGGGCTTATAATAAGCTTCTGAAGTTTTACCACGTTATATCAAATACTTATCAAATAGATATTTGTTTGTTTCGTTTTTATGGCCATTCTACCCACTTTCAGCATGTTTTCTTGCACATTGAAATTTGAGGCTATGTTTGAACACCAGTATCTCAGGAATTAAAGATAAAAGTCTGAAATTGTCACCATTATTTATCATTTTGCGATTGATTCTGAAATATTGGACAGGTAGATCAAATAGTCTCTGATTATGGGTGAGTTGAAATGGGAAAAAAATAAGCTGCAATGAAAAGTGTCATCTTTGAGCACACATTAACAGTGGTGGTGCAGAACTAAACCAATGATATTACTGAACCGTATGTAGGTGCATGTGATGATAATACAAAACAAAACATGTAGAGAACTTCTTAATGTGAAATACTTGGTCAGAACAAATGAAAAAAAGGTGTCATGGAACTTTTATCATGGAGGTTTTTCAAGCTGTACCACAAAAACAAATATGTTGCCAGACATTCCAGTTTCAAAATGTTTTTTCAGATATAACTAAGAGTATACATATATTTCTTTTTACTATTTTTCATTTTCAGATATAGTTTTTATTATTTCATATTGAAAACTCTTTTCTGTGTTTTGTTTTCTATTAATTTGACATGGAAGTACATATGGTTCAGACAGTATAACTACTATATAATTAACTCTTTGCTCAGCGAGGGGACTTTTCATGACAGCTTCACTATTTTTTCATATTTCAGTTTACCCATAATCAGAGACTACTTGATCTATTTGTCTAATAGATGTCTGCAGAATCTGAATGGCAGACTTTTGCCTTTAAAAATTCCTGATAAATTGCCCTTTAAACATAGCCTTAAATTTCAATGTGTGAAAATGGGCTGAAAGTGGGTTGACGAGCAATTTTTCCAAAATATTTTGTCTCAGAATTCACTATTATATGTATTATTTTTAATATCTGTAGTATGAAAAAAGTTTCAAGCTAATTGGAGATGTTTAAGCAAAGGGTCCTGATGTTTTTAGATGAACCACCTGTGATTTTCCTCACAGTCTCCACTACATCAGTCTAACCCAACATGTCCTTCTCCATTCATTTTACTTGTTCCCTTTTTCCCTTTCTCAGCACACAACCTTTAATAACACACTGATTCTGTTACCATCAGATAATATACAGCATAAATCGTGCGCGTGCACACACACACACTCACACACACACACAGCCTTACTTACAGTACTTGCAGTAGTGTGCAAAAAGTTTAGGCACTTTACATATCTAGAGTCTCATCCCTTATGCAGTGTGATCAAGGATGCATTTGATTCCATTTGATTACCAAATTCCTTCCTAACCATTGCAAAACCCCCACACCTTATTGATTAGAAACTCTGTCACTTGGATTTCAGCTTTAGTTGATGAAACTGTGATTTAGAACACCATCTTAGTGAACAGAAATGAAATGAGTTGAATTTTCTTTCCTACCTGAACTTCATCAGTAATCTCATCAGGTGAGTAGTCTCCACCCAGGATGTAGATTCTGTCTCTCAAGCCCACTGCTCCAGCATTGAATCCAGCACATTCAAATGAGCCTTCGCCCTTCCACACACAGGTCTCTGGACAAAAACTGTAGACCTGGACGGAAATAAAGGTCACACTTTAACCTCTGTGATTTAAACAGTCCTGCATATGCAAATATGCACTAAACTGTCTTTTTAATGGTCTCAGACTGCAGCTCATTTATCACTACCCATATGATGGCTCACCTTATAAGTGGACAGGTCACAGAGATGCAGTGTATTGTTAATTGCCACAGCCTTGACTAGTGTGGCATGGAAGAACTGGCCAAACTCTGCCACCAGGCGGCTCCACTGGTCCTGTTGGGCGTCATAGCTGAAGAAGCAGTCGAGTGAGGGATTAAAGGAGTCTGTGATTTCCACCTCAGATCCCAGTGTGTAGATAATGCTGCCGCAAGCACTGGCCTCAGGGTAGAAGATGGCAGTGGGCAGAGGGCTGACAGAGCTCCAGGTCTGGTTCAGGGGGTTGTAATACTCCACCTAGTGGACAGAAGAGAAAACAACTGAGTTTGTAGTACTGTACATATCAGAAATCTAGACAGTTTCCTATTCCTAATTTTACCACCTACTAATAAAAGGATATTCCAACAAATTTCAGTTTAAACTATTGTAAATAAAGTTACAATACTCTTACCTCCAGCAGACTGGGAGTCCCCCCTCTGGAACCTTTACTCCGTCCCCCAATAACGTACACTCGGTCCAGGCAGGTCACAGCCGTGTGCATGGTTCTGGGCTTCACCATGGCCGGTGCAGGTGTGCAGGTTAAAGTCACAGGACAGAAGCACCAAACCTCATCAGTGGCATCGTGGAACGGTTCGGCCACGTGGAGACGTATTGCCCGGCAACAGTTACCCCGACAACCACCTGTGACAAACATCTTAAAGGTAGTGGACAGTGGAACAGATGGTGAATGTTTAAAAGTCAGAATGTGACTAAAACACACACGTACAATACGGTTCATTTTGATTGAAAGCTATCTTCAGCAACAACTGAGACAACACAAATCCAAAAAGCAACTGTGGTAGGATGCTATTTAGTGCACTTTGCATAAAGAAAGTTAAAAAAAATTTGTTTCATTTAAAAGAACCTTCACTTTTCTTCTAGTGCCTGAAACGTGTGCACAACACTCTATAGAATTCAACCCCAACTCTGTAAATAAGCCCAGGTCCCATTCGTTTGTCCCTTGATATAACTCGACAGGCACAGTAGATTCTCTGACTTTGGGGAGGAAAAACAGTCTGCTTTATAAACTGTTGTTCGTACTTTTAACCCTGTTCTCCATAAATTTGAAGAGTGAAATCATGACAATAATCAAATAAAGAAAATGTTAAAATCTCCTGTAAATAAAGATATGTTCACTTTTTTAACTTTTCTCACATCTTTCTTAAGAAATAATGCATAATTTTTGTTTTAAGTTAATGAATTTGCTTAATCTTAAAGGGTTACACATCATAAAGATTAGGAATGGTTTTAAAAGCTGCAGTTCTACTACAAAATGTACCTTCTCAGCATAGCTGGTAAGGTAAGAGCCTGGTGGGTCTGGCATCGTGGTCGTCTCCTCCCCCTGTCCTGTTCCCAGCTCTTTCCACTGGTCTGTTTCCAGACAGTAGCAGAATGTGTGTCGGATCTCGCCGTTCTCCTCCGTCTTGTGGATGTAGATGTAGCTCTGCGTGGTGGCGGGCCTGGCGTCAGTGAGCAGGCCATCGTACTGGGTTTGTCTGCTCTGGGCTTCTGACAGCAGGGCGAGACAGGACTCATCATCACGGAGGAGAGAGTCTGAATCACGCAGAGCCTGAGAGAGAAGACAAGAGGCAGCACTGCAGAGATGAGACAGCCACAAACTGTGTAACATATTACATCAATTACATCTAGTGGGTTTATACCTTTAGAGGAGGTGCAGGGAGATGGTGCAGTCGGGTGAGAGACAACAGTCCTGGCAACTGCTTCTGTCTTCCCAAAAGATCGTAGCGAATCCATCTAAGAAGTGACATCACCACTGCCTCCTCACTGGGAACATTCAGAGCGTCTGACCTGAGGCAGGCCTCCAAGATATCCTCCTGAAGGGAGCAAAGAAAATGGTAAAAACTGAGTAAGTGCTCACAGCAGGTCAGTCTGGAAGTGAGTGGAGTGCCTGTCAGGAAAGAAATTACATGGCAGAAGCCTTTTGTCAGAGCTTCAGGGCCAGATTTAATGCAACTTCAGTATGGACCCAATGTTTATACTGTACCCTACACAAAGGAATAATTAGTTTAACAGTACCGTAACTCAGTTAAAGTTTCCATACGTCTTTGGACATCAAATTCATGGACTGGTAAGCACTTTCCATGTAATGTTTATTGAACTTAATGGACTAAAAATCATTGTGTCTTACTGTTAGATGCAGAAGGGGACTGATTTGTATCTGTATATTTATATCTCAATCATTATGTAATGTTTTTCCTCAGGGGAACAGTTGCTCTGGCTGACAGAGGTCAAGAGAGCTGAGTCACATCGACAAATATAGCGACTGCATTCTCTTAAAATTATCCTACAAGAAACATAAATCACATGTTATGAATCACTTTAGTCACAATTTATTGGGTTTGGAAGCTTTCATAGCACTGAAAATGAGCAAACTCTGACTAACTGTTCAGAGAGATAGAATACTGTAAAAATAATACATAGTCAGAATGAAACATGACAAAAGGGACAAACAAATTTTCATAACATTATACGATTATTATAAGATACCCTGTATGTGAATGCACTATTCAGGTACAAGATGAAATACTACCTGCATGTCCAAGAAGTCCTGGCTCTCGGAAAGGTCAGAAAAGTTCTGAACCACAAACTCGTTGGAACTATGAAGGAGGGAGGGTGAGCCGTACGCCTCCGCCAGGGACAAGAGAGACAGGCAGTTACAGAGATCCATGGTCCGTATTAAGAAGTCACTGCAGGCTCTGGACAGGACTGAGACCTGAAGACATGACAATAAAAAAAACGGGGAAAGTATTAATGTAAAAATGGCTAAAGTCTGTTTCAGAGTGCATTATATCATGGACAAGAGGACCTCTCAGGGTGTGGGTGTGGAGCCAGGATGTTGGCAGTGGATCCTTTGGGTACTCTGACTTGTGCAGTGGGGCCTCTGACAATCAAACTTGTTCCTGCATCCTGTTGATGCTTGATCAGAATGGGGTGTAGGAAGTTTGGAGGTCAAATCAACATGTTGGGCCATTGTCATGTTCCTCAACATGTTCCTGATTGTTTGATGTTTTTTCCATGTGGTGGGGTGCATTTTCCTGTGGGGGTAGGCCAATGACATTTGGGATTTCCATTTGCATGAGGGAGTGTGCTTGTTGTGGGACAATGTTTATTTGGGTGTTAAATCTCATCAACACGGATGTTAAAATCCAAGGTTTCCAGCAGAACAGCACATAGTACCAATATGATCAATGTTATTCACTTCACCTGTCAGTGGTCAGAATGTTGTGGCTGATCGGTGTTTATCTATGTAAAAAAAAACTAATAATAATCTGTAGACATATTACAAAGAAACTGTGTATTCATTAGCTGTCGTAATATGATTGTATTCTGCTTGACAGTTGAATGAAGGCCCTGCACACCCACACTGGTATCTTGATTAGACCTCTGCTTGAGTTGACGTTGATAAGCTGGAAATTACATGAGGTCACAAAGGTTCATGCATCCATAAATAAAATAACTTATAAGTTGTTCCAATTTAACAGTCAGTACAGGGCCACATTGTCAAAATGATTGAAGACATTGGCGTGGGTGCACTGTAAGTATGCAGCAGACATTCTGACTTGTAAGGTAATAACATTAATGATTTCTCTGAGATGGAAGTGTTCCAGTAAACCATGACAGTGTGACAGTGAGGCAAAAATGAAATATCAGAACCCTGAAAGTGTAGCAGCTAAATGGGATCCAGTCTTTCACTATATTATTTAAACATGTTCCAGCCCTACTGCGACAAAATGTGACGCGGACGAACTGTTAATGGCAGAAACTTGGCAAACACAGTGGGAGATTTAATGTTTGGATTTTTTTAAAAAAGTCGGTTTTTTTTTTACCTTGTTCACTACAAGACACCTTATGACAAAATTAAGCAGCCACAACCATGACTCAGCATTCCCACATTAAAACTGCAGTGTATTAATAACAGTCTCATCCAGGATTTCATACGTAACAAACATAAGGAACCTTTGAATCTTGTCAAATTGCAGGGTGGGGCTTCTATAGCATTATTCCTTTTCAGACTTGGTTTCCAGTTCAAGCATGCATGGCTGAAACACTCCAGTAATACAACTTGCCACTGTGCAGCATAAAGCAGTTTTACAGTGTTAGTGCAGAGTCAGTCATCTAAGTCATTTTAAGGCATGAAGGGATTATATTTCATGGGGGAAAAATGGCTTCTAAATGTGAAATTTTGACACACAGAAATTATTTTTGAAAGGTTTAAATGATGCCTGGGGAGGGACTCTCAGAAAAAAAAGTGGAATGTGGTGGTTGCATTTCTACCTGCAGAAAGGAGGCGAGCTGAAACAGCATGTCGACGTTGCTGTCAGTGATGAGCATCTCTCCAGAGTAGGCAAAGTCGAGGAAAGAAGCCACCGCCACCGGACACTGGTTACCGAGTGTAGCTGAACCGTCGTCACGCTCTCGCATATCCACCTCGAACATGGCCCTAAACACAGAGCAGTTATAGATAGATAGATAGATAGATAGATAGATAGATAGATAGATAGATAGATAGATAGATAGATAGATAGATAGATAGATAGATAGATAGATACATAGATAGATAGATACATAGATAGATAGATAGATAGATACATAGATAGATAGATAGACAGATACCTGAAAAAGTCGCTACATGCTGCAAGAACACAGCGATGACAGGGAAACGTCTGATCCTGGACCTTAATGGTGAAGTCGAACAGCATGCCCCGCTCCCTGAGAGATCTGAGCACGCCCAGGAGCTGCAGTCCATGGGACTCAGACACCCGCAGCAGCGTCCGCCGCTCTGGGACCCCGTTGCATTGTGGGGCGCTGCCAGGTTTACTACAGGCAGGGCTGCTGCTGCTGCTGCTGGGGCTGTGGGCGTTGGTCAAACAGGAGGACGACTCTTGATGTTCATCCATCTTGCCCAAATCTGATACAATTTAAAAAAAAATAATTAAAACTTGCAATGCAATTTCTAGCAATGCATTAAGTTGAATATTAAATCTGGTACTGTGTGACTATGTGTGAGGGATATCCCAAGAGAGAGAGGAGAATAGTGACAACAAATTAGACTGCATTAAAGAATCCTACTGTACTTTAACATTTCTGTAAAACAATCCAGTTTCTCTCTACCATACAACCATATTATCAGTGTATCTAACACAATCATTATTTTACCAGAATAATTCAGTCCAAAATAAACACACTGCACATAATCTCAGAAAATATACCGATGTTAAAAGTAAACATATACAAGCAGAATACATGTGAAATACTCGGGTAGGTGGTCTGAAGCAGGACAAGAACTACTCACGGTGTCAGCACCTCGGACAGCTCTGTCTCCCTCTCATGCCGTTCCAACTTCCGCAACCGTGAAATCACGCGAGGACTCGGACAGCGTCGTGTTTTTTTGCGGCTACAGCTGTCGTTGCTAACATCTTGTTTCCTTCAAGTGGGCTTTCACTGATAAGAGCAATACGTTTTTCTGTTTTATAAACCCCTCGAGCTGTGTGCGTGTGTGCAGCCCTTTGTTGCGGTATAAGGAGGCGCAATGGCAGCTGGGAAGTGTAGTTCTCTCTTGTTGGTCGGCTGAGAGGTCGATGAGTCCATGCCTTCTTGTGTAGGAGTCAGATAAGTGTAATTGTTTTGGGTTTAACGAGGGTTCACAAATGATAAAGGCTAAAAATGATTGTTTATTGAGCTCTCTGTGATTGTTGTTGTTTTTGTTTGTTTGCTCTGTAAATAGCCATATTTGTTTGTATTAATTTTTTTATCATCAGTAGTGACTACAATGATGGCATTAGATGCTTATTCATAAATACTAAAATAAAATAAAATACAATGATATGTTTCATTAAAAAAAACACATTAAAAACAAGTATATTTTGGAGTGGAACTTGTTTTCTTTACAGATTTTTGTGATGTTTTTGATTAAAGGGCTAAAATGTTGTCAGCGAGATCATTTTTTCTGCACATGTAAACATTTGCAAATTTGATTTAGGTGATAAAATTTACGGTGCACAGAGGTTTACTGCTGTGATTAATGTGACCAGACCTGTATCATTATTGATTAATCAAAAAATAATGTACAGATTAATCTAATAGTCTTTTTTAGTCATTGTCATTTTATTATTATCAGTGGTGACTGCAACTGTACCTGCACTACACATATTCAGCAATCATGCCATCAGATGCTTATTTAAAATAATAAAATAAAATTAAATGATAGGGATACTCACTGGATGGAATTATAATGAAATGTGTATTTAATATTTTGATCCCCCCTCATGTATTTTAATGTGGTGAAAAACTGAAAGGTAAAAAGAAATAAAAACTGAAAGTTTAATTTATAAAAGATGTGTAATGACAGTGGCAGCGCAGACAATTCCTTTGTACATTAGTGTGTGTGCATGAGAGACGCTGACTGACATGGACCATAAGAATACTTGGGAAATTTCTTTGAGAAATTGGCGCAATAGCATGACATTTTTCAATATATCTCGACTCCTTAGCGGGTTAAGGTGTATGAATGGGTGTTGAATTTGGCCCTAAAACTGAAACCACATTTTAAAAATCTGATTGTCTCAGCTTCACTTTTGAGTGCAATTTTCCTGTTGATGCAAAATCCTTTATTGTGAGCTTTGTAAACTGCTTGCATGTATTCAGTCTGTTAGGTCTCTGAGTATATGTGTATGTGTACGTATGCATGTCTTAATGTCTGACTTTGGCGAATGATTTACAAGGGGGCAAACAAATAACACAAATTTGACAGAGAAAGAGAGAAAATAAAGAAAAGTATGAATCAGACACATACAGAAACACAGATAGCTGAGCTGTTTTGTTGCACTAGAGGTCCTAATAAAGTGTTCTGTGAGTGCACTGGACAAGCTCGGCTGCAGGCCTTGTGTGTGGCGTTGGTGCAGTGGACTATTTCACCACTGGATGGTGCTGCCTTCCTGTGGAGAAAACAAAACCGTGGCTGTGCATGAGGGAAAAATCCAAACTGGTGGACGTGAACTTGTTCCAACTGTGCTGCAGTACCTTTTCACCACCAGAGTGCTGCTGCTGACCAAATAACACACTTTCCTGCCTGAAAATGTTGATTACAAAGACACACAGCAGCTCTGGCAGACATACACTAATTCTACAGCGTTTGCTACCCCCCAAAAACAACAACAACAATAATAAAAAAAAGAATACATGTAACAACATACTGAAATGTCTTTGCTCATAAAGATAAAAAACAAAAACATGGACACAGTCATGGGTAAAGTGCAAACACACTAAAAGAACAAAGAACTAATAATGTGACTGCACAACATCCCATGAAGTACACTCTGCTCTTTCATCTACATCAGTAGTCCATCCTTTAATAGCCGATTTACTGACCGTTAATGCTCCATTACTGATGAATGACCTGCAAAATATGGGAAAAAGAACAATACAAACAAAGGCCATTCCTCCACTCATCACTGTATTCCTACTGGGTGTGAGCCTGAAGCACATGTATATACATATTACCAGGCTATTATTAGAGCCTCACTTCATGTATATCGGTGGGTCGGACCCCCTCCTCTCTCCTTGCATCCCTGCATCCCTCCCTCCCTCTCTCCCTCCCGGCAGTGCATCCCCATCCCCCACACGGTGGCCGTCTCTTCGGGTGAAAGCTGTCTTCCCAGCGCCACTGGCCCGACAAAACGCTGCTGTAGCAGAGCCAGTCCGCACCGACCCGAGGCAGAGCACACACACGGGAGAGAGCACGTACACACACGGGAAAGCTTTTTTTTGTTCGACCGAGTGCTTTGGTAAGTCTCGTACGCTGTTCTTTATGGAGGGCAGGAATGTCCATGTGTCGACTTGCAAGTTGTTCCTTTTTTTCCTGTCTTTTTTTTCTCCTCCGTATCCCTTCAATTGTCCTCCGTGGTGGCTACAGTGGGGAACTAGCGGGCTAAGCTAAGCGGCTAGCTCAAATAGCGGAATCGAACTGAAACTAGTTAACGCTCCGGTGTGGTTTTTAACTTTTTGTTGTTTGCATATGTGCGGTAAAATTAGCAAGTGTTTCGCCGGTGCGGTCCGGTCTTACCTGCCATGAGTGGTTTTCATTGTCATTTGCTAATCTTGCTCCAGCTAGCGCGCTAATTAGCGATTTGGGCAGCGTGTGCCGAGGGATGCAGGGATGCTACGGCGGGTTAGCGGTTGTCTTTTCAGGCTAGCATGCGAGCTAAGCTAACGTTAGTATTATGTGACCCGTACAGATTCCTACATGGAGTGTTTCGGAATGGCTGAATCGCCATGCTAACGGTAGCTAATCTGATGATAATTGGCAAGATGGCATCTCGGAGTTGTTATCTAGAAATCGGTGGATTTTCAAAATGGTGTCTTAAGCTTGTTTGAGTGTGACCATTTTTGTCCAACCATCGCTGTTTTGGCGTTGCTTGCTATCTCTGGTATGCAGTGCACTGCCAGTGCATGCCACACTTTGAGTGATATAACTACATATTAACCACTGGTGTGGTGGTAAATACAAATGCCTGCAATCTAGGCTGTGTCCTCAAGGCTGTAACCACAGTTCTGAGAAAAACAAGTGTATTTTGGAGTGGAACTTATTTTTTCAACAGAGTTTGGTGCTGTTTTTGATAAAAAGGGATAAAATGTGTTTAGGATAATCGTTTTTTCTGCACATGTAAATGTTTGCAAACTTGATTTAGGTGTTAAAATCCTGATTTCTCGATTCAAAACAAAGATGCAGTCTCTGAAAAGGTTCAGTTACACGAGGTCCTCATTTACTGCACACAGGTTTACACTGCTGTGATTAACGTGACTACAGCTGTACCCAACGACTTCCCATTATTGATTAATCAAAAGTAATGTACAATAATCTAATACTGTTTTAGTCAACAAACTGTAATTATTTAGTGAAAATGCTGGCCTCTAGTTCACAGAGATAACATTTTCAAAAAACGTGTTTGTCCCTATTGGAAAGGTATCAATTTACAGTTAAATAAACCTGAAAACTGACATTTCACAAGCTGAAAATAACAAATGTTGGGCATTTTGATTGGTAAACAAATATGTTGTCAAATTTTTTTGTGATTAATTATCTACTGACCTATGAATTTATCATTTCTGCATTAGCAGACACGCAGCCCCACAACAGGAGATCTAGTTTCTGACGCTCATAGAACAAGATGTAGCCTGAACTAGTGCCAAAAAGATTACACTAAATGCTAAAGTTGTATTTTTCTTCTTCTCTACTGTGACTAGTCTTATCAGTGAAATGAATCCTCTTTGCCATCATCTCTTTTTTGGAAGGGATTACTTGCTTTAGTCACTCACTACTAATCCCATTTAATTCAAGAGGCCTTATCAGTGTAAAGGGATTTCTGAGATACTACTGTTCTTGGCCCTCACCAGAGCAACACAATGTAAGCAAACTATGTACAGTTCAAATATCATTCTGCAGAGACTCGAAGAAGCGTGCTGCTGTGTTAGACATTCAGGGATGTGACTTTTAATTTAAGTTATGGTAATATAAGTTACTTTTTTAGTGTTTTGTTCATAACACTTATTAAAAATATCTCCCTTAATGTGGGATGAAAAAAAGTCATTTTGACTCTACCCAGCAAACAAAGAAAGCAGTCTTTATTAAATACTGTGTGTAATCTATTTTAGACTCTGGTGAAATCAAGAGGCGTCAGGGAGAATTGCATTCACCAGATTAAGATATATTAAATGCAAGGACAATGATCCTCCTTAGAACTCAACTCAGAAATTACAGTATATTGGTGGCATTTTATGTAAATCTATTTATTTTTTAGGGAATAAAAACCAGAGTTTTTTTTTTTAAATCAGTAAGACTGAAATTAGCTAAACATCTATCAACGGGCTTGATGTATTTGCCTGTTTAATTTAATCTTCAGTCTAAGGTGACCTCTGTCTGCCATGCTGGAGAAGGGGGTGGGTGGCATGTGGGTTTTGGCATGTGTTGAGTGCAGACTCATGTGTATGAATGGTGGGCTGTACAGTGCTGCCATAAAACCGTCAGACTATTGAAAGCTGGAGTCACTTAATGTTACAGCAGTCAGTGGTTCTATAACAGACTGTTGTCTTTTCACCACTTCATTCCCGTGTGGTTTGGGCCACTTAATGATTTGCTCATCACAGGTCAGTAAATGAAACGCTTAGAGACGGCAGATTCCGGATTCACCTTCCTCTGGTGTGTCTTGTCCAGCCCACGGCCCCTTCATTTGATCTCCAGTATCTTTTTTTCATAGAGGCTAGCAGATGTGATCAAGGTCTGACAGACTAAAATTTATTTAACAAGGTTGCCATTGTTAAAGGTTATTGCTATAGATCCCTGCCTTCATTTCTGTTGTGTTTGATTTATCCATTTTCTTTAATTGATCATGAAGTCAGTAACTCATCAGAACATTTTACTAATTGCCTGTCACTGTTTTCCACAGCTCAAGGTGAAGTGCTCAATTTGCTTGTTTTGCCTAAGCAATCGTCTTAAAGGCAGTAGATGTTTAATTTACGATAATATAAAACAAAGATAAGACACAAATCCACACACTGCGATAGAGAATATCTGGATTTTTTGCTTGATAAACAACTTAGTTATTCAGGATTATCAGAATCATTGAAGATTAATTCTCTGTTCAATGCCATCAGTTAATTCACAAAGCATTTTAGCTGTTTTTAAAATCCACTTTCAGTCTCGCAAAGGTTAAAGCTTCATGGAATTCAAAACAAATTGTGAATAACAGCATAACTCCTAGATATTAAGCATCCAACAGTGTGGTTTTTTGTAGTAATATTTCTACTTATGCTCTATTTCATGTTGTTTGGAGTGCAGCCCCGCTAAAGGGATTAAATAGAAATGATATATATTGCATGGGTAGTTTAAAATAACCTTACATTGGTTTGGGATAACATTTAACAGACTTACACCACCATCCCCTACAGTAAAAACTGGAGGAACCTTACTACTTGCACCTTTGCTAAAGTTCAGTTTTGTAGTAGTGTATTGTAATGTGTATCTGTGTTGGGAAGTGCAATCAACGCTGAAGGGCCGGTGTGTTGTTGTGGGAGACATTTTCTGCTCCCCGTTATTAAACGATGCTAGTAATGTTTGTCATGCTGCACCTCTCTTCATTTTAATTAGATCAGTAAGTACTCATGTTCACTGGGGGTGAAATGGTACGCAAAATTCACAGTTTGGTATGTACCTCATTTACGGTTCAGTGCGTGTTCAGTACAGCAGGCAAAATATATGCTTAAGTTACCGTTGTCATATTTTAAAGAGTCTTATTGGTCACAATCCTTCATGTAACAATTAAGGCACATATTGTTGCATACTTTCAATAAGAAAAGACTCTGAGCTGTTTATTTTCTTGAGCCAAAATTTACCATTCATGCCAGCATTGTAATATCAGATTTAGAATTTGACAAAGTAACGCTGCCTGTTTCTCTGTTTTGTATTCTTACTGGACAAAATGGTCGAGGGCTTCATACTCATGTTCAGTGCGAGTTCCCTTTCGACACCACTGAGCCATACAGTGTGAACAGAGAGGTTACAGGTACCGGCTGTCCAGTAAAGCTGGTTAAAACATGTAGTGTGAGTTAACACATCGTATGTGTTTAACGAAATTGGCACAGTGTCTGCCCAGGTAGCTGATAACGGCTGGTGTACTGCCAGAATTTTGCAGGTGAAACTTGCACAAGCGTGTAGATAAAAATAGACTTCTTTTAAAATTCTAGAGAAATGATAAGACATGCTTGGCAGCTTCAAGTGGCATTGTGCTCTTATTTAGTCTGTGCTACCACGGTGACCTGCAGTTTGTAGCGTCAGTCTACCACATCGGTTTGCTTTGGGTGTGAAGATGAGCTCATTGTTTGGTAAGATCAAGCTTTCCACATGCAGTCAAAGAAATTCCCAGCTAGCATTGCCTTTTATACATCACTGCCTGGCGATTGATCTTTGATCTAAGTGTGTGTGTTTGTGTGTGCGCGCTCACCCATGCATGTATGCAGCAGCAGGTGAGCGATGTCACAAGGAATAAAGGATCAGGTTAGAAGGTTGAACTGATCCCTGGAGCCAAAGTTGCATTGCATTCAGCTGTCAGTCATTTTGGGGATCTTAACTGTGTCCTTGTGCACACTTGGACATACACATGGATCTGTGCCGCAGGCTGTCATTTCATTAGTGATGCCTACATCATGATAAATAGCATGTTTTTTCATGCTGTAGTGCAGTTGCAGTGCTTAAAATGAGCATATACTTAGAGTTGCTAGTTTATTTGGTATATCTAGCTAAAACTAATGCAGCCCAACATAGCAGCTGTGCGATAAATCCTACGATTATGACGGTCATAATGTTGAGTGTTTGTTGAAAGCATTTTAGAGAGGTGTTGATTCACATTAATGATCCTTATGGGACCTGTAATTTGTATTGCTGTTGAATTGTATTGCGTGCTAATGACAGTTGTTTTGTCCACCCCATTGTATCAATGAGGCTAAACTAAATATAGGTAGGAGTGTTGTATTAGACTGCTTTGTGTTGAGTCTATGTAATTTTACCTAAGGAATAACATTGGACATTTACTCATAAAATACAACAGGAATCCTATAGTAGTATTTTTAGTGTGGTGTTAATGGGCACTGTTGGACCACAACCCAGTGCAAAACAGTAATGGAGAAGCTGTTACCAGCAAGGAAAAGTAGACAAATTGTATAGGGTGAAGTGACAAAAATGAAGCGTTTTACTGGCCTGAAGTTAACAAGTTGCACCATGACACCTGTCAGTGCTCATATGCTGTAACTGCAATAAAGCTACTGCACATTAGATTTGTGTTTGGATTCTTTACACCCAGAACCCTGCTCTATCTACTTGTCTACCCCAGAGCTAGATTAACACCGTCTGAATAGGAAAAATACAGGTGTAAACAAGAAAGTTTTTTAAAGGGGGGGATTTTTTTGTAGTTGGTCTTGTTTCAGGGTCCTGGTATTGTTCATGCTGGCTCACTGTCATGGTTTACTGGAACACTTAAATAGAGCAGAGCCAAAGTTAATGTTACCCATAAGACCTGAGCTTTTCCTACACATCGTGAAACCACAGCAAAAATGTAATAATTGTTTAAGCTGCATGTGCTCATTTTTGGCCACCACTGGAGAGCAGACCTCTAAAACAAACTGCAAACAGGAGACTTGTTGTTATTGGCTTCTGGAGTTGGTTTGGCTTCTGACACATCTAGCAATGTACAATAAAAAAATCCAGTTTTGTTTGGACTATAGTACTGTGTGGTGTAAGGAAAAGTACATTAAAAGTTTTATGTGTCTGCTTCCTACCTGAAAGGATGCAGTCTGAGAGAGAGAGAGACTGTCTGGCATGGCACAAAAAGTGTTTGCTGGTTGCTCATGAAACAAAAACGGTGCAATACTACACTGAGTGATTGTAGCTACCTGTGTGGTGTGGTGGGAGTAGTTCAGGGGACCTGTGAGGTTAGAACATTAAAGAGCCCCTACTCGTTAATAACAGCAATTTTGGCCGAAGAGACAGTAAAATATTACTGGTTGCTATTTTAACTACAATATAATGGTCTTTTTTTTCCTCCTGTATTTGTTGAGTCCCACCTCCACCGCAGGCAATAATGCCTGTCTGCTGTTAATATTGCCTGGAGGTATTGATTGTTTGTCTTGGGTTTAACAGCCAAGTCCTAGCTCATAAAGCTGTATTGTGTGTGTGCGTGTGTGTGTGTGTTTGTGTGTAATTAGATCTGCACTTGTATGTGTGCGTTTCCCCTCTGTAACTCCGAGGGTCAAATTATTTAGAATATAATTATCCAGTGGCACAGACACTGTCACATTCGGAATGGGGTCTGACATTTTTCAACACGGCCTATTACATTATAACCTGGTAAGTACACCGCAAAATAAACTCTTGTTGACTATTGTGTTAAAATAAATTATTAGTTATTCAAATTTAAAATTGCATTTATTCATATCAAATCACCTTTATTTACATTGCACATTGGAAACAACAGATGTCAACCCAAAGTGCTTCAGCATGAAACTGTTTGAGAATTTTGGTTTGATTATTTCCTAACGGGATAACTGGATTGATCTGATATTTGTAAAGCTGTATTTGCAAATTAATGTACGGAGAATTAGATTAGGTCATTGTTCGGAGTTGCTCCTTTCCACATGTAACAGACAACATAAGGTTGTATGTGTCAGATGCATTGTGACTACTGAAATACTCAGTTTTGTCTGGACCAGGGGTGGTGCCTGGGTGGAGCGTGCAGGAGGCAGGACATGACGCACATTCGACTTTGTGCTCAGGAGCTGGCAGGAAAAGGTCCGCTTAAGGCTGGTTTCACCGATTAGTACATTTGCGTTCTTGTATACAGCTTCTCTGGGTAATGTCTAGAAAAGTTCAGGGCTGCAGTGCGTGTAAGAGAACAGGTTAAGTAACGTGTAGCATCTATGAGCTTCATGCTTCCACTTAGCCGATATTGTAGCGTTAAGACATGCCACAGTGTTAACAATTCCTGGAGGTGTAATGGCCAGTGCCGTCAAAGCATGCTTTCCTTTTTCTATTAAACCATCACAGATGCTGTGTAAACGGGATTTATTGTAATGCCAGTAATCGCCACCAGGTAACCAAGCTGAGAAAGATGATGACCACCGATAGACTCTTAAAAATGAGTACCGGTAAATCAAATTGTTCCTGTTTTTGTCAAGTTCAGATTCAGTGATACACATGAGTTAGCCAACAAATACACAGCTCACAGGAACTTTTGGTCCAAGCAGGTAACGCATTAAACCATAACTATCCAGGGTGGCCCGTAAATACCTCCGTATGTAGCAACTGAATGAATATTTAGCACAGTCATCCTGCAGCGAAAAAAGGAAATATGCATGTCGTGTTGAGGATGATTAAGTCTGCTGTACCTGTGTACACTACACCAAAAGAATATCAGTTATTTTGGTTTGTACATGGCAGCTAAGGGTTTAATTACATTTAATTGTTATTTGTAAAGGTCTGTTTTGCTTAGTTAGGGTCAAACTCTTATAAAACTAACCTCAACTGAACATGATATATTCCGACTCATAGGAGTGTTTCCATTTATTTAATTTATTACCGCCTTTCTCTGCTTTTGCGCTGGCAATACACCAAGGACTTATCCTTTCAGTTTGCCATGGCATTCTTGCTAAAGCAATATCTTTTGAATAACACAAACATTCGCCTGGACTCAAGGATGAACTGATTAGAATTTGGTAGTCAAAAGGTCACTGTGACCCCATAAAACATGATTTTGGCCGTGTCTGAAGATTTCTTACAAAAAATTATGACAAAATTCCACACGAATGTATGAAATAGTGAAGTGATGGCATTTTGTACCTAAAAGGTCATTAAGCCTGGACAGACACACTTAAACTGCTAACTGACTGGTGGGTTTAAGGCATTCAGTCGTGAGGTGATTATTCTAGTTTGCTTGATTCATTTTACTTTGAATATTTCAACATTCTGCAGTAAAGTCAGGCGAAACATTAAAGCTTCCAAGTTTTCCTTTATCATTGGAAAAGCTGAAATTATATTAATGAACAATAGAAGAGTTATCTGGAGGTAAACCTACAAAAGCATATTACACTGAAGATGGATCAGTGTCTTTTTATATTATTGTCATCCTTACTGATTACAGTGGAGGATCCACTTGTACCACGCACAAGCATGACTGAGTTATCTTTTGTCTTTTGCAGTTATGTAGCTTTTATAGGTCACCTTTCATGGTGGCAATCAGCATGGGTTATTTCACTCGGAGCTGAACAAGCCTCACGCTGCTGTTGGGTCTTTGCCGTATCTGCAACGAGATGTGCACTACAGCATGTTAATCTGCAAAATATCCCACTGATAATCTTGTATGTGTTTTCAAATAGTTGAGTACAAGGACCGAAATTCACTGTCAACACAAGCTGCTTTAGAGAAACACGTCATTCCTTCAGTTCCCCTTAAACATTTACCTGGTGGGCTTTAACAGACTATAATCCAGGGCTCCGCCAGGCTTCTTGCGTGATTGTTTTTTTGGGGGTGGGGGGTGAATGATTATCTGTAGTATCTATAGATATCTCCTGGCAGACTTTCCTCTCCATTTGTCTTCCATCCAACACTTTTGTTGTCTGCTGTGTAATGAGTGTTACAGCCTTGCTACGTGATTAGCATGGCTGTCGACTTCTAGGCTCATTTCAAGTGTTGTTCAACCCTACTATCGATGCCGTAATTCCCTGGTTGCTGTGAGAACTCATTAAAAGTCATATTACTAGATGCTCCCTTTTACAAAAGTTATGCAGAAGCTGCTAATGAACACCTTTAAATAAGGACTTTTTGCCACCACCCTCTTTGTTTCTGTTAACCCCAGTGATGGTAATGCTATTAACTTTTTTGCACCGTAAACATAATTATAATTAAATTATTCAGTTTAATTTAAAGCTTTGTTATACCAAAAAAAATTTAAAAAACACTGGAGAACAAATTTATTTTTTTAAGAAGGATGCTTTTGTGTGATGTCACTGATTATTAATTGACAGATTGCTTTTTATATTGTCTGATGTCCTCCTTAGGACCCACAAAGTGTGTTTTGGTGTCTTAAAATGCCTGAGCTATTTCCACAGTTCAAGAAAACAGAGGTCCTAAATGTGTGGCAGTAACCAAGGACCACAGCAGCGGTAGAAATTTCCATAAATGGATAATGTTGGATCGTATTTATTTAGCGGTATAGCCACTTTTGCGCATGAAAATCATTTCCATTTTCAGTGGGATGGCACAATATTGTCACATAATCCAGGAATGCAGACCCATGAGACGTGTGACTGATGAGATGATTTTGGAAAGGAGAATAGAAGAGGAGGAAGCCGGCACAGTGAAAAGGGGAGATGCTGTCCCAAAGTGTATAGTGCTGTCCTAGATCTAAAATAGCCCAGAGCTGTTTGGAGCTCGTTGCTGCAGGGCAGGTCTGATTGTGTGAAAGGCAGGGGGGATTTCATCAGGGATTCCATCACACTGCCTTTTCATACTGCAATACGATGGATTTGGTCTTGGACTTGATTATGGATATTAGGTGCTATTAGTCTGACCTTAAGCCTGTGTTTTATTAGATATCATATAATAGTTAGGATTTCTGCCACACTAAAGGCCCTGAAAGCCTATTTTCTTAATAGTTTTTGAACCTATGAGCGACAGGATCCACGATGAACATGAGACATGCTACCAAACTAACAATTGAGAATATTTCACATGAGCGATTTCTGTGTTTTGTGTCTTTGTCTCTGTTCTTTGGCGGTTTGAAGTGAGGGTATCTCTTTTGGAAAAAGGTTACTTTTGTAATTCAGGTTTTACAAAAATTTTGAATCAGAATGCATTGGCAATTTGATCAAACCACACACACACACAGATTAGAATATTAGCATATTTATTTCAGCTTTGATTATTGCTTGTGTAGTCATGAATATTCCATGGTATAAGAAATACTTCCATGGCCTTTTCACGGTAAGCATCTAATCAGTCTGCTTTGCTTGTGTTGTCATTCAGGTTATCTTAAAAAAACATGCCTGAAAAAGCAAAAATAGCCACAGCATTATCCCAGAACTCAGTGTTAAATCTTGCTTTGTCCGACCCACAGTCGTAAACCACACAGATGTTCAATTAATTATCTTATAAAGCCAAGGAAAATATTAACACTTCAGGAGCTGGAACTAGTGAGTTTTTTAAGCATTCATCATCATTTCACCTTTATACCACATTAGAATGATATGCTACAGAACAAGACATGCAAATACTGTATGGAAAGAAAATCCTAATTTATTATTAAGTGTGTCATTAAAAAATTCTGACACACCACGTAACACTCAGCAAGTTATTGTCTTATCATTTTTCTTTTTCCGTTTCCTTCTCATATGACCCGAATGAAACGCTTTCCTTCTGGAGGATTAAAAAAAAAAAAAGCTGTTCGGATGTATTCTCTCCCGTGCTCAAGTGTGATAACGCCCACCGGTTTTGATTTGTTGCTTAAAGAGTAGATGCTTGGTGAGGTATTATGTGGGAGGATAGAGTCAGCGTGGGGGTTGTGTTGTATTGTACATGTTCTCCAGGAATGGTAGGTCTTTGTGTGTGTGTGAGACACAGAGAGAGAGAGAGAGAGGTTTATTCTTTCACAATCCTTCCCTCCTCCTCCTCCTCCCTCATTATTACCTCTCCTGGTTCCCCTGGGCTGCAGGAGTCTCCCTTTATGGAGTGGAACCAACATTATTATTTTGATTGTGTTGAAATGCGCACGTATTTATGTTGACATACACAGTTGAATGATCAGGCACAAACTCTGAAGATCTGAAACGATTAAAGACTAAAAAAAGAACTGTTAAGAGACAGGCACGCACAAATACCACCTCTGTTAGGATGAAGGCTTGCAAACTATGTTTTTCTGCTTAGGCCTTGAGGCTATAGCTTGTGAGTTTAGCCCAAATGAAGTCCCACTAATAGAGTTTAAGCTCAACAAAGTCTTGGAGAATAGCACAGGTTAAGCCAGGGAGCAGGAAGTTCTCCTTAATAATGTCAGTCAGCAGTAAATGAATCCTTCCTCTGTGTGTTTGTTTGCGAGATGTAGAGAGAGCATCCCCAGTGCACTTTAATGTCATTACTATGGCTGTCTTCTCTGTCTGTGCTTCTGCAGTGTATCTACAACTTGAGCATTTAATTGTTTTGTTGATTGATGGAAAATTGTTTCATTTACAAAAATTTTTTAAAGCCGAAATGTTGAACATTCTCAAGTTCTACCAAGCCAGCCTTGAATTTAATGCTTTCTTTTTTTCCAGTACTAAAAAACAGATTATTTTATTTATTGACCTGACATACTTCAGGTAAGGTAATTGTTTGAGAAACTATATTCACCACTTAATTAAAGGATAATAAAATAAACGATTAGTTGCAGCCCTACTAACACTAACTGTTGCTCAAATCGTTTTTCTTGCGTGTATAATTGTATAACACTTGAGATAAAAATAACAAAAATGAAAAATAAAGCGTGCTTCCCAACAAGTGAGAAGAGTGTTGCTTGGAACTTAAATTTAGGCTTTAGACAGTGAAAAGCCACCTACAGAGAGCACTAACTAGTCAGATCAAAATGCACACATCATCCACTAGCACAGTTTCTTTGGGTCGTTGTGTAACAGTGTCAGTTTTTAGAGCAGATTCAGTTTTTCTGATAATGCTTTTCATCATTCCAATGTCACAGAGAGGTAGAAAAAAAAACTGAGTCCCAAATTGAGCCAAACATGTGGTAATATGGCCATCAGTTTGGCTGTCACAACCGACAAAAAAAGTGTAATAGCTGTCAGCAGGTAAGTGAAAACGCTTCATGTCACGTGTGCGGCTTCGTAAGTGTCCACACAGTCTGTAGTCTCTTGTAAGCAGCAGTCCTGTGATTGATGGAGAGATGTTACACTGCAGCAAGCCTGCTGTCTTCACAGTCAGGTGTGTTTGTATCAAGGAGAGAAGAGTGAAAAGGCAGATAAATCAATTTTTACACAAAGGGGCAGCAGACAGCAGCACAGTCTGTGCATAGCAAAAGCATCAAGTGTAATGTAGCTGATAAAAGAAGAGCCATTTAAAAAAAAGTAGATTCAAACAACTGCTGTGACCGGTTAGTCCTCCGTGGCTACTGGCAACGCAGCATTTACATCATCCACCTGCAGCTCTACAGCTCTTTCACAGTAAATGCTTTCTGCTGTCTGCCAGTAGTGCTACTTTAATGACTGGGCTTTTGGAAAATGTAATGCTTTGTCATGCACATGCAATATAGCAGCTCTTGGAAAGCTTGTTTCTTGCCCCAGTTACTTAAAAAAGCATCCCAGCAACAAATAATATACTCATCTTGATCAGATGGTTAATTATTATTATAATGTCATTAATAAAATGAAAATCATAACGTTTTCTGATGCCACGATATTGAGCTCCAGTAACATGCTTGACATTTTTCTTTATTGTAGACATTTTTTGACTAAATGGTAAATCTAGAGCTGTACTTACCTGTCAATTTATTGATTACTTGATTGACATTAAATTTAATTAACAAATACTGGATTTATCTCTTGGGAATGTTTTCTCTCAAAGCTGCTGAGCATTGCCCAGTCTCTTAGCTGTTAGAATTTGTTTCTGCTTGAATGTCTTATTTGGGGAAAAAAATACATTTGGAGGGATTCTGAGAAATTAGGATTGCTTTTCAAGTATTCACTATTTCATTATTACATTTTGTGGACAACAAAGGAAACGGTTTTAATTGAATTGGTAAAAATAATCAGCAATTAGAAGTTAAAATCACTATTTGCAGCGATGGAGCTGATATTGTCTGACTCCAGGAAGAGTGTATTTTCTGAAATGTCTAGTTGTTCCTTCAGAAGAAATAATTATGTAGCAAAAAAAAACAACAATCCCTTAACATCTAAAGTCCAAACCCCCTGCCCAGCAGCAGTTGCCTTTTGCTGGTGTTTGTGTGTACGCAGTGTGGATGTGTTTTTTGACATTTTCTGGCTGCCAGCAACATGGTTTCATCTTTCGTTCTTTTCTCTACGAAGCATGCCTTAAGCACCGTAAATGCTTCCAGAACATGGAGGACATCTGTGGACTCGCCTCTGCTCCTTTTATGCTCTGTTCTACTGATAAATTTACAACCTCTCTCTCTGCCTCTGAATGGTGAACGTCCTCTTTTTGTGATCGTGGATAGCAGTCTGTTGAACATGAGGTCTTCTGGTTTTAAAAGGGCTTTTTAGGAATAGATGCCACCTCATCACCGCCTCCTGAAAACAAAGGGAGTTAAGTTTGGACCCTCCTACTCATCACATGCACTTCTGCTGTCCTCTGTTTCTCTCTCTCTCTCAAACACACACACACACACACCCTCATTAGACATTGACATTAGTGCCCCTCTTGTTTGCACCCGTTCACTTTTCATCACCTTTTTCTGCACAGGCGTGCTAAAACACACGAACACACCCGTCTCTCTCTCTCTCTCGCTAGTCTATTCATGCACAGCTGTAATAGCGTATGTGTGTGTGGATGTGTTTGGAGGATAAGACCCCAGGGTTAGTTTGGCCACCTGTCCATGTGTTAATAGGCTTTGTTCCATCAGTCAAAGCATTTACAACTTGAACTACCAGATTAGGTAGTGTTTTGATTAAAGCACTTATTGTAACTTGATGAATTTGTTTGATAAGCAGCCTGCCAACAACAAAAGGACATTTTTAAGACTTGGGTGGTTAAAGCTCACATGATTTCCTCACCTAAGTTGGGTGTAAAAGGTGTTTTATACAGATATTCATGGCACTCTGGGGATAAACCCTAATGGCTTTTTCCTTTTAGAAAGAAATTTGATTGATGTGAATTGTTCTGAAAACAAGCATAATTGGAATAATATTGACCCATAACTTCACACTTTAGACCATTTATGGTCAACATTTTAGGTTTGTGGCCAAGTACTGGGAAAACTAATCTCCAGTTCCCATCAGCATCATATTTACTTTTTTTGTGGTGCTAATACACAGACATTTAGCATGCTAACGGCACACAAAATTGAGACTGAACATGGTAAATATTTCACTGACTAACTGGCTTAGCATTGGTGTTGTAAACCTTGTTTAGTGTGCCAAAGTTATCGTCCAGCTCAAAGCACAGCTGTGCATAATTAAAATCTCGTGTTGTCTCTTTTTGAAGTGTTACAGGTTTTGTGCTGATCAACTTTTAAATTTGTGTGATGAGTGAGGACGACATTTTGGGAAAATTGTGGATCGTGTTTTTTTTTTTGTTTTTTTTTTTTGCTTTGGCAGCTGCAATAATTAGAGTTCTGCTTTAAAATTTGTTATCATCAAAATGTTAGTTTGCATGTAGACACTGACTAAATGAGGTGGAGAAGGCTAATGATAAATTAAACAAAGAAGAGCAGCAGAGAGGAATTAAAGGTGGGAGGCTGAGCAGTGCTAGAGGAAGGAATTAAAGCACAGAAGATGCAATAGATTAATGAGGAATGTACTTTGAGATGTGTTCAGCAATCAGTTAATCAATTCCCCTGAGACGTTCTTTTGCTATGAGACATAAATTTGAGTGATGAACCAGGGCTGACATATCGGCACTCTCGTTGTTTTACACACCCGCAAACACACATACAGGTTTTGTTCATATTTTGGGACATGTGTTTCAAGGAATTCACACACAAAACAGCTCAAAAAGCAACTGCACCCACGTGTTTGTGCTTGCATTTATTTGTCAGTGTCTTTAGGCGTTTTGACGTCAGTGCTCCTGGACTGAGCTTTGAAATGCTTCCTTGCCTAATTTGAAGTGTCACTCGGTGCCGTTTGGCATCACCACGGTACAGTGCATGCCCAGGAATTATGACACTGAGGCTATAATCGTGTAAAGGGTTTGTGTTTGTTACTTGTTAACTGGCCATGAAGCACAAGCTCGGGATGGATCGGTTCAGTTTAAAGTTGTAAATTTGGCTTTTGTTACGAGCCAACTCACAAATTTATGTTTCTGCAGGAAGCAGAATTGGTGAAATGTATTTCGGTAGTCTGCATATGGTGAATGGGTGGTTGACGTGCTGTGTTTGGAGGACTTGCTACAAAATATTTGATGCTGTCTTACACATATTATACAGCAGAGCTTCACTTAAAACCAGGCAGAACTGGCCCGATTGCTGCCAACATACACCAAGTCCCATAAAAATCAACACAAGATACACGTGAACTCAAAGAACACACAGCTCACATGCACCTTTGCTCTCTTTATTTATTCCTCAACCGTTCCGCTCTGTGTTTGTGCGACAGTCTTGTGGTTCTGGCTCATGTGTGTGCTGGATCATGCTTACTCATGGCTTGGTGTAAAACTCAGCCTTTTCGTGCAATATTTTGTTCTCTGTCCTGTTGTTTTGCTCTCTGTCACTTGCCCGCTCACTGGGTGTGTTGTGCTTTTTCATTGGCTGTATTGATGTCTGCTTTGCTGCTTGTATTGGTTGTTCTGTACAGCACGTAACATATGTATATACAAAATTCATACTCATGCTTCACTCTCACTTGGACATAGATTAGACAAATTATATTGGCTATACAGACACAGAAATTAATATAGCAGCTTGCTTTATACACATAAAATCAATGGTGTAAGTGACTGCACAGAACAGAAGCAAGCACTGTTTATTTTCCCATAATACTGACATTTTTTTTCATCTAAACAGTGTGTTAAATTCGGCACAGTTATTAAATGTATTTATTGGCTGTAAAAGACAGTAGTTATCACAAACACTCACTGAGACACACAGTCTAAATCACTGTCTCCCCTGCTGCTATCACTAACCATTTGCTGTTGCACTGGTGCTTGCTTTTTTTGCTGTGTTTTTATTTTTTTTATTTTTTTCCTTTTCCTGTGTTCATTGTAATCATGACCTCTCGCTGTTTTAATTTCAGATTTGCATATCCACTTCCACTCCTTCCTCATTTGCATACAGCAAGAATGGCGAGCGGGCATCCCACAGACAAATTCAGTTTCATGTATCAACCAGACACGCACAAGAGGTACGGGGCACGCATGCACACACACTCACACAAACACATACACAGTTCCACAGGCCCGTAGTCTCGATGAGCAGGTAAGTTGAAGTAAAGGAGGTGCACTCGACGTACTTTCATCTGCACTGTGGAGAACGACGCCTTGCGGGACACGAAGTAAAAAATGGCACCTTCAGCGCGACCATTTCCAGCACCTTAGTTTATCATTGGCCACTCCTGTGTTCAGTCCTGTTGTAGAAACCCAGTTGGTAGAGCTCACCGTGCCTCTGATGGTGCAGTAGTGGAAAAAAAAGGACAGATGTGCAAATTTGGTTAACAGTATTTAATGCCACACAGGAGACAAAACCATTATTTTTCAATGGATCCATGCGTACTTGTGCTTTTCTGTCAGTACTTGTGCCTTTTTTCCCTTTATTCCAACAGTCTGTGTTTTTAAGTACATGCTTATGTTGAGCCTACTTGAGGGTGAGGATTCACGGGGCTTGATTTTTGTTGCATGCTGGCAAAATCCTTCAGCTGGATGTCGCCTTAAGAATCTGAGTTTGGGATTAATGTGTGCGATGAGTGTGTGTGTGTGCGCGTGCTTGATAATCGTAACAATTTTCTTTCCAATTTACATGGCTTATGTCTCTTTTCCCCTCCATTTTTTCTTCTATCTTCTCCTAACCCTGTCTCCCCTCTCCCACACTTTCTATTCCTTCTCTCTCTCTCTCTCTCTCTCTCTTCTCTCTCTCTCTCTTTTTTTAGTAAGAACAGGTTATCTTCAGCTATGAATCCAGTGTACAGCCCTGTTCAGCCTGGCACCCCATATGGAAATCCCAAGAATATGGCCTTTACAGGTAAGAATGATATGCACTTTCACATTTATCATCTTCTACTGTAAACATCTTTTTGGGGATGACCATGTCACTGATGAGTTTTAAGATGGCAGAGAAACACCTAAGAGACAGTTATGCTAACATCCCCTTTGATGCACCAATATTCCTTCAGAATGAAAGTTAAGAAGTCTCTGTTACTCTATTAAAGTAGGAGAGAAAACACATTTTTCTGCTTGCCATCATTTTACTTGCAAAGTAGGGGTTAATGCATATCATGGTGCAGTTTTAGAATACAACATGAGAACTGTGCTAGTAGTAAACCTTATGGAAATTATAGACAACAGAGGGGACTCAAGGCCACGTCCGTTATTTTCCACAATCACTAAAGTCTTTAAGAAAAGGACAGAAAATTCGATGTTACCTTTATTGTTCAGTTGTTTAATAAAAGACACTTTCATTAAACAATTGAGACTCTACACAATACAGGCAGCCAGACTGTGTAGATAGCATAGAGGATGTTAAACAGAGGAAGGCCGGAGATGATAAAGACAAAATGTTGACAGAGGTTAGGCGCATCTTTTCTTGTCTCAGATGAGAACGTCAATGTGCAGTGAAGACGCAGATACTTATTAGACCTGTTACATCTGACTGTAGCACAACCTACAGCAGCCAAAACTAGATATAGCAAAGGCTCAAGGCTACGGAACAGATCATCTGTGAGACTGTCTGCCAATAATAGCAAACAGTGAGAAGTGAGCAGCACTTTGCTCTCGTACATTCTTCACTCTGCTGCTTTTTTCATCCCTTCCTTCTTCTTTGTCTCGCTCTGTCGAACCTGCACATTTTATCAGCCTAAGGTTTTTCTCAGGTCATACTGACTTTGTTCGCTCGACACGTAATTGATGACGTACAAGAGTATGTGCGGTGTGTGTGTGCGTGAACGTGTCTGCATGCATCGCTAATGTTTCTGAATTTATCTCCTCCCACACCATATTGGCAGGTGTGTCTCGTCTGCCAAATTGGTGTATGTAAGACGCATTCAGCCGACTGTGTTATTGGTGCAGACATTTTTTTAATGAGCGCCATCTGTGCACATCCTGCTTCAAACCAAGTACTGTCCTACCTGTGTGTATGTGAGTGTGCGTTTGAGTGTGAGTGGGTGGGTTGGGACACAGGGGGGGGTCTTTGTTGTGTGTATTTGTGGCCCTCTCTGCTCATTAAGCTATCGTTTCTAATATTTTCTCTCTCGTCTGTGACGTCTCGCAGGCTATCCAGGAGGGTATCCTGCCACGGCTCCCACCTATACACCCAACCTTTATCAAACGGGCAGTCCTGGGTATCCACCAGGTAAGCTCTAATGCACACACACACACACACACACAGGCCATTTGATGTCTTTGTTTGTATTCAACTAGGTAATATCTCAGGAGAAATTGCTGTCACGTCACACTAATTTTCAGAGTTAATTAGGGGGATGTTTTCTCATTTTCCAAGAAAAAAACAGAGATAATCAGACCACTAAGATTGCAGAGTGTGTAAGGGGTTCTTTGAAGTTTTGCACTGAGGATTATCGTACACGTAAATGCAGATGATTCTACAGACAAATCATTATCACGTGTAGCTACAGAATATGTGGATTTATTCTGGCTGCTTTTAGTTGACTAGATAAAATGCAATGACACAAAATTGTAATAGATTGTAACTTAAAGAACAATTAATACATGAAGTCAAATGTCCTTGTAGCTTCAAACGGTGAGTGCTTTATTGTCTGCCTCCCCCTGAGCAGTAAGCAACAATACATGAGCCTAATAACTATAGACAGCATTAATGCAAACAACATCTGCCTTCACAGTCGTGTTACAGATAGAAATTCAAAAGGAAAACATGCCAGTGAGGAGGAATTTCTCAACATGTTTTATGAACTCTGAGGAAAACTTTGAGAGCTTGAACTTCAGACCTTGGGATCTTGAAAAGAAATTCTCCATTATGGATTTGAGGCCAAAGCTGATGACTGCTCCTTGTTTGGTGGTTATGAATGCTGCCATTACACTGAAATGATACTTAAAAACTGCAAGCTGAGTGTTTTTGAAAAAACCCAAACAAGCTCTTAACAGCCTATAACTGTGCCACCAATTTTTATCTTGAATAATTTTCAGAAATGTGTTAATCTTCCTGATGAATAATCATTCAGTTTGCACTTTGAAAAGCAGTTGAGTAATGTGTTGGTGTGAAATGGAAGTCGGTGTTTAGGTTAGGCCTGGTCTCACACTTAATGTGTTGAATAAATTACACACTGATGAAATTTTAATTTCATGTCAAGAGGATCCATTACTGCTACTGCTCTGTATCGCTGCACAGTGATACATTGAATCTATGTGTTTATTATGCACGCTTAACCTAAAGCAAATGTTGTTTTCCTCTATATTTAATAATTGTCTGAGTCCTGTGTGGTTACAGTCTTGCTGTAAATCAAACATTGCTGATAGAATTGAAGTAATGCTGCAATCAGTCATGCAGTCCGAAGGTTGTTTAGAGCTCCACACACTCTAGTGCTTTCAAGGCAATATGGATTAAATGGTGATATCAGCCTAAAGGGCAATAATGGTGAGCGAGTGGGAAGCTCGCCAGTAACAGCTGCCAGTGGCTATATAGCAGCAGATATGTACTCTGCTGGGGTTCAGGGTCTGGTCCCCACAGCAGATGGGAGTACAGTTGTCTCGGTGCTTTCCAGATATGCTGTCTGTGTAGACGTATGTAGTTCAGATTGGGTAAATACTTATTAAAATGCCTATTAATGTGGCTATTTGAGGATGTACAGAATCATCAGAATGCAACAGTTTGGAGTAAACACTTATTTATGTCCAGCTGATCTTTGATCATTGTTGTGTTATTTTTCCTCCATAAATAAGCCAGAAGCAGCTCTCAAATTGGTATTTAATTAAGATATTTGAAAGCATGACATTACTGATTACTGTCCGAAGCACTGTTAATATCAAATATTGAATCTTGTGATCATTGGTGATACCATAAATGAATTATACAGCAACACAATAGAAATCTAAATGCATCTAAAGGAAGACGAGCGCTAAGGGAGGCTGACTCAATAATGAACAATTGCAATAACAGTTTAGTGTAATAAACTTCTTTTGATACACGAAAGACAAACCAGCAAACACTGAATAAAGCGTAGAATCAAATGTGATTCTGCAACATGGGGGAGAAAGAAAAAAGAACTGCATAACAGAATTATCAGTGTTAAAGTAGCGTTATTGGGGCGCCATGGTTGTGTTGCGTGACCCAAGTGCAGAGGTGTAGCGTCTGTCCCGGGTTTGATACATACCTCGGGCGTTTACCGCATGTCCTTCCCCACTCTTTCCCATTTCCAACGCTGTCCACTGTCGTATCCAATAAAGGCATAAAAAAGGCCAAAAATAAATCTTTTTAAAAAGTGGCGTTATTATTTTTGTACTGTCAACAAGATGTTTTTCTTTAATTAATACTTTGAAGACATGCATTGTTGACTTCAAAGACAGTTTTAAGATGTTGCAGAGAGGAAGGCTGATATGTTTTTTATATCAGTAATAAAAAATAACACAAAATCCTTTAAAGCCTTTAGAAAACTGGTGAATGCTTCGAAATGAATAAAAAAATCTTTTAGAGAACATTCATGTGGTTTTGAAAAGTATTAATTGCATTCCCTTAGCAGGTGGACAAATAGCTGCTTTAATTGCTTCCTATTCTTTTGAATTCTGAGTACCTTACCAAGGCAGAAAGGGGGTGGTAGGCTTCGTCTGTGCCGCTTTTGAAGCCTGCTCCTCTCGTCCCCTCCCAGTATTTGGTTTTATCTTTTGGAAGTCTAACAAAATATCAGGTATGCTTTGGCAGAGCGCGCCTCGCTTTGTTCCAACTGAAACCTGAACCTCATTATTGAAGCTGTTGTTGTTGTTGTTTGACTGCAAATTTCTTTCTGCGCACGCAACAGTGCGTAATGTAGGGAGAAATTAAAATGTTTGGATTTTGTATTCCCAGACAAGCCAGCTATGGTCTGATTAGAAACCTGTCTTGGTCATTATTTCTCAAGACTATTGAAAAGACAAACTGTTTAGTATATCAGCAGGGCTTTTGTGCAATTGTCACACACCATTGTCCTTTAATGCCCTGCATGCATGTTAGAGGAAAGAATGAGTGTGTGAGTATGAACGCGCACACACACAGAGACACACACAGACTTTTAGACACAGAGCAGCTCCAGCATCTCTTTGTTCCCTTGTCCTTGTGTGAGAAAAGCGCTTTCATAAGCTCCACAGCAGCAACTAGCTAGTAGCATGTTTGACCTTCAGGCTCCTCCGGGTGGCCGTTCAGAGGTACTGCACCCCAGAGAGCAGAGCACACATGTATGCAGTGGTCTGAACCAGATGCCGTTACTGTCCCCGACCTCATGCTTTTCAAACAGTGACGTAGTGCCAGTTAAAGATAGATACCATTTGAAATGGTGTGTTCAAGTCCTGCTGTGGTTGGTGGTTAGTGCTTTACTAAATGTAATCCATGAAAAACTACATCTACTCCATGTACAGAGACTACACAGCGAATGTATTCTTTTTAGTATACAGTGCAAAGATGGTATCTTCAGAGCTCATGCTTCAACTGGCTAAACGAGGCATTTTAACATACACAGACCCTTGGCTGTATTACCATTTTTGGGATTCACATCCCATCAGAAGACAGCACCAGTCCCCATCTGGTGGATTATATAGGAAATGCAAAAAATGAAATGGAGGGACCAGTGCTAAATTACTGTGACTTGACTTATTTGGTTGCTGTTGCTCACACAAAGCCCTTATGATGTTTAGGGCTCTTTCATATAAGAGTAGAGTTATTCATGACACAAGTTAGATGATGAACAGTTTAGGGCAGTCTTTTTAAATTGCTGTGGCATGATTGTAGTAGCTTAAAGCAGCTAGAATAAGCCTCTTTTAGTTACTGCTGATCACATGTCTGCTTGTGCATGAGAGAAGCAGCTTGTAGTGACAAAGTCAAAGATAATTATCACCTGACTCTGCAGTTCCACTCCGCTCCCCAGAGTGTTTCAGTGTCTTAATGCTCATTGTTTTGGCTCTACCATCTGCAGTTTTAATGTTTTAGTTCCCTCTGCTCTCATCAGCATCGTTTCAAGACACAGCAGGTAATTGTTTTGTGTGAAAAAACTCTACAATGACTACTTGCCCAGCATCAAGTGGCAGTTGTCGATTTGGTATTAGTTAAACATTTAGCAGCTAAATTGCTAAATATTCCCTTCTGAAACTGAGGAGTAAAACAAGGCATTATAAGAGAGAGACTCGCCACTTTAAGCATCCTTAAAAAATGGTGGCTGTATGACTAAAGTCCCTCCAACCGAAAAGCCAGTCATCTGCTTGAGAACAGCTGAACCGGCAAAAGTTTATCCAGTCTCGTTCTTACGCTGATGCGAGGAAAATGCTTTTTAAACCTTATTTTATGGCAAAGTCACCAAACTTTTAAAGCAGTTTTTATCAAATTTGACTCTTGCAGCTTTTATGTGCAGGTAACCCCCAATATTGGAGTTGTCTCTCATTCATTCACTTAGATAGGGGACTACTCTTGGTGGCCCTTTGTAACTTCCTAGGGCCTTTACCAAGATGACTGGTGAGTGGTAAGACGGAGCTAAAAGAAGCTCAAGATATGGGCTAATGCTTTATTTTATTTGCTGGATGTATAAAAAAGCAACTCATTTGCTATTTTAAAATGTCTGTGTTATATTTACAGGTTGTTTTACTGCCACCAAGTAGCCTGAAAAAAAGGTTTAAGAAAACAGCAAGTCCTCTAGGAATTAATAAAAGTAATTGCTTTAATGTGTAATTCTAAACCCCCTCTTCTTTTCCCTGTGTCTTTTCTTTTGTGTTTAGGATATACTGCAGCAGGAACCCCATACAAAGTGCCCCCCACTCAGTCAAATGGAGCACCCCCTCCTTACACCCCAACCCCGACCCCGTACCCGACAGCCATGTACCCCATCCGCAGTGCCTACCCTCAGCAGAACATATACGCACAGGTAAGGATATTAAAAGCGACAGCATTACCTTGGAGAGACATTTGTTGGCGCAAAATGTTGATCAGGTTTGTTGTTGCACCTGTTTGCTGCCAGCACCATTTAGTCACATGATAAGTACATTTGTGTTGCCAGTCGGTTTAAGTCATTTTACTGTGTATTAAAAACAATTAGATGAAGTCATTTCACCGATGTGACACCAAATGGTCTGTCATCTGTGCAAGTGTCTTTGTCTTGGGTTTCAGCTTTGAACAAATGTTAGTGAACAAGGGGGAAAGCGAACATCCATTTATTTCGCCTTGTGTCAGACAGCTTCTGTTCTGCAGAATTTGTCTTTCAAATGACATTACATTTCTAATGGCTGCAGGGCTGCTGCTTTGATAAAGAATTTGTCACAGTGTTTAGCCTGAAGAGGGTAGGAATGAAAAGAGACTTGTATGCTCAGGAATCCATCACATTAAAAAAACCAGCCACACTCAGTCTTCTGTTAAGTGCAAACACTGGTAGTTTCTTGGTGTTATTTCTTCATGTGATTAATCCCAGAGGATCGAATTTGTTAGTAGTCTTATGACTTAGAAGCCTGCAATGTGTAAATTAAAACCAAAATCAAGAGCTAAAGGTAAATTTTAGCACGGTGTTACACGTTGTAAAGCAGTTCATTGGTTTGACGTGCAGATACACCTGATAAGAAAACAACAGGGCAATCATTTTGTTCTTTTGTAATTTGGTGAAAAGTGCAGTGGAATTAGGAGAGATTTAAAATGTCAAACAGATAAGATGCCTATTTCCCAAGTCTTGTTGATCTGCTGAGTGTTTCCTCGCTGCCTTTTTAAAATCTTGTGCTAAAAGACGTTCCTTCTTCTGAGACTTCAAATATAATAAACATTTACATTGTATAATAAGCTAAATGAATGGCACGGACAGACATGCCCCTGATTAACCAGCCTCACCAAGCCTTTCCTTATGGTCTGTCCTGACAGGGAGCCTACTATACCCAACCAGTGTATGCGGCTCAGCCACATGTGATCCATCACACCACCGTGGTGCAGCCTAACAGCATCCCCTCCACAGCCCTCTACCCGGCCCCCGTCCCTGTACCTGCTCCTCGCAACAACGGCATGGCTGCCATGGGGATGGTAGCTGGGACAACCATGGCCATGAGCGCAGGTAGGACGACAAACATGAACTCCAAATATTAATTTCAGTTTTCAGAAATGGCATGTTGGACTACAGCTCTGACATCTTGATTGTGTTCTTTTGCCGGTAATCTGAGATTTTTTTTGCTATTTATTCCAGCCTGAGATATTACCTTGCCATGATAAGACGGGTTTTGGACTGTGGTCTAACAAAACAATGGCTTTTAAGTTACTATTAATGCTCTTGGAACTTGAAATGGGCAATTTTAGCCTTGTGTTGAGGTGTTGGACCAAAACAATAGATTTTACATTCACTGGGTTATTAACTTTGTGCAGGGACTCTGCTGACAACGCCCCAGCACCCCCCCATTGGAGCACACCCAGTTACTGTGCCAACCTACAGGCCCCAAGGGACACCTGGGTACAGCTACGTACCGCCTCACTGGTAGAGCCCACCCATCATGTGAGTGTCTGCCCTCTCGCTGTTTGCATCGTTCACTCTGACATGTTCCTCCCCTCCACAGTTGTCTCTCCCCCATCTGTTTCCTCCTCTCCCTGCCTCTCCTCTTTTTCATTCTTCTTTTTGTTCCCCCGTTGCCTCTCTTGACTTGAACAAACTGTGCTGCCCCGCGTTTCTTTTCACTCTTTTCCTCAGAGGTCTGTGGCAGCCTTAAATCAATCTCCAATGTGTGCCTCTGCTCTTCTTTCCCACCAGATCTGGAGTCCACCATCGTATGCAACTGCTCAAATCTTACACGAGCTCCCATTGGTAACCATGGGAACTCGGCACCTGTCTGCAAGAACAAAACTAAAGTGCAACAGCCACTTTACTATTATTGTTAATGTTATTATGCGACATTCTCTAACGTTTTTACAAAAGCTGCTTTTATTTTTTATTTTGTTTTTCTCTGTTCATTTGCCAACCAGTCATTACCTTATTTTGTATGGTTATTTTATTTTATTTCCTCATTTTCTTTTGCTGTGTCTGTCATTGGAACTCCAGAAGGACTCTTGACCAATCACGGGTGTCGGTCGCTCCTGTTTCTGTGTTGTGCTGGTGTGCGTGGTCCTGCCTGCTGCTGCTCAGTTGGCTGGAAAATATTGGGCACTTATTCTCCATTATCATCTCCATCAGTCACTACAAAGACTTATTGACTTATGCTGCCAAATTTTCTAACGACTAGATATCAGCACAGGGTTTTAACATAATTAGGAGTTTTGTTTTTCGGGTTGTTGTAAATTTTTTAAATGTCGTTTCTTTTTACCACACTCAGCTGAATTACTTTAACTTTACCTGTAGACCTTTGTTCTTCATTCCTCTTCATCCTTTTTAAACCAACTTGTTTCATTTTCAGTTCAATCTCAGTCGTCTTCCAGCGCTTAGCTGTCTGTCCGGCAGTAGTCAATCCGTCATCCCTGTTGTTACGTCTCCGTGTGAGTGCTATGTCAGTGCTGTGAGCACTAACTCGCCATCACTCGTCGTACTGCGTGTCCAACATTGTCCGCATTAACATTGTACCTAGTACATAAAAAAAAAATCACCTACTTCATGCTACATACTATGCAGACTAGTATGTTGTAACACTATCGAAATCTTAACCTAGCTAGAGAACATTTCGGGGTTGTTTGGGTCATGTCAGCTTTTTTATGTGGTTAGCGTAGGTCAGTGCATTTAGAAAAATGTAAAAATCTTTATACTAACCGTGTCGACAGCATGAGTGGTCACGCACACTTTCTCACACATATACACACACACACACGCAACGCACACAGGGGCTCCTGTGGTGTGTTGGAAAACACACGATCACTTAGTGGCACTTACTGTACAGTACATCCAGTTATGTTGTTAACTGATCAACACACACGCAAACACACACACACACACACAAAAACAAATGAGCAAACACATACATGACATGGATTTCTGGGGGTGTGCATGGCAGACACAGCCAGCAGAGAAGGAGTTTAAAGGGATTGTGTTGGCAGCAGGAGAGGAGAGGAGAGCAGTGAGGGACGAGGAGAGCAGACAGCAAGAAAGGAGGAGGAGATGACATATTCACAGTCGTTCGTTTCACTTCAAGGTACAAGACATTTGAGTTTGTGGCATCTCACCTGCAAGAGACTGCACAAACAGTACAGCTATTTTTGCACTGTATGTATTGTACATTGATTTTTCTCGCTGTGATTATCATCTCCTCCTCTGTCCTTTTTCCAGGGGAGGACTAATAACCAAACACCCCATCAATGAGAAACCAAGAATATTGAGTTTTCAGTTAATAATGGACCAGTTAAGTACATAAATGTGCTAATGAATGGCTAGGATTCAGTCTAGTCCATTTCTTTAGATGTTACGCACATTACAGCTTTCTGATGATGCGAGTGCATTTGCCTTTTTGAATTATGTTTCCATATGCACATGCATTCAAAATTTACAGTATGGGGATCCATGTTAATCAAACCCATTCCGAGTCTTTGTTTATTGGTCCTCGGCTGAAGAAAATGGGGATATGGGGTGGTAGCTAGAGAATGGTGGTGGGATTTAATATTTAGGTGAGGCCTGTGGCATTTTTCAGGATTTACAAAAAACAAGAAGACTCAAATCACAACTTCAAAATCTGTAGAGTACAGATTGGTATAACAAAAAGCATTTACTGCGCGGGTATGTGGATGAAGTGGTTTGATATTGCAATAAAATAAGAGGGAATGCCTCCAACTGTTAACATACAGTGATTATTTTATCAGCGTTTTGAATTGATTTTTTAAAAAACAATAGCTTATTGTTGTAATCTCTAAATATGGATTCAAGGCTCTGTATGCGGCCTCCGTTCAATAATTATTACAGTTACTGCTAAGAAAAGTAGAACATATCAAAATTTTGGGTATTGAATAACATTGTGAGGAAATATTGCACAACGTAAGATGAAAAAAAAGAAACTTGACTATACTACTATAATTTAATGCTAAGTAACAGGTACCTAGGCTTTGTAGTGCAAGACGGAGGAAGAAGCAATTTATATCATAATTAAAATAAAACAATAAGGTCGAGTGTTTGAGGTATTCTTAGTCCAGATGTTTGTACACTAGTAGGTTAATTCTCAAGAAAATATTGCATAATGCCGCTGTCGGATGAAAACCGCCTATATTTTAGCCCTATTTTTAAAATGACTCTTGTATTTTAGACGATATCAAGTGGTTGTTATTGGCTTAGGAGTCAGAAAGTGTTCCCACCATGATCTTGTATATGTACATTTAAGCCAGTAAAACTGAAAAAAAATACACAAACTGGATTTTCTTGCGACAGCAGTAATGTTACTTTGCATTAGGATTTATTTAACCAACCACTACTTTTGTCAGTATTTTTCAATTAAATCTTTTTTTTCTTCTTCTTCTCTCCCTCTGGTCAATTGAGCATATTGGGTATGCATAATATTCAGGTGTATTTCACTATAGCATTGGATTTCTAAGTTTAAAAAACATGCAGTATATTTATACAGCAAGTGGTACAGTAATGTATTTCTAGCTAAGCATGGTTGCATCAGTGTGGCAGCTACTGTTTGTGCTTTTAATATTTTTTTTTCTTACCTCTTCTTCTGCATCTCTGTCCTCTACATATCTGTCACTAAGGGGGAGGAGTTAACACAAGGTCTGTAAATACGTACGGTTAGGACTTGTGGAATTCACTGTCACCTGATTCCCACGTTTTTATGGTTGTTGCCTGAATTTACAGACGTTGAGGGAAGTAGAGGATGAATGACGGAACCGAAATGGATGCCGTTTTTGTCTTGACTGAGAAAGGCTACCGTGACGCCTTTGGCAGCCATCCCTCTCGTCCATTTCGGTCCTGTGGGTGCAAAGGTATATCGAGTGATCTCTTGAAAACCCTCAGCCTCCACGCCCTTTGTTCTGTGCCATATTTCACCGATTGTCGCTCAGTAAATATTAGTTCCTTCTCCTAATTAACTGGTGAATTCTGAGTCCTTGTTATGTCTAGCTTCCTGTGAATCTGTGTTTTCCTATTGCTGTCCTGTTTCTCACGTTGTTGATGCATATTGCCTGTCTGACTTTTATCTTACTGTATCCTCTGTGTTTATCCTGTTTTCACTTTGTGCCCTTCGGAGGCCGTTTTGCATCCCTTCAGACATTTAGTTTTTATCCCATTGAGGGATGCAAAATGATGTCAGATCATATTGTACTGTTTTCTCCCTTTTCCACTCTTAAGCAGTTATTTTTAGCTCTCACACCTTCATGGTTTCCTTGGCCTTTTTTGTGTTCTCAGTCCAACCTTTGCATCCCTCACCACCCCGTCTGCACAGCATTCATATTGAATTATAAGATAGTCATTAAAATGATAAGATAGTCATTAAAATGATGCTGTTACAGTAATCTACTGTATTTTATATTACACCAAGCCTTTTTTTTAAACACTAGATGTCGCCAGTGACAAAGTCTGAAAGTGGCATCACTATGGTTCGAGGCTTTGAGCCAACATGATAAACTAGTCATTTTTTCCATGTCACTCAACCATAATTGCAATTGGATGTCGCATTTGGAGCACTGAAATGTTTGGGAGTCATAGTCTTTTCCAAATTTATGTGACATCAAAAATGTCATTTTCGACAACAAAAGCAAGACTCCACATAAGGTCTTATTTGTTGTTCTCTGGGCTGTGGACCAACGCTCTTAAACTGCAATTCTGTTTTAATAGAGAGGCTCAATCGAGAGGCAGACCCACGGAGCATTTGAGATAGCTGAAGGTAAAAACAGAGCAGGTTTGTTTTTCCAGGGGTGGTGAAACCGCTTCCTCATTTCACTCCATTCCTTTGCCTCTCATTTATTTCAATTTGCACTTAAGTGAAAATGGACAGTCGAACACTTTGATGTGTTCGGGGGGAGAGAGAGAGGGAGAGAGGAGGAGGGGTGGTGGTGTGCAAAGCTGTCTTAATCATAAGTCTTTACTTTTCCTTTTCATCCGTCATCTCGTCGTCCGTAACATTTCCAAACCTTGAAAGGTGATAACTTTCATGAGGATTTCTCTTCTTTTTTTTTTTTCTCCCGGTGTAATTCAATTTTGAGCCTTTTCACTTTTGACAGTGAAAATGTGACCAAGAGCATTCATAACACCTCTCCTCCTCTCCTTCCATTTCCCCCCTCTCCCCCTCTCTTCTTTTTTTTGCCTTGCAGTTGCTAAGTCTTAGTTTTTCATGAGTATAAATTAAAACACTACTATCACAGCGTATAGTAGGCTCTTAAATGTCTTTGATGTTCTGCTGCAGCTTTTTTTTTTTTATTTCAATTTGTCAGAGATATCTCTTAGTTTAATTTGACACTAAATGTGATGCAAAAAGTGGAAATTCCTTGTCTTCCAAAAAAAAAAAAAAGCATACTTGCATCCCTCCCGGATCGAGTATTAGGAACAACCCCATCTTTGGAAGTTTTAGTTTGGTACCCAGTTTGCACATGCTATGGTATATCTGTTACCGTAAGGTTGTGTTTGAAACTGAAGCCCAACGTCTGTTCATCGTTGAGAGAAGTGAATTGTATGTTAGCTATTTGGTCCAGAGTGAAGGACCTGCGTCAGGCTTGTGATATGAAGTGTAAATCTGTTTTTAATTTTTAAATTTTTTTATGTTTTTTTTTTGTTGTTGTTGAGGGTTTTTTTTTAAAAGATCAGTTAGTGATCTTAGTACTATAACTAAGCCAAGTTTGTAATTGTATATTTACTGTAAAATGTAGAACATTGAATAACTATTAAAATTTTCCTATAAAAGGAAGATTGTCTTGTGTGGCCTTTTTTTTCCCCCAGAATTTGAATTTCTTTGTTGGGTAAATCTGATGAACGCTGAACAGTTGCTATCTGGGATTTAAGTTATACAGAGGAGAAATATTTATCTGCAGCTCCGCACAGATCGATGCAAAAATATGGCTGACATTTTCTGTAATGTGCCTCTGTTATGAAAGCAACATCGCATCAGTGCAAGTCGGATCCTCAAACATTAACGCAGAATTCCTTCCAGACTAAGAAGTGCGTCTCTTGGACAGTGTGGAAATGTAGAAAGGGGAATTCTGCCTTAAACCAATATTTGTACAGTGTTCATTTAAATATGTACCGCTTACTTCTCATTTCTGCTGTGCAACTCCTGTGGTAACAGAGTCACGCAAACACAAATTTATTCTTCAGATCATGAATGTGGATGCCGATGGAGTTAAAATTATTTTAGGGGTGCCTCATACATTCTGTTTTTAAGTGAACTTGTCCTTTCAGGTCATATGAAAGGACATGGGACATCGCAGTCTGTTTCCTTATGTTCCTTTTTACGAACAAAGTGGGTCTGTGCACGCTGAAATACTATCAACAGACGGGAGAAAGAGGACGCCTCGTTTCCCTTGTGGTTAAAAAAAACGACTGACAGCCAAGCCGCCCTCGAGTCTTTCACTTCTCGTTGGGCCCAGCAGCAGACATCCGACTGGCTTGAGCAACTTCAGCCACCGCTCGTACAGAACAAACAGTGACACACGCCTCCTTAGTGCACAGTGCCCCACCAAACACACACACAGCCTCGTATCTTTATAGATCTGCACAGTAATAATGGTGTGTGTGACCAGTCCAGACCAGACCAGAGGATCCTGGATATTTTAAACTGTCTTTTCTACTTGGCTAGATAACATGAACTTCAAGTATAATTTTCATCTTCCTCTTTCTTTCTTTCTTACTCTTATAACTAAACCTCAATTACGTGACTTTGTCAATCAAATAAACTTTGATGCCGCACTGTTTTCATGCAAGAAGTTTATCTAGAGTTAAGAAAAACATCTAAAAGCATGCTTAAAAAGTCATTCTTAAAATGGGTTTGAAGCAAAACAAATGTGAGTTTTCCTTGTTTACCAATACACTAAAAAAAATGCAGTTGTATGTATTTTTCCTTTTCATTTTACAATTTTTTAGTGTTTTTGAAATGCACAACATCAATACAACATATGCAGAATATAAAGATGAATATAACAAAAGCCTGTAACTGATTAACCACAACATTTCAGTTTAAAAAGGGAATATTTTTACATTAAAAGATGACAGGAAATACATTGGCAATTTTATCACAATTTCACAAATATCTCCTTTTTTTATTTAATGCATGAAACCTCAACGTCAGTGTTCGGAAAATTCTTCACAGGAGTCCTGACTGCTCCAAATCATCACACGGAGTCATCTCTAAAGTCGAAGCAATTGTTTTTACTTGCAGCAAGGAATCAAATGCACAGTGCAGAGTCTGTGTAAGTGACTGAACTTCGACAAGCAGCGCAGAGTTTTATAGGAGTGAAAAAAACCATTTGTACAAGCATGAATTCTCGAGGCATAATCTTGAGGTAAAGCAGTTCATCTGTGGTAGCTGGGCAGTTCTTGTCTACAAAGTTTCAAACAGTTGCTGCTCGGTCTGCTCTTATCACGTCATTTGGCGACATACAGCAACTTAGAATAAAAAGTTTAGGATGATGTAATTTCTATAACAGTCATTTTGATATAATCAATGACTAATAAGAGAAAAAGACGTATTGGTTCCGTAATTCTACACTGATTTGTTTGATAAATCATCGACAACTTGTATAATTACTACGCTTTCACAGCAAACAAGAAAAGATGAAGTGTTTCATCGGTGTATATTGGTGTTCTGTCAAAGTATTTACACATATAAATATCTTTCATTAAACACTGAAAAAGCTGAATAAAACCACAGGATCACATTTAAAATTAGGGCTGAAAATTAATATGTATTTTAACAGTTTTGTACAATGAAAATAGTTGTATTGTCATAAGTGATTTCCCATTATTTTTACTGTATTTATGGCACCCCAATGCACAAACTAAAACTAAGAAGAAGTGTCAAGATTTAGTGTTATGGATCAGTCTGCACCTCATATTTATACTTTATATTACTGTACATATTTACAGTCTGATATTTTTATATAAGGAGAAGTCATGTGCAATTTCATTACACATTACATAATGACAATAAAACTGATTCTGAATGACTTCAGTGGCCAAGTAGATCCACGACTGACTGACTGACTTAATTTGGCATGTTGCTTCCTTCATCATCTGCTGGGATCTTGCAGGACGGATCACGGAGCAGCACAAGGCCCGTGAGCACGCTCCAATCAAACTGTCTTCAAGTAGTAACTGCAAAAGAGGAACATCTGTGCTTCTGTGTTCTCCAGCTGTGTACTTTTGTTTCCGCCTGCTGAGTTTTTGTTTGCTTTTTACTGGTGTCTGACATAAAATCATGTGTTGTTTTTTCACAGACTTATTTGTGAATCAATTTGTGAATATAGCGGCGTTAGTCAGTAACATAGTCGACAGATTTTAGCCTTCTGATGCTTCATTAAAATACTGGCCATCCCCGATTGCCACCTGCTCAGGTTTCTACTTTCTATGTCTGATAATAAACCATTCAGTGAGGAATACCACATCCTGCAGACTCACAAAAATGAAAGCCTTTTTATGTAAAATTATTTTTGATGCCGATTAAAACCGGGTTTCTTAAGATTTAGACAGTCTGAGATGTTCAAATCCTTTGTGTGTCGTTTTCCATCCTCCTTTCCTTTAATATCCTGTCTTGTGGTTCATCTTCAATGAGAATTAGTTACAGAGTGTACATGTCAGTGCAGGAATAGTCAGTGTCGTCTGTGAACTAAGCTCACATGAACAAATACACAATACAGATATAAGGTTATTTACTGGATCCTGCAGCAGGTGGCTCTGAAACAAGCATTCATAGAGTAGTGGATAAAAGTACATACATGCCTATAAAAAGCGTTAATCTGTGGAGGTTTTCTCCTTTAATGTAATTTGTCTTTCTTGTTAGGAATCAAAAGCACAAACAAAGTAGTGCTAAATAATTCAAAATGTAAAATGAGTGATTGCATAAGTATTCACCCCCTTTAAAATGACTCACTTATTGTTACACAGGTAAAGCTGATAAAAGCCCATGTTAAATCTGGACTAGAGACTAGTGAAGGAGGCCACCAAGACACCTATGACTCCTCTGAAGGAGCTGCAGGCTTCAGCAGCTGAGATGTGAGAAACTGTTAATAAAGCAACTGTCAGTTCTTCACCGGTCAAAACGTCACGGGAAAGCGGCAAAGAGAAAGTCACTGTTGAAAAAAGCTCACATTAAATCTGGACTACAGTTCACCAGAAAGCATGTGTGAAACTCTGAAGTCAACTGGAAAAAAATTCTTTGGTCTGAAATTTACCTTTGACAATCAGAGTATACACTGCATTTAGTGTATACCAAACACTGCACGTAATCACAAACACACCATGCCTATCGAAAAGTACAGTGTCCCTACAGTGTTCGGAGGAGTCATAGGTGTCTTGATGGCCTCTCTCAATGGTCTCCTTCTTGCACTGTCTCTCAGTTTTTAAGGGTCGACCTACTCTGGGAAGATTTACATGTGTCATATTCCTTTAATTTCTTAATGATGAATTACAGGAACTGTATGGTAAACTGCACACAATTAGTTTAATCATTAGACAGCTGTTTTAAATCTGTAGTGACAGGCATAACGACCTTGAAAAACTTCCCATCTCTCTCTGATATCCTAAGGCATTTTATGGAATTGCTTTGGCTTGTGAAAGCAGACAGCCCTCACAAGGAAACTGGCAATAAATTCTTTAAAAAAATATTTAACTCAAGTGGTATACATGGACCTTAGGGTCCTCTGACTATTTGCCAGGAGAAGTCTTTTGTGGGAAACCACACATGATGACGATCTGGTTTAGCTGTGACTCGAAAAATTCTAGTGAACATTGCAGCCACAAGGGTCGCTCCGACAGTGAGCAATTCCACATAAAATTCCAAATAAAAGACCTATTAATGGTGTCATCAAGTCTTAACAGTGTGACCAAACAAGGGAGCAAGCTGGGGCGTTACTTCCACAGAATTTAGACCAAGTGCACGGAAATGACCTCCAATACAGCTGGAGATGATGATTAGAAAGAGTAGTTTAGCATCAAAAAAGGGGTCAGATCGAAGCTTTTTCATCTGCAGAACAGATGCAAAGATGGGTGGAGGCGTAGGAGGACTGTTCAGGATAAGAAGGACTCTTACAATACTCCAGGATCGTTACGAAATCTGCTGATTAAGCTTTGAGCAACTTGTCCCTGAAGAGAAATAAGCTCTACTTCTCTGTCTGCACACGTCTGAGTTTCAACATGATGAATGAGCTCATTCAGAAAACGAGGTCTGCTGGATGTTGGTCAACTGTCGGAGTCTCGCTGTCCATTTAAATTTAATCATCTAAGTGACTTGACGCTCTTTCGTGTATTCATTTTCATCAGTGGCAGAGTGACGGATAGAAATGAGATTGATTGATACGTTTATCCCTTTCATTGTTGGTATAGTTGCAGTTTTTGCCGCAGTTGACATTTGGTCTTATAGACTGTTTCAATAACAATCCCTTCTGCTTATTCTGCCTTATTAATTATCTATCCATCCATCCATCCATCCATTATCTATACACCGCTTAATCCTCTGCAGAGTTGCGGGGGGGTTGGGGCCTATCCCAGCCAGTCTATCGCAGGGCTACATATAGAGACAGACAACCAAGCACACTCTCATTCACACCTAAGGACATTTTAGAACAATCAATTAACCTCAGCATGTTTTTGGACTGTGGGAGGAAGCTGGAGTACCCGGTGAAAAGCCACGCTGCACAAGGAGAACATGCAAACTCCACACATGAAGATCCCAGGTGTCCTAACCGGGACGTAAACCGGGGATCTTCTAGCTGTGAGGCGACGCTTCTAACCACCAAGCCACGGTGTAGCCCTTGATAAATAGTTACATCAAATTATAAAATTTCAGAGGACAGCTTTGCAGATGCACAACCAGTTTTGTGTCATTGTTGCAGTGTGTGGCTGAAGATAATGGCAGCCAAGCAGAGCCGGCCCTACCCAATGTAGCGCCATAGGTGCTACATTGGGTAGGGCCTATGGCGCAACTTACATACGCTTACAAAAGAAACTGAATAGCATTGTTTTCTAGTAATATTAATTGGGCATTGCTTTACATTTGAATCAATGTGAGCTTTTCCATTTTAAGAGTTAACAATAATAACTAGTTTCAATGTAATTATACTGAAGGTGAAATTTTTCCTGATTTTGTGGCGCCCCCTAAAGGCCATGGCGCCCTTAGCATTTGCCTGTATTGCCTATTGGGCCAGCCGGCTCTGCAGCCAAGTTTCTATTCTGGTAGTGTTTACTGGGTCGACGCAGGCAACTAACTGATAATCAGTCATGCTGTTTTTGTCTCTTCCAGTAAGGCCAAATTCCTGTGAACATTACAGTTTGCCTGAATTTCAACTCGTAAACACTAATTTACCATTTTAATGGCTCCATTTCATTCACACAGTGATAAAAGGTCTTGTCAGCTGGAAAACTGTTAATATAAATTCTAATACCTGACCTTCTCATACTCTCTTGACATACATCAAGCTTGATAATCAGCTAAACATTGATAATTTAAAGTGCAGAGTTCATTAAGTCGACACACAGCTTTAGAGCGGTGCAATAAAATGACACGATCCCACAGCTGAGGAAGAGGCAGTATGAGGTCTGTCTGAAATCAATCATTCACACTGAATTAGCCATAAATGAAAAATAGATGGGAGTGAGTCAAGAACAACACAAGAGTTCTTCTCCCATCAATGCGCTGATAAGTTAGTCAATAATAACTGATTGCACAATGAAGGAGGCAATACAAACTCATTTTCACATGACAAGGTGATAAAGTAGATGTGACCTCCAAGCAGAACAACTACATGCGGTCGTGACTCAGCAGTTACAACACTGAAGACGAGAGCAAAAACACACAACGCGATGTTCTGAGTGGCGCTTCAAATCTGCAGACATTAGACAACAGTGTTTTCCTTCTGACATCCGTCCCTTAATCTCCAGATCAGGATCCCAAAAAAAAAACAACCATTACTTCAACAAGAATAGAATATGTTCACATGTTTTCCACACTTTTCTTCTGCAGATTTGCGGCAAGCCAAGGATGTAAACAATAGTTTGCATCCATAGAGGTTTGAATCCATGACCTGCTTTGATATTTGATCTGAGAACATGGTTTCATTATCGCCATTGAACTGTGATGAACTCTCTTTTTTGTTTCCTCTTTGAAGTGCCGGCCCTTGTGGCGGAAGTCAGTATTTATTTATCCATTCTTTTGTATTTGTTAAACTTTACATGCACTTCTAATTTTGGACAGCTTATAGGGATGATGCGCTATTTTGTGTGGGAGTTTTAAAAAGAAAGTGACTAGCATTCTAGGTCAATCCAGTGAGCACCATGAAGGACTTACGGGAGACAGAACGAGCTGCTTCACTGTGAATATCACAGACAGAAATGTGTACTTTGTCACGTTTCCCCAAATATCTGTCCAGAGTTAGACAAGCTCTGTAGTGGTCATCATATGGGTTTTGTTTTGTTGGAAACCAGATGGCAGGAAACAGTGATGTGAACAATTCCCATGAGAGTAGCTACAATAGAATTCTCATAAAATCCCAATGAAATGAGATGCAGGATCACATCCACCCCAAAAAATGCCAGTGTACGATATCACTGAGCTGCAAACAGGCATTAATCACACTCAAAGATGCGAGAGCAAGATATGTTTGAAATGCTTATGATACAAAAAGTTTGGTTTTGTTACAAATAAAACCTACAGACAGAAAAAAATAGAGAAAAATCAAAGTGTCTTAGTAAGGTGACATTTGCAAAAGCTATAACTGAGCAGCTAACTGGTGAACAAAATATGAATAATTAATGGAGGAGGTGTCTGGGGTGAGGTCTGGGCATCTCTGCTTAGACTGCTGCCTCCGTAACCCAGCCCTGGATAAGCAGAAGACGATGGATGGATGGATGGATGGATGGATGGATGGATGGATGGATGGATGGATGGATGGATGGATGGATGGATGGATGGATGGATAATCAATATAATTTGAAAAGTTTGCAGACTTTTAAGGCATCTAGACAAAAAGTTTCCAAGGCTAGTTGCATGGATTTGAATTCAGCATGACTCAAATTCAAGCTATGACTCTGCTCATATGCAGTGTTTTCCCCATTTATTGCTTTTTATCATTGAATCATGGTCCATATAATTTGGCATTTTGGACAAGAAATTCCAAACACAGATTCTTTCATGTCAAAATAGATTTCTACAAAGTAATCGAGTGTAATTCCCATTACTAATTTATTAATTTAAAAAAATAAATAAATGACTGCATAAGTATTCACTCCCTTCAAGTCAGCATTTAGTAGATGCACCCTATGACTGCAATTACAGCACTGAGCCTGTGTAGATAGGTGTAAATAAGCCTTGCACATCTACACACTACAATTTTACCCCATTCTTCTTTGTAGAACTGTCAGACTGCACAAGGATCACAAGTAAACAGCCACAGGTCATGATGCTGCCACTGCCATGCCTCATAATAGAGATGGTACATTTGCGTTGATGTGCAGTGTTTGGTGTCCATCAAATATAGCATGTAGTCTTTGAATTACACCATGGGGACAAAAAAGTTTTTAATATTGTAGTAGTAGTAGTAGTAGTAGTAGTAGTTTATTCGGTCAACATACAACATACATAATAACAATAAGACATCACATTAAGACATCACATTACTTCAAAGGTGACCGAAGGGTATAGGCTGAAGTTAAACTTATTATGCCTAACCCTGTTACAAATCAAGTAAAGTCTTTTGCGATCAACAAAACAAGCACTTTAAATCAACAAAGTCAGCAATTATAAACATCCACAGGTAACAGAGGAGACTAAACAACAAAATCTTCTCAGTGTTATTCCTGAGATTGGTATTTTTCAAAAACTGAACATTTATACTGCCTTTTAAAGGCTTTCAGCGAATTACTTCTTTTTATATTATCATTCAATTTATTCCATAAACTCACCCCTTTCACAGAAACGCATTGACTTTTTTTATTTGTTCTCGCCATGTTTGTTCTAAACATGTGTGTTCCCCTAAGGCTATAATGACTCTCTCTATGTGCAAACATGTTTTGAATTTTTAAAGGAAGTTTATTATTGTGTGCCAAAAACATTACTGTTAAAGTTTTAAAATTAACAATATCATGCATTTTTAATATCTTTGATGAAGCAAAGATAGGATTTGTTGGTGCATAACAATCGAATAGTCTGGTGGCCAAAAAGCTCAATTTTGGTCTCATCAGACCAAAGAATCTTCTTCCAGTTGACTTCAGAGTCTCCGCCAGGCCTTCCAGTGAAATTTTAATGTGTCCAAATTGCCTGGAGTGTTCTTTTGTCCTCATGGAGTAGTCTTGTTATAGGTGTCTTCATACTCCAGTCACCTGAGACACATTTACTGCGCTGCACTGCAGTTTTACTAACTGTGTGACTTCTAGCACCAACTGGCTGCACCTGTATTGAAACAGGTGAGTCACTTTAAAGGGAGTGCATACTTATGCAATCACTTATTGGACATGCTGTATTTTTTTTTAATTAATTTGACATTACCCTGTAGGAATCTGTTGCCAGTTTGAGATGGAATAATCTTTTTTTTCTTTTGCAAATTCTTGTCAAAAAAATAAATAAATAATTGAAAATTCAAATTCAAGGTTGAAATCCAAAAAAGGGGGACAAACTTCCAAGAGAGTAAATACTTTTTATAGGAAAGGAAATGCTGTTAAAGTACTATTTACTTTTTAAAGTTTTTTTTCTCCAGTTTAACTCACAGTTTATTTGTTTTTTGATAATTAACTTGTAGTAAGAAAAAGGAATGATAATTACGGTTGCTATGGTTTCCAGCACTTCAACGGTCCAAGCGCCTTGATTTGGAACGGTAATTACCCTGCTGACCGGAACTATGTTTTTGGAGCTACTACTAAAGTGCACCTGCCGGGTCAGACAGTCGTGAATGTAGTTCCCACGATTCTGCTGTAACTCCGTAAGTGTAAGAATGTTGACAAATGGGGGTAAAAATAAATTTACCAGATAAAAACACGTAACCTAGCCTACTCTTTAAAAGCCGTTCCCTTTACCGTGGCGTCATTGCGCGTTCGTGTTGGCGGTGTAGCGCGCACAGTTAAACGAAGCGGCGACGGCGGCAGCGTGTGAAGCTACCGGAGCAGCGGAAGGTAGATCCAGGACAGACGAGCGGCGGGTTCAAAACTCACATACTCGTAGTAGAAACGCCTCCGGTGAGCTCAAAGTGACTCTTTTTTCACCAACTGTTTGTTTTCACTCCACGTTGAGCCGGTATTTGTTACCACGGTGGAGAAAGAAGGAGCTGGACGAGTCATCTGCCATGGAAAACTTGTACCCAACTTGTTGTTGATGTCCCCGCAGTTGTTTGGCTGTCACTCGGGGTAAGTAGTATCAGTTTTATTGTCTCCTTTTCTCATTAAGTCGTAAATAAAAAGTAAATATCTTTCCAAGGAACTGCAGTCAAATGAATCACAACTTGTGCATCCAATGGCGTGGCTGTGTTGCCATGTCTTATCAATAATACATGATAGCTCCTTCGTTATCAGCGTTCTTACGTGTGTGAACGTGTTGTTACCTGCGAGAATAAAATAGATCCTGTAAACTCTCTACAGTTGCACAAAATAGAGAATATGATCCACTTTCTCCTCCACTGCCTGCTGTGTGATGCTCCAGAAATCCCTTAACAACGGAAACCAATCAAATAATCGGAAAAAGCAATCAACAGATCAACTGGCGGTAAAAATAACAAAGAATTGCAGCTCTGTGATTCATATATCCAGCCAAACAGAAGTTAATTGATCACTTCCGGTTGTATTTTATTGTTTGCAAACTTGATGATTTACTAATTTTACTCAATTTCATCTGTTTAAGACAGATGCAGTTAGATGTAATGTGATCTGAAAATGTAATAATCAAATATTTCATTGTTTTGCTTTGGCAACAGTGGTTGTTTACTATTCATGCTAATACAATATGTTGAATTAAATTGCACTGAGACACTGAAGGATATAAACCCTCCTAGATAAAATAATACAGAGCCTCTGGTGCTACACTAAATAACTGAAACAACCCTCCAAGCCAAGTAGTCGTCTTTCTGTTTCTGCAGGGGAGGATTTGTCTCATGTGTGCAGATGAAAACAAGCGATTGTTCTGTCATTGTACTCATGAGCATGCCTGCTGTGATAACATCAAATCTGTTGTATTCCTTTTGTGTTTTCTCCTCAGTGCTTTCAGTCAAATTCCACACTTAAACACAGTCAGGTTCTCAGTAAGTGTGGGAAGTTGCAGAACGAGATCCGATATGCCCCAAGGCAAGGTGCTATTAAAATGCATGTTGTGCATTATGAGCACCAAACAGATGTGAATATTTGTGACAGCAGCTCTATTGGAGCTTGCAGAAAATTGTGTGAGGATTGGCCAATCATCCAGTCAAATGAGGTGAAATATATTTAGGTCACGTGCAAAGTTGCAAACCACAAGAATGGGACTGTGAAATCATTCTGGGAACATGCCATTTTTCCCCTGTGAAATTAGTGTAGTTATTTTTTTTAGCTTGAGAAAAGGGTATTCACAGATCTTCACAGACAAGTGAACCCTAACCCCACATTTATATAGGATGTGTGCTTTACCACAGAATTAGTTAGAAATATTAAAAACAGGCCAGGAATGCTGTGTGTTTGGTTTGTTCTTATTCATGGTTACTGTTAAAAATCTATGCAAGCCTGATGCGAGTATCTGATGTGATCAGAGTCATATGGCAAACTAGCAGAGTTTTCACAGAGCAGCCATCTGTTTTTATATCTGCATCAAGCATAGGAGAATAACCAGCAATGTTTCAGAAATGTGGGCTCACACTGATATCTTAAACAAACAGGAAATAAACCTTACACATTTTTTTTTGATAAAGCTGCTGTTTTTCTGTGTTCACTTTTACAGTGTCTGGAATGAACAATGACAGAACTAAATAAACCCAGTAACCAATACGGACATTGTTGCAAAATTAAAGCTAATGGTTTTCTAAAGCGAGGGTTACCATTTAGTGCAATACAAGACAAAGAAAAAAAACAAATTCTCCTAATTTAAAGGTTGGAAAATTTCGTTATAATGCCTTGAAAAACTGTTCCCGATGATCAACTAATCAATTAATTGACCATTTAGACAGTACACACGTACTTCCTGCCTTTAACAACAATGGAAAAATACAGATATGGCATTTTCCCAGTATGCTTACATTCCACAACCTACTATGTGTTGCTGTTTTTCTCCTTCCTAATCCTTGTAGCAACATGAGCACTGCTTAAATCCAGTGAAAACAAGTTGTTACATCATATCCAAGAATCATTTTGCCATGCTGCCATGTGTGAAGACCTGGCACCCTGGCTGTGGCACTTCGGCATTGTTACCGTGTTTTTAGTAAAGATTCCTTTCAGCCAGGCAGAGGTCAGGCTTCTGTGAGTGTTTTGTCTTTCTGACTGGGAACAGACTAATGTAACTCTGGTTTCAAGAAACAAGAGTTAGGCGATAGCCAGGTAGGGACAAAGAAGCATGGCCAAAGTTGTTTACAAGACAAAGTGAAGTGCACAGCATTATCTCACTGTGTAAATAATCAAATCCCACTGGCAGTCATCCTAAAAAAACACTCCAGATTGCTAATTTAGGGGCAATGTCCTGAGATAAATCTAACTTATTTGGTCTGAGTGGCTTTAGAGAGACAATTTCAATAATTTATCTTGATTGGAAACCATAGCAACCAATGATAATGTTAGAAAAATCTACTGTGTAATTTTCCAAGGTTGCCAGAGATGCAATGAGGAGTCAGCCAGTGACAGTAAAGACATTTCTTTAGTTATTCTGTTTTTGTGTTTTACCGACTCGGCTTTCACCAGACCTGCATTTTCATCTCCACTGCACCACAAACCCATGACAACAGCGACCACAGGGCACAGAGTAACTGCTACTCACCACTCTGCTAAGCTTTTGATAAGCTCTCTGCCTGACTAGAGGTGGGTATCAAGGTCTTACAGCAACTTGCAGCTGCTCTTGTTTGGAAAAACATGTTTTTCTATCAAGTAGCAAATAACTATCAAGTGCAAAAACAAGTGACGGGACAGCAATGAAGATAAAAAAATATTTGTGCATTTGTCGAAGCTGTGGACATTATCAACAAGCCCTTATTATTACAATAACAGAGAGGTAAAAAGGGCAAAAATAGGAGGGAAACAAATCAATGTGAAATATCCATTAGCTTGTCTTTGTGGCCTTTAACTGCTGTTTTCAGACCTTTGATTTGCCACCCTGCAATTTAAATAGGTTTATGGTAATTTGTACTGGATTGAGAAACAATTAAACTGAACTTTGTTCGTGGGACTAAGAATAGGGAAGTCTTCTGGCAGTAAGGAATAATGCTAATGTTATTTTCATTTTTATGTCCAGCAGCACTTAAGTTGATGGTTTTCATATTGATCAAACAAGTATGCTGATATAAAAGCTGTTTTCAAGTTACGAGGGCATCTGTGTCATCAGACGTAGTTCTGTCACTGTTATTAATGAATGTAGCAAAGATCGCATCTTAGTTTGGAAAGTCCATCTTTATCCATTGAAATAAGGGCATTAAAGTGTTGACTGAGCAGCTTTTCCAATCCTTTTTGTCTGTCAGTGAGTCAGCATCTCAATAGGTTAGGTGTACGCTTTCCCTTGGTTGTTGTCTCCTTAGTCCAAGGGAAACTGTGGTGATAACAGGAAGTGAATGGCTGAGCAAATCTGAGATGTCTGGTGATTCATAGCTCTCAAATCAGGCCAATACAAAATCCTAAAATGCTACTTAAAACGAAGCAAAAACTCTGTGTACTTCTGCATCATTGTGCGATTTAGTACCTTGCCTGCTTTGAGCAAATGCAGCTACAAATACTCATTGCCGATTGTAAATGACATTGAGCGGGATGTTTAATTAGCGATTAGGGCACAGCAAAATAACCCAGCTGCCCCCACTTCAAACGGAAATCAGCTAACATGAACGTGATATCTGGCTGATTGATGGAAGTGAAACAGAAGCAATCCAGTCTGGTCATGATAAAAGGAACCTTGTGGCGTATCCACATTTTGGTTTCAGTGACCAATGGCCCATTATCCTGTCCGTGCACTTCTTTCATCAGACCTCCTGTATGTGGCAACAGCTCGACGCACGAGAAAGTTGTACAGAGAACATCGTGACTTGCTGTTGATCAGTCTTTACATGCCGAATGAAATCCAAACAACAGCATGCAAGAACATGTTTTTGTCTACAAGTTAAGACAAATTAAATTAACTGAGTAATGCTGACAGCTTACGGTCAGCCGTGTAGCAATGCCCATATTTGTACTTAAGACTTCTGCAATTCTTCTGCCGAAATCAAACTATCGGCACACTTAATTTTCCTGAAAAGACCAAGAAAAGAGAGATTTCCTCTACCATGTGTGCTGCTTGTTTGCTATGTGAGAGATTGTCCTCTAAGGAGAGTTTAAAGTTGTTTATTAGGACTATAGACTGATTGCACACATTGCAGATGTGTCTTATGCAACAAGCAACTGGTTTATCATCTTGTTGACCATATGGCTGCATGTTGGCACACCAGCCTTTATTATCACGTTTCTATTTATTTACGGTGCAGCAGATTGGTTTAATATGTCTCCTGTGTAATGGCCACAGTGTCTGGTTGCAGGATTGATAGACTTGAATTAGCCTGGACTATATTAGCTTAGATAATTTGTACTGCGTTGTTTGTTTTCTAAATTCAGACAAAAGCCTGTGATATTTTCAGTGTGCAGTTATGCATGTGTTAAAGGTGTGCATGCATCTGTCTTTGTTGGTAACATGAAATAATGTTTGCGATTTATCAAGGCCGTCAGGATGTTTATGTTAATGTGCTGATGTGCAAATGTGCTTGTGGTTTGAATGTTTTGGCCCACTTCTCTGTATTTGTCTGTACAGCAGACTAAGGTTCTCCTGCTGAACTAGTGGATTTTAGCATGTTTTCATATGAATGCTCACTGTAGATTTGTGTATACTCCTAACTGCTTGGCTGGTGGTGTGTGTTTGCAAATCAAGAGATTGCATGGGGGCCAGCGAGTGAGGAGCAGCAGGCATGAATCATTGATTAAGGTGGCCAGGGACGGATGGTAGAGATCAAAGATGGGAAAGTAATTAGAGCTGAATTGTTTGCCACTCGCTCTGCTGAACTCTACATCTCCCTCCTTTGTTCATTACATCTCCTGCTCTGTGTAAATTACACAGATAGAGAGTGTCTCCGAGTACAGTGTCATTCTTTATGTGCCCTTATCTGCCAGTCATCTGCCCTTTTTAGATTAGATTTCCCTGGAGGGCAACATCTCTGAAGCAGGCCAGACAGACGCAGAGTCACTGCCACAGCTATAGAAAGCAGATAATAGCATCTCGTGGATGTGTTGGTTTGATCAGATTGTCGTGTTGTCAGTCATATCACATTTCTGATTCAAATTTATCAAATATGAGGGTTTGCAGATTTTTTTAACAGTTTCATTGCACTGTGAGTTGCCTATCTGGATTTCATCCATGGCAGAGACAAAAGCTAAACATATCACCTTGAATGCCAGTAATTTTTTTATTTATTCATCTATTTTTTGGACATTTAATTAAATATGTGGTCAATCAGATAATTCCAGGAACAACATGTGTTTAGATAACTCAAATTAGCATTATTTAGATTTTTTAACCACATATGGGCAAGGAAAAAGGGGCTACACAACACTGACATACAGCGTTATCGCCATTTAATGGCAAACATGTTTGCAATTACGTATCCAGCACGTGAAGTTGTGCTTCTGATTGGCTTCGTCTTTGGTCTCCGCCAACTCCTGAGGGAAATATCTGGCTCTGTGGCTGCTAAATGCTCAACGAGATTAACCACCTAGTCACTTACTTTGTCAGTAATTTGGTGCTTGGCAGCTGTTTTACAGTAAGTGTATCTAAGTTTTTCTCTGCAAACAGCTTCCTGCTGATACTGTTGCAAACGGTACTAAGCAGAGCAATGAGACTGTGGGTGAAAAAGGGGGAGCTCCACGAACAAGAGACACAGCAATATTTACACAGTTGAAACACAGCAAACAATTGTATCACACACCACTAAATCCTGCTTATCTAGCATAGGATTTTAAATCTTTCCTTCTAATATCCACCCCTTTTGTGATTTTTTTTCGTCATTTGGCATACCCTAAAAGACATGACTTTAAAAACTGTTTCTGAAAATGTGCATATTACTAAAAACTAACTTAAACTGCATCATTGCTCTGAAGGACCCAACCCCAACCCTCACCCTTGCTTAAACAGGTTGCTGACAACCTGGTAGATGTTAAAAGGTTCATAAGTCTTAATGGTCCCGAATCCACCTACTGAGAATAATCATGAAACCTAATATGTGGTATTTCATTTGCAACACTGTTAAGTTCAGCTGTTAATCTCCCGTATTTGTCCAGAGTTGCAGTCACATTCTTGCAGTCATGGTTTATAAATAATCTCGTGTCACACTCCGCTCTCCCTTTTGGCAGACGTCAGAGCAGAGAGTATGCAGCAGTGTGTCTCTCTTTTCATGTCATGAGATATAAACAGAATGCAGTGTCGGAGAGCGTCCCTGTCAGTGACTGGTAACGTTACTCCTTTGGGTTGGACTGTGGGGGTGTACCTGTCAATGCAATTTCATCTCTTGTTTTTTATAGCTTGCATCTTGCAGGGGAATTAGCTCAAATGGTAGAGCGCTCGCTTAGCATGCGAGAGGTAGCGGGATCGATGCCCGCATTCTCCAATAACCCTTTTGACTTTGGAAGCCTCTCCATTTGGCACTTAGATAAGAGAATTTCTACCAACTGTTGGAGTTAGAAGTGAAGACAGCATGAAAAAGCGGTGCTGTTGCTGAATTAAAGGCTATATATCTTTCCAGGCAGTGTAGACAGCCCTGCTCATCCTAACATTTACATGAGTACTATCGGACATACAATTCTTCACAGTGCTCTACTTTCTCAGACAAATGGTGAGAGAATGATTAAGTTTTGATGACTGCTACCGCTGCAGAATAGTGTCAGTAGACAGAGGAATCTCAAGGCAGATCAGTGAAACAACTTGCTGAAAAAAACATTTACAATTAAGAGGATAACATCACACGACCTTTAAAACTTCAAGTGGTGCAATTAGAGCAGCTTTCAAGCGTCTTGATACACAATCAGCATTGACCCACAGAAACAGGCTGTGAGCAGAACATGCATTACAGTCTCAGGAAACCTGCCAAAAAATGCTACGACTGTGTGGGTAGAAAAAGCTACTCTGAGTCACAGTGCAAGTAGATGATGCTTTCACACCCATAATGACAATAAATACAGTAAAATTCCTGCAAAGGTGAATGAGCAACTCTTTAATTAGGGTTTGCTGTAAGTGTTGAGTTGGAGAACGTATGTGGCTTGAGATGACCTCATTACACACAACTTTCGTTTTATGTTTTGAGAATCTAATTTATTTTCCATTTTTATCTAAACTTAAACATTACGCATCATGTGTCATTTAGTAAACAAACTTTTTAGTTGGAGGTCATTATAGACTTACACACAGGCACAAACATACTGCACATTCATAATGTTGTTTGTTGAGATTGTTGTTTGTTGTCTAGAGTATGTGCAAACATACTGCGCATACATAAACATGCCTTGAGATTGTTGTTTGTTGTCTAGAGTGGCAAAGTGTAAACATAACCATGTAACACAAACATACATACATGCATACATACAGCTTCAAGTTTTGTGCGTGTAATTCTCTGTTTACAGTTCAGTACAGTTTGCAGAAGCATACCTATTCATCATGAAAGCAAAAACAACACAGTGCTGTCACTGAAAATGTAATGTGAGTTTGTGGTGTGTATCTGTTTTCCTCCAGTAAATATTTAAATTTGAATCCATTAAGGGTTGACTGTAAAAGTAAGAACTCAACCACAGATTACAGTAGGTTTTCCTTTTTGCACCTTTCATAACATGTTTTGACTTGATTAAATATATTTTTAATATGTTTGTTTAAGTGTTGGTCTAATTGACTGAATTTTTTGACAGGTGTGGAAATCAGTGTTAAAAATGCTCCCCTCAATGTGCAACTAGTTAAAATATCATTTACCACATGGAGTTAAATTGATAAGAAAAGAGTTTTATATTTCTGTTCCCCCCCCCTCTCCCTAATTGATTTAAAAATAAACTGCTATTCAACTGTTCATTCATTTCTTAATTACCAATATCGTCTGTTGCTGATGATATGTAATTATCTCCACCACAGTGCAGATCCTAATGAGGTGCACATATTCAGTGTGGGAATCAGAGCTGTTCCATTTGGCAGCTCACAGCTTTTATTTGGGCTTGGCTTTTAAACCGATCACTTGCTTGCGAGGGCTTGCAGGATCCAGCATGTGTGCGTTTTCGTTTTATAATTTCTGTATTGTTGGAAACTTTGCAGGTCTACAAAACAAAGCAGACCTGGCAGTGACCTGTTTAGTGCTTTAGTGAAGCAATAAATCATACGTTTAGTGTCATGTTACTGCTCGCCCTCTGACGTTTAAACTACATGCCAGCAATATGAATACCAACGAACTTGGCTTTCGTTTCAGCAATAACGAAAGTGAGTTTATTTTGCAGTTTTAGTAAAAGTCACGTAAAAAAGAAGGGGCTCATTACACTAAGTCCCTGGAGGTTTGGCAAAGCGAGCACACAAAAGGCAAGACTGAGTACAAAAGCTGGCCATAAAAGGCACCGTCAGGCAAACACAAGACATTTCTTCTCTCACCAACATCACATGGACTGCATTTTCTAAAGTGCAGTGTTTTCAAAAAAGCTTACAGATTTGGGTAAGTGAGCTGACATCACTGTGCTTTAATTTGGCCTAGAAATTGGTCTCAGGGCCTTTCTTGAGATGGACCTTCAACAAATAAAAAATATGAATTACACTGTACATGAGTCATCAGCAAATAAAGCAGACTGCAGTGCACTTTTGTTATTCTTAAGAATGCTTATCGGTTCGGTGTAGAGAAGTGTTTTATGTTCTGCTGGCACACTGCTCCCCTCGCCACCTCCTCTCCTTCAATTGCTCTACCAGGAATTATGAACTCCTGCGTCACTGTTGTTCACGCACCCACACAGAGGAGCTGACTTAAAACCCTTTCCAATACAGTTTTCAAAAACACAAAGACACTTTTTTTAAGCAGTTTTACAAGACACCGCACATGTACGCACTCATATACACAGGCTTTTCTACTGCAGGGGTGTTGGTTGTGAAACGTCATGAGTCACAGTCTGCCAAGGCTATGGAGGACGCGGCTTACACAAATCACTTACTCAACCACATGCTGCCATGAAGGAAATGGATATGACTGATGTTGGGGGGGGGCAATAATTTAAACCGTTGATTAATCTCTGTGTATAAGAGCCTGTTCCAGACAGTGTTAAGGTGTGAGTGGGAGGCCAGATAGTCTGCAGTGGTTTTCAGTTCAAAACCTGAGCAACTGTTCAGCTTGCACTTGTTAAAAATAAGGGAATATTATCATCTAGTGGTCTGTCTTCCAATGTGTTGTCATTATGTTGGTGTAGTTTTCTCTAGTAGCAGCCTCGCAACTACTCCTACAAAATCCATAGTTACCACCTTGTAGGTTATCAGGTTCTAAGTATAGTTGTAAGGTAGTGCTATTCCATTCCATTCCATTTCATGTCAAATATGCTAAATATTGTATTTTTACCCCATTTATATTTAGTAGTATTTACAGACTTATGGTGATCTGCAATGCTATTTATGCTTGTTGGGGACTTCACACAACCAATGATGCTTCTCCTCATTATCCCTCTAAAAGAAGCGATTTTGGCTTTGTTTTCTTGTCCGGACACTGCAAACATTAAAGGGATTATGTTTTCATTTTCTGTTGTCCTATCATTTTAACCTCCTTCCGAATGATCAGATTTACTCTTGTGGAGGTCCTGACCTTCATGTTGCTAAACACTGAGTAACACTGTCCAACAGCATATAAAGTCATGAGAGATGGAATTATATGTGCTGGTTAAAATAATGAAACCTCTAAATTGTTGTACAGTAAACAATTCAGCTCTCTGAAAGGGTAATTCTTTATAATGAGTGCACCTGACTGGTGGTGCTTATATACTGTAACTTCATTAAAGTAATGGTTACTTAAGTATTATTCTGTGATCGTATTAATACTTATGCACATATACTGTATAAAACTTTTGTTTTAAAAATTTGTACATCTCTTGCTCACAGCTACCCTGCAACTACTGCAATGTATCCTTCCTAGTTTTATAATGCAGACTGCAATGGTAATACTAAACTCTGAGCTCAGAGTATTTAGACTGCACTAGTATCAAATAGCAATTAACTGAACCCAGTTACCCAACTGGTTAAATGTTGTCTTATAAATAATATCCTGGACTAAAATTCCACTATTGGCAGGAGTCAAGGTGACTGCTTTTCTGCGATGATAAAGTATATCAAGCAAATACTGATCTATTGTGCCCTCTGGTGGAGAGTTTGTCGCCTTTGGATCATCACATCAATTGAAGAACTAAAGAATTTCTTTTCAGTGTAAACGCTCAGAAACATGCATGTACATTTGTTAACACGCTAGATCTGTTTTTCTACTGAGCCAACATAAACTGGGTCTGAAAATTACCTTCACCCAGATGGCTTTTATACATGCTGTGAAGTGGATAAAAAAAACAATATGACTTTTAAGTGAGGCTGATGTACTATTTCTGTGTGCTTTATTATCCATACAAATTTAGATTTTTAGGATTTGCATAAGTCCTGTTAATTTTTTAGCTTTAAAGAACAGTGACCATCAGCAAGATCACATTCAACAGTTCACACTCTCATCCTGTTTTAATTTCAGTTAAAGTGTTATTCTGTCTCTCCCTGTTTCTCCTCCAGAATGTGAAGATGCCACATTCTTTTAACTCCCTCTCTACGGAATCTCTCATCTCTAAAGCCTTCCCTTTGGACTTGTTCTCTACCAGCATACACCCGACAGACCCATACACAGCAACCAGCTTCATCTCCAGTACCACCAGCAACGCTAGCGGCGTCGATCCTCTCGGCTGCACCTACAAGGAAGACTTTAAGCGGATTTTACTCCCTGCTGTGTACACCATTGTCTTCCTGCTCGGCCTTCCTCTCAACGCTGCCGTCATACTGAAGATATGGAGGACGAGGCCCAATCTGTCCAAAAACAACATCTATATGCTGAACCTGGCCATAGCTGACTTCCTGTATGTGATGTCTCTTCCTTTGCTCATCTACAACTATGGCAGTCATGACTACTGGCCCTTTGGGGAGTTTGCCTGTAAACTGGTCCGGTTTCAGTTCTACAGGTGGGTCCTTCACTGACTATTGATTAATTATATCTGTGTGCAGCTGCATGTTTAAAATACTCAGAGTAAGAATGATGATATTTAGTGTTTGTTAAGGTCTCAGTATGCTTCAAACAAGCAGTGTCTGGCATACAGTCTTGATACGTAAAATCCAAAAGTGTTCATTCCTGAAAAGCCCTGTTTTTACAAGCCGGGTGAAAAGGACAGAAGGGTTAGATGGGTTAAATACCACAAGTGAGGAAATTGGCACTAACAATTTCTCTTGGAGTTTCTTGAAAGGGTTTTTGTCGTTGTTAACCAAAGTGTCAGATGCAGTTATATGCAGAATAAAAAATAGAAGGAGGGAGGGACGTTCAGAGCTTAATACTAAGCTTGTGTGTAGAGAAAGTCCCAGAAATGATAAATGCAGTCTGCTTTATTCGACCATGTGGAAGAAGCAGTTTCAGCTTCCGTCTGATGATCCAACACAAACTTTGAAGCATACTAATAAACTTAGCAGTGTGTTTTTGTTATATATTGGTCTTGAAGCTTTCCTCCACTGTGAGTTACCTCCAAATATACTGATTTCATTTCCTGTTGTAGTAATATTTTGGTCTTGTTTCTCGCAGCCCTTGACCATTATTGTATTTAACATAAAATGGAAGTGTGTTAACTACAATAATGATAACTTAATACCTTAATTAATACACAAATGTAATTAAAGCAGTACTAAACAGAACAAAAGAATACATTATGGAAATATTTGACAGTCTTTTTTCTTTCTCGTTTTCCCGTTTTAGCAATCTGCACGGCAGCATCCTGTTCCTCACCTGCATCAGTGTGCAGCGCTACGTGGGCATTTGCCATCCTTTCGCGGTGTGGCACAAGCAGGGTGGTCGCAGGATGGCCTGGTGTATCTGTGGAGCCGTATGGCTGGTGGTCGCCGCCCTCTGTGCGCCGACTTTTCACTTTGCAGCAACGGGAATCCAGCGCAACCGCACAGTGTGCTATGACTTAAGTACACCAGATGCTTCTGTAGACTACTATCCTTACGGCATGGCGCTGACATTCCTCGGCTTCTTGTTGCCTTTTATGGGTGTGATGGTGTGTTACTGCCGGATGGCCCACGTCCTCTGCAGGCCAGTGTCCTACCAGGGCGTTTCCATGGCGACTGGGGAGAAACGGGACAAGGCCGTGAGGATGATCATTGTTGTGGCGGTGGTGTTCTGCATCAGCTTCCTACCATTTCACCTCACCAAGACCATGTACCTGGTGGTGCGCACCAGTGCCGGGTGTCAGACTAAAAACTTGTTTTCAATCATCTACAAGAGCACCAGGCCGTTTGCCAGCATGAACAGCTTTCTGGACCCTATTTTGTTTTACTTCACTCAACCACGCTACCGCAGGAGCACCAGGAAGTTTGTGCTCAAAGTCACCAGCCTCAGAGACAAGGGTACCAGTGTGTGAGCCAGCAGTAGATCAGTTACTGCTACAGCCTGCAACCTTGGATGATGTACTGGTTTATGAGATTTTTACTTCTGTTGCTGATGCTTTTGTCCTTTGGACTTTTGCCAGTTACTTACTGTATCTTCTGAAAAAGGCTCTAAAAAAGAGTCATAGTAAGAATCTCTCTGAAAGTTGACCTAAAGGTTGTGACCTTGTAAAATGAGTGGTAAACTTCAAAGACCACCTGCTTGCATCATTTGAACTTGCATGTGGATTTGTTTTATTGCAGGAATTCAGGCATTCTGGACATCTCTCGTTGAGATTCCTGATTCTCTTTTGACTTTACTTCATTATTACTGTAGCTGAGGGATACTGTAAACTCTGATCATACTGTCAGCAGACATGGCTTTTAAAATCCAGCATTGTACCTGTGAAATGTTTACTTTCAGTCTCTACTGTGCACTAGGCTGTAAAAAAGAGATGCTGTTTTTTGTTGTCAATGAGCTTTTTTCTATTTTTGTTTCAGACTGTGAAGTGTACAGTAAAACAGAAATACTCTATGAATGATTTTATTATACATATATGATTATAGATATGTATGACATGAAGTGGACATGTACAGTAAAAGGTGAAAAAGAGAAGGACAGAAAAGATATTATAATTTTTTTGGGATAAAATCTGCAGGCACTAAGCCACAAAAAAAATGCTCAAAGCATTTTGTATGTCGTTTTAATGTTTATGATCGCATGTTAGAACTGCATGAAGTACTTTTGTTTGGAAATGGACCGGTAATGGAGGTGAAACATGCTTCTCACACAGTCGTAAAAACATGGCAGTTGTGAGAAGCACTGAGAGTAAGATTCAAAATGAAACATGTATGAGCATTTTATGTAAGTGGAGTATTATATTTTCATATGAAGGTCTCTGTTTTTTGTTTTTTTAACTCGCCATTATCTACACTGTGTTGCTGTTGCATGTTTGTACCACTGGATGGTGTGTGTACCTCACTGCTGTAACCCCAAAGCACTTAAATGCGTCTCTGTGCAAATGAAATGGATATTATTAATATTGTCGTGGAGTACTGCTTAGATCTACAGTCAAAGATAAATCAGTACTAAAAAAAAGTTAAATATCCAGTGCCCACATGTTTCTCCACATGTTGCTAAGAAAATCCATTTAAATGCTGGCGCTGACATAAATATACTTTCAAAAAAAACTGCGTTAGATTGCTTTAGAAGGATAAAAATGCGATTGATTACTTCAGGGCAGGGTCTATTTTAAGACCCTCTCATTCTCCAATTCCTGAGAATGTTCTAAGAAATGGATGAAACTCTGGTGTAATAGAGACCACAGAAAAAAAGAATAAGCATTTGGGAATAGAAGCATGTTCTACTCTTGAAAAGCTACCTAAAATACACATATACTGTTTTGTACTTTTCGATACAATGCAGAGTTCTACCAAGTAACTGAGTTACTGATTTAATGATTTAGTAATTTATTATGTTCATCAAATGAACATAAATGCAAACTGCATTTTAAATGGGCATTTAATTGTATAGTTGTTTGTTGTCATTGATTTTTTCCAGACATGCTGTAAACGGCAAACATTGGGATTTATTTCTTTTTCCTTATATTTTGATGGAGAAGGTTGCTTCTTTTTTTACAAGTTTGCTTGAAATTTCTCTTTTTAGTGTAGAAACTGTGAATCTGTGCCTCATGATGAACTCTTGATTGACTGATTGATGCCAAATGTGCTCACTAAAGTAATTTGTGTCAACAAATCCACAACTTTCAGTTTAGCCTTAAGCTCAAGATGCCATGAGAACCTCTGATTTGACAATGTCATATCAAAATTTAACTGAAATTAGTAAACTAAAACTAATTCTGACATTTTCCCAGCAGATTATGGTTAACTTAGAGGCCGCTGTAACAGAGCTTTAATACCTAAACACACGAGTCTGATTTTTTTGCATCCACAAGATAGTTGTATATATCGGTTTAATGTGAACATGTAATTTCCTTGCATTTGAATTGCAAGGAACCTTTAGACCACAGTATGAGGTCATGCGCTTAAAAATGCTCAAAACTTCTTAATGTATGTGCATCTGTACAAAGTGAATATCCAGTAATCTAATAATACACTGTATGTTGTGCTCCTGGCCTCGGCAGAAAGAAACCCTGCGGCATCTTGTTGTTCACGCATGTGTTTGGTAAAATGCTTGTGATTTATTTTTCCACAGCTGTCTGAAGTGTGTGTGTGTGTGTGTGTGTGGTCAGTTTAGGGAGATCCAGATGTCTGTGCACTGTGCCAACATATTTGTGTCAGTCAGTATTATTTAGACAAATTCTTATTTTTGTACTATCGTACTGTAACACAGATTAGTATCTAGATTAACTTTTTATTTTTTTATTGACATAGATTGAATCATGTTGTTATTTTTAACCATGCAGTTTCTCTTTAGTTTCATGCGAAAGTGTTTTGACTGTTGTAATAATGTAAAACTAACCGAAAACGGGCATTAAAAAAAGTCATGCAAACAATGAAACCTTTTTGATGTGGATGAATGTTGATGGGGGACATTATGTTGCTTCCTTTTCTTACATTTTTCTGGAGTGTAACTTGCAGCCTTCCTTGTTTCTAACTTGTAGTCAGTTAACACAGATTATGCAAAATTCATATCATCCCAGTAGCTTAATCTGAGCTTTTAAAGTTTTCTGAATATGTACTTGGAACGGTGAGGTTAACTGGCTAAAATTGCATGGCAGATTCAGCAGAAGGGTTACAGACAAGCTTATTAAAATGTGTCTCAGATTTTCACTGCATTTGTTATGTTCCACATGTGACCTGGCATTTTGCAGGTCAGCCTGTGGAGGGCGCTGCAGCCAGCATCCCACCTCTCCTCTGAGGGGAATGAAACTCAGAATTCCCCCTTTGGAAACAAAAGGACCTGTTAACCAGACAGCCACATGGGAAGCACCACAGAGGGGTTATTGTGCATGAGTGAAAACTTTTATCTTTGCCCCCCACCTCCCCCTAAAATGCTGACACACTAATTCACCAACACCATCATGACACTCTGTGCTGCAGCTTTTGCTGAATATGCAGCTGCCAAAATAGTATCTCTGGTTTGCTTTGTGAGCCTTTTTTTAGAGGCAGAAATACTGCAGCCTTGATGGAGCATCTTGGAAATCAGAAATGTTTCACACTGCTTTGAGAGAAGAAAAACAAGCTGCAGGTCCAATGTGTAGTTTGCAAATGTGCATTTCTTTTATGCGTAAAACTCCTCCTGATAGTGCTGTTGCGCTTTTTCGCAAGGGAAAGGGCTATAATTACATCTACTTAGTCCTCAGTATCTGCCTTCTGCTATCAAAAAAGAAAAAGCTTTTCCTCTCAATCCCCGAGGGGGCTATGACAGCCCCTATACCCCTAGTCCCGCCCACCCCCTCTGCCCTATCTCAGGCATTAACATGCAAAAAAAACAACATAAGTCACGGAAAATCATATCATGCCAAAATAAGGAATCCACAAACAGCTTTAGGGGGGAATTGAGTGATGCGCTGGGCCCCGTGCAGGCGTGCAAACCTGGCGATGGGCTGAGGTTTACAAACAGTAGGGGGATAACAATGGAGAAGTTGTGTTTGTGAGGAGTTTTGGGGGAAAGTTTTTGGGCCAAAAAAACTTTTCCTTCCCTGCACGGATGCGGTTTCGGGGAATCGACAACATGTAAGTTTTATTAAGAAGCCAACGCTCACCTACTTTCTCAGATTAACGCCCACCTAACAACAAAGCAGGCTGAAGCTTTGCCAAGAATTAAGTTTTTTAAAAGACTTGACTGCTTCTTGGGGGGGTTTTCTCGCCGTTTTGGCTGCGGTGTGGAAATGGACCACAACTCAAAAAGCTGCCTGGATGTTTAATATCCGTGGAGTTAAAATGTGTGCGTGAACTGTAACAAAGAAAGACATGAACAATGGCAGAAAGAGAGAGGAAGAATGCGGCCGTGTATCGCAGCGTCTCTTTCAGAAAGTTGGGGTCCTGGGGCGCCAACAGGAGTGAAGACCAGCAACACAAATCAGAGGATTTGGAGGCGGTTGGCGTCGCCCTTCCCCCGGAGCCCAGCAAAGCAGAACAGCCCTTGGCGACGCGTAATGTCAGTGTGTCAAGAAAAGTTTCCAAAATCTCTGCCACCACCACCACCACCGCCGGCCTCCCAACCGCAGACCCAAAGAGAGGCTCCTCCGCTCTCCTCTCCTCCATTTCTCCATCCATCCGCCAGCTTACTGAGAAGTTCAGCAGCAGCGGCTCCGCCAGGACGCACGGAGCCCCACCGGGAGACTGTGCGGCGGTGACGCGGGGCAGCAGCACTCTTCCCCGGGCACGAAGCTCCAGGAGAGACGGGTCTCCGTCTTGTAAAGTTTTTCACGAGGACAACAGCGGTGGATATTTCCTGGATAGCGATACGGCAACCGCAGAGACTGTTTCAGAGAATAAAGTGCTGAAGTTTCACTCTGGCACCGACTCTGTGTCAGGCTCCGACTCAGAAAGGAAAAGTGAGAGGAGGATTTTTACAAGTTTATCGACCGACAGCAGCAGCAGCTCTGGTAAGAGAGATTATTCACAGATCTATGCACGTCCCTCTGATCTCAGAAAGACTTTGACCACAGATGAAGAAGAGGATGTTTGTAGTCGAGGGCTTCCTCCACCCTGTAAATCTTACAGAAGTTATCTGTCCACACACCACAGTGACTTTATTCCCCTGCACTCTGACAAGTGGCCCAGTGTTACCAAAATTAGGCAACTTTTTGATGAGAGACAAAGCAAAGCTACTGACGCTTGTGAGAATTTAAAAGCAGCTGGCAGAGGCCATCTACATGAGCGGGTCCTCAGTGAGAGTGCTCTTCTCTGTGACAAAAGTGGCAAAGTGTCACCTTGCAGCTCTGCTAATGAAGCCGGTACCTTGTCTTTGCATGACAAATGCATAGTTGGAGCACAAAGCGGAGAAACTAAAGAGACTCTTTGTTATGGTATGGACTTTAATTCCAAAGCTGACCATCATCAGTACTCAAATGATGAGGAGGCAGGAATAGAGACACCCAGTCAAAATAACAAAGTGTCTGGCAGAAGTACTTTTCAAAGCAGCAGCAGTAGCAGTCGTAACCACACTGAGGGTAGCCACTACTGTAGGATTAGCTCATCTCCATACAGATCTCATAGTCCCAGCACTGAAGCAGAGGCAGCCCGTAAGACCCCCAGGACGACAGGATTGACATCTGACCCCAACCCTGACCTTCAACCCCCTGCTACTTCGTCTTGGAGTCGATCAGCGAACTTAAACACCTCCTCCTGCTCCTCCTCTCTCCAGCAGCCGACAGTGAGGGAGAGAAGGGATAGACAGGGGGTCGGGCTGCCCAGGGATAGTTTACATTCCTCACATAGCTCCTCTAGAGCACCAGCCCCCACCTCCTCCTCCCCCCCCTCGTCTGCTCCAGCTCCAGATAAAGCCATTACCTCCTCCTCTACTGTAGCTCCCTCCGCTGAGCTCAGAGCCCCATCAAGAGTTGTCTCTCCCCTCAGCTCTCGCTGGAGGTTTAGCTCTGGAGACGAAGAGGAGGAGCACACTAGGAGAAGAAGAGGAGGCAGTTGGAGTGTTCCCTCCGGCCCCTCTCCTTCCATCTCCACAGGAGGAGGAGAGAGGGGTGCCACAGAGCGAGGAGGCAGCTATTTCTCCCGTAGTAAAAATGGCTGGTGGGGTGCTAAGGGTATTGGCAGGTCTTCAGGCAGTGAGGAGGACAGTCCTGGTTCTTTAGGCCCCCACTGCCGAGAAGCAGTGCGCCGCCGCTCGCTAAGAAAGAAGAAGAAGGTCAGCGGGGCTGCTGTAGCAACAGGCCGTGATGATTACAATGATCATGATGGCGAATCAGAAGATAGTGACAGTGACACGGCCTTGACAATGGAGCACGTAGAGAGGCACCGCCAGCAAAACACAGGAGGAGAGTATGGAGCGACTGTATCTCGGAGCCACTCGGCAAGAGAACCCAGCAGTCACAGTAACAGAGCCAGGGTGCAGCAATGGGAGCGCATCTCCTCACCTTCCACGACACTTCCTGGTGTGTCACGAGTGTCAAAGGTCAACATACCCCCATTTGTTTCCAGTCCTGGTGATTCTCGCTGCAGCAGCCGCTACTCGAGCACCGAGACGCTGAAAGAGGAGGACCAGTCCAGCTCTGCCAACCGTACAGCGAATGTGTTTTATAATATGGGTGGAGCAGGAGGTAGCCCTAGCAGAGCTGCATCTTCATCCATGCTGAGTAAAACCTATCATGGGAATTTCACCATGTACCGCTCCCCAAGTTTTGGCCACGGAGATAACTTCTCCCGTAACCCTGTGCGTGTGCGCCCCAAGATTGTGCCAACAGTAGCCCCCTTACCTGGTGTGCTTCCCAGAGAAAGTGGGGTGTCTTCAGATGTTAGAGGTAGTGAGAACATGGTAGGAAGGAAAACAACAGGAGGGGGCAGGGTAAA